>JALJCO010004874.1:0-33897 GCA_023101725.1 Atherinomorus stipes
CATTTACTTCCTTTTAGCTTTTAAACTAGTAATAATAATAATTGTGTTTATTCTTTTAATTTCCTTTCATGCCACTCATCTTTCCTGCCTCCGTATCACCATCTTCCCTGTTTCTCTAAAGGGTTAGAGGTTTCCTACTGGGAGAGCAAAATAAATTTTTAACTAATCACAGAACTGTCTGAGCGTAACAGTGATAATAATTATATCCCAGAATGCAGGACTCTGAAATGATAACCTTTTCACGCACCACATAAACGGAATATAACGCCTCTAATATTAAATAGAGAAAAATACAACCTTAGAACTAATGCCGGGCGACAAAATTATAAAGATAATTGTCACAATTATTGACAGAATATAATTAACTTCAAATTATATTTCAGCCATAAAGAGGTACCTTAATGCTCTCTGTAAGAGTTCAAGCTGAGGGAAGGAAACTGATCTCTTATCAGCTGTGTGTCCACACAGAAAGTGCTCTACCATCCAGTGCTTGATAATGGATTATAAATGGTTTTCATATTATCATTCCAATCAATTAAAGATGATGATGATACTACTGACTAAAATTTTTCAAGCCATTTGTTTGAGTTTAATCTTTTAAGGCTCAAGCCAAAACAGTCAGTAATGCATGTCTGGCTTGCTAAACCAGGAGCAGAAAATATATCAAAAAGCACATCAAATAAGCATAGACATTATAAGGTGTGGTGAAATTCAATACTATAAATTCACTTTTCATCATTAATATCATAATTTGTACAAGAGGCTTCCATAGGAATATGATAATAATAATAATAAGATAAAACTGTTAAGGCAGAGAGATTCTTTAAGAAACTGCAGAGCTTCAACATGCAAATTTCCAAACCCCAACAAGGTGCAAAGAGTTATGTGGCAGATGATTCCTACTTGAAGTGTGAAAAAGAAGTAGGGACGTCCCTGTGTTGTGTATGGCTAAGTTAAAGAAACCATTCATGGTTAAAGTTGGTCCTGGGTCACTGATGGGTTTTTAGTCATTTCCTTGTTGGGTTTAAAACAATGGATACCAACTGTTTTTTGAGCTAAGAGACCCAAGATAACATTTGTGAGTGTTTGTAACTCCCCAAAACGACTGAGTGCTCAATTGTGATATATCAAATATGTCATTCTGCAACATCCAGAGTTCATCAGGGCTGCCCAAGTCCAGTCCTCGAGAGCTACGATCCGGCACATTTTGGGTGCATACCTTCACCAACACACCTGAATCAAATGAACTGCTCGTTACCAGGCCTCTGCAGGGCTGAATGACTTGTGCATGAGGTAATTAGCAATTTGATTCAGGTGTGTTCGGGTGGGTGTATTCTAGAAACTGGCAGGATAGTAGCTCTTGAGGACCCCTGTGGACTACATGTAAGACTGTGGAAAACTGTCATTATCTTCATAAATTAGGAGGATAAAGTGGTTTTGATGGATTATGTTCTTAGGTGTGAAAAAGCACCTGTATGCCAAAAAAAAAACAGCTTCTCTCATCGAGATAATACCAAATTTGGATTTTTAAGTAGCACCTGTAATAACTGTTTCTGGACACCCAGTGGTTAAAAAAAAAAAAAAAAAAAAGAAAAAAAAGTAAGGTTGTAAAGACATCAGAAACTTCATGAATAAGGAGGATAAAGTGTTTTGTTTGGGTTTTTTTTTTGGTGGATTCAGTTCAAAACTATAGCAAACTCCCTACATGCCCAAAATCAGCTTCTCTCAAAGAGATAATGCCAAATTCTGATTTTTAATAATTTAATAATTAACAGTGTGATTAATAATTTTTCCAGGTTGGAAAAGGCTGGGTTAATAGATAAATGCTGCACTGGAGAATATAAAGTATACACTTCAGCATCTTTTGAACAAACATTGTACCCATTGCTTACTGTAATGCCTGGATTAGACGACAGGAATTTACCCCAAATTTTACCCATCAGACATGTTGAAGAAAAACGTTCACTGTCATGCCTGACTATGTGCTGTTGGATCGCAGAGAAATGCATCTTTACTCCATGTAGTGCAGAGGTCAGCAACATGGAGTGCTAGTTTAAAATTTTCTTCTCAACAAGTGTGCCATTATCGCCTGTATTATATTCAGTCCTTTGTTTATATTCCGTGTCCTGTCTCCTCTGGCGCAGAAATAAGGACATCATCTCCCACCTCACAGAAGAGGTTGGATGAAATGTGGCATGCCTGTTGAGACTGTGGTCACTTCGATACGAACAATATCTATCCAATTCAGTACCACATATTAATGTGGCCTGCATCCGATCCAAAAATGTCAGATTCCGTGTGACTTATGCTGTTAACACTGTCAGAAACAAGTCGGATATGGGTCATGTTTGAGTGAAAAAATTGGAATCAGGGCACATTTAACTGCAGTGTGAACATAGCCCAAGTCTGTTAATCTGACATACCAACTGTTGTGAACGATGAAAAAAATTGTGTAGTCTGATCCAGGCATACTGTAAGTGTTGCCCATCATTGTTATTCTTTGCTATTCTCCGTCTGCCTATAAAAGCAATGTCTTGGGGAAAAAAGTGAACTGCAACTGCACTGTCCAGATGAGTCCAAGTTTCCACCATGTATTTGTGCAAATGGGCATTTAGACATAATTTGTGTTGTACACACAAGTGTTGCAACATCTTACCTCCAAGGCTTTTCTCTTGCTGTTGAGCAGCTGCGGATGTCTCGTGCCACTTTATTTACCAAGTCCTTGGGGTTGTTTCTCTTGATTTCAAACTGGCTCTTCTTCTCGTTGTAGATCTGCAGATGGAAAACACGGGGAATCAAAGGTCAGGTAACTGCTGCCGTTAGATTAATTAAAAGATCGCAGAGGAGCTGTTTGCTTATTCTCAAGGTAGCACACAGATAGTAAACATTTATGGCAGAGCAGGCAGCATACTCACAAGCCTTGGCAATTTAGAAGTATTAAACACAGAACAGAGCAAAGCATTTAGCCAGGCACCTGCAGTCTGGCAGTCAGGATCAAATTAAGGAAACAAAACCTCCAGCTCACTGCTGGGTCAACACTATGTAGTTCCAAAATATCAACTCTTTAGGATCTGAGGAAAAAAAAAACCTTTAAAACCAAATCAGGACAAGATATTCACATTTTCATTATCAAGATTAACTTAAACTCATCAATATGCAAGTTTCTCCAACCTTTGAAGGACTGTGATTGTGTAGATAAGGTGAAACTAGAGATTACAATATTTTCCATCAGAGAAAGATATAAATTAAGAAACTCAGTGTGTATTACACACTAGATAGGTATGAACCCACCACTACACACACACACGAACAGAAAGACAAAAGACAAACCACATAAGACAAGTTAGCGAATGGGTTCATGATGCCACAAAAGACTGGGATGCTGGAAAAGGAGGGAGCATCCGCAGGCCGGGCTGGGAGATGCCTGGACCGCTGACAGCAAAATGTACTTGGGGGATTAGTCTGCTCCCCTGTAAGAACAGTGAAGGCTGACTCAGCGGCCAGAGCTCTCTATAGGATCTGTAGTCTGCAACAGAGTAAAACCCAAGGGACTACCACTTATCCTGCTGCCCTAAGACACCACAACACCCACTTTCACACCATAAAACCATTTTGCGTAGTTCTGCCAGAGGAAACACAGGAAAGCCTGTTGTGTGTTTAAATATAATAATTCAGTTAGGGTCTACTTCAATCTGAAATAATGCCCTTTTCTTTTTTAACTCAATTTATAGAAAAACAAAAAGAGAAAAAAAAACTGTTGGGCCTGTGTAAACAGCAAATAAAAACAAAATGCAGTGATCTGGTACTTTTATAAAAACCCATATTTTATTCCCAAAAGACCATGTAAAACATGTCAGAAAAACCAGGGACCAGGGTTACCACTGTGTGGCATCCTTTCTTTTTTAACAACTCTATAAACATCTGGAGAGAGAGGAGACCAGTCATAGAGCGGAGTGCACAACATAGAGAACAGCTAGAGATGCACCGATCCGCTACCTGGATCGGATATCGGCTCTGATATTGACAAATTAGCTGGATCGGTTATTGGATGAATGTGGCCGATCCACCATTCCGATCCAGTCATTCCTGTTTTTATATAAATATAAATATAAATAAATAAATGTACACTTTGTTATTTGTTAAAAGATCAAATTAAGTACATCTCTCTGTTAATTTGCTACCTTTCTTTAAACAAGGCTAAATGTTTATGTCAAGCTTGATGCCTTCACTCTTATGGCAAGAAATGTGAGTTTATTCATTCAAAAGTAGTGCTGGATCAGTATCGGGTAGCGGCCGATACCGATGACATCGTATTGGATTGGATCGGAAAAAAATGGATTGGTGCCATGCCGTCATGTGACCCCCCCCCCCCCCCCCACCCCATCGGATCTACACTATTCACATACGTCAACCATTTTGGATTCAAAACTGCTGATTATGCCGTAACGTGGGGGAGTTTCATGTCTGAACATGCTGAAAAGCACAATTTGACACGAGGGTCACAAAACCATTAGTTCTCCGTCGGTTTGAGAGTCACATCACTTTCATACTTAAATCATTCAGTGACCCCTTCTTCACTGTGGATAGCGACATTGTCATCTCAAACATGAATATGAATGTATAGCCTCATCATAAAAGAGCTCAGTTAAAGCAGCTTTGTTCTTTTTTGCTATCACCCTTCACCTGTAACGAATGCAGTCAAAATGCCCATCAATGCATAACAGAGACGAGAAATTCCCTCATTAAAGGTCATGCTCTGAGGTCTGTATCATTCTCTTGTCGTATGATACACATCGACTTACCCACTTGTCCACATCTCTGTCCTATTGTCTATTATTTGCACCACTTAACTCTCAAATGTGCATTCATCATAGTAATTATACATTTGCAGCGCAAACCTGCCATACGAGCCTTATGTAAATATGGTATCATTACCAACAGTCTGATCACATATTTTCCATCAAGAGGGGAACATTTGCTCTTCTGTTTTTCTTTACATATTGGGCTAATACACAAGAATCACTGTCACCATCTGCTGTCAAGCACAATTTCCAACCCCGTGTACTGATGCCTTTCTTGTTGATCTAAATGCATATGTCACTTCAATCTCTGTGGCTACAGACACAGCCTGTTAAATCATCGTTGCAACTCAAGCTCCAAACATCAATGCCCTAACAATGAACTCTTTTCCTTCTGTCAGCCTGATGTAAAGCCATAATGAACATGGACCTGTTCAGCATTTTCATAAACTAACTGCAAATCATCAGCTTCATTGCATCATGCAGTTCACCTTTATCAAAATATCCACATTTCTTGTATTCATCAATACTTTTCTATTCAGATATTGTCTTGAATTTGTCACCCATCTGTACTTCATTAGCCATTTGAGGATTTTTAAACCACTTAAGTTAGGTCAGCACCCAGTTTGATCTAATCTGTTGCCTAATGTTTTATGGAATATGTGCATTCAATTATCATGACAGACTGGCGCATCTATTACATGTGATGTGGTGAGTTAAAAGCAGCTGGCTGAGCCAGCAGTCATTTTTCATAATTATTAAAAGATAGCAGAACAGCACCATTTCATACTATTTAAATACCAATGTTGGACTAATATGACTGTGAATTTGTTTTACTTTAATGTTTTTAAAAGATGGCTGTTTGGCTGTAAAGCTAGCAGTTTGTTGGCCTTGTCTCTCCTTAATTGATCAAACTTTCTAGCACGCTGTGTGCTCCTTTGCCAAGATCAACAACAAAATCTAAAATATTTCAGGCTAAAATGCAGGAAAAAAAAAAAGGTTTTTCATATCTGTGGAAAATATGGTGACTCTCATAGGAATGAATCGACTTTCAGTTGTCGGAGGGTTTGATGAGTTGATGTACAGCAGCTTGGAAAGAAAACACTGGCGTCCACATGATCTGTCTCTGTCAAACTGAAAGCTGGGCTAGCAGCCAGAGGCAGTTTCCCTCCACTGGCCCACTGAGTGTGCAAACCTGGCCCCAGACACTAAAACCATGCCAGCAGAGCACTCCGATGAGACTGCCTGGTCTCTTATTTTGGCTGCCCACTAAGACACCAGGGATTCTGTTAGAAAAAAAAAAAAAACACTTTAAACTACTTGTCTGAGTGAAACATTTGGATAAAACATGCATAATTTAAAGTATGGGAAAAAAATTCTTTCAAAATGTTTTTGATGAGTAAAACGTGTGGTTTAATCATTTGAGTTTTCTGTTAAATTTCGCACTTTAACTACTCATCCTGAAAAAGTCATTAGTCTGCAGTTCAACAGCCTATGCACGTACAATGATTCATATGCACACCCAAATTAGTCAATACCTCTCAGTTCTAAATGAGACCATCCTCACACCACTAATCGCACATGCACACATACGCACGCTAAATACCGGCACACATCATTTCAGAGGGCGTTTTTTCAAGGTGGAGGAAACCATTAATGGAATCTTATTAAACCATAAAACAAGAGCAAAGTTTTCTCCACTTCATTGACAGACTACATACCGTGACTCTTTAAAGTGAAGCATTTTTTCAAGTCGATTTAAAAACCATGTCAAATTTGTTTTAAAATCAATATTCATTCCCTTAATGTGTGGTAGCACTCTGGATCTGCCTCCTCCTGGATGATTCATGGCCATTCACAGGACATTAAAGGCTGGGGTTTTTCTCCTCCAAGTTTAGAAACAAACATGAAAAAAAGAGATCAATAAAACTCATGTTGCCTAAATGTGACATTCGTAATTGTGATTCCTCATCCTTTACAGTTTGTTTTTTTAATTCTTTGTGAATCCATTCTCAAAACAAAGATCCTATTCCTACTGTAAAGGTAAAGAAACCCCCCTAATGCAATTTTCAGCATTTAAGGATTTAATCTTATTCTATTGTACTACGACAGCATTCTCATATAACAGCTCCATTGACAAATGTGCTGCTTAATCATCTTCATCAAAGCATGGAGTCTGCTAATCATTAAAAAAATAAAGCCAACTACTGTCACTGTGATACAAAATTTAAGGAAATTTGCTGCTGTTATACATGCTTAGTTGAATATAAATGTCACTTTCTTATGAAAACAGTACAATCAAACCTGCTAATTACATTTTTTTTTTTTTATCATAATGCATGCCGTTTTCTGCTATGAATTTATTCCTGTGGTTTAAGACTTTTGTGTCTTGATCGTTGATAAGATGAGGATCATTTTTCCACATTTAAACCTATAGATTTACACAGTATAGCTTACAAAGCGTCATACCTGAGCTGCTTGAGATCAGTCTAAATGGCCATGACACCAGTGTGCAGTATCCACCTACGCAGCATGTTCTCCTCTCCAGTGACCTGTGCGAATTGTTTAGCATTTGTTGCCACATAAAACCATCTGGTCTCACTTTCATTCTTTACAAGAAATACAGGAAATAGCTACATTTTCTAAGCAAATATATATTTAATCTCCATTCTAACCAATTTACTGAAGCACAAAATGAAGACAGATAGTACTATTAGGTGCCTTTTGTTTTTTTAAGTTGGTCTTTTCAAGTTCCTGTAACAGCTCAGCTGTCAACCAGACTGTGCTTCAGTGAGCCAATAAAAATGAAGTAGGAAGAGCACCAGGATGTAGACAGACAACACATGGCTATACTCCTCCCTGACAGGCCTGAAGAGCTTTGAATCCTTTTTGGCTGGAGGCTGGAGATGAGTGACCATCACTGCTGAAGGTCCATAAGCACATTAGCTTGCTTGAAATTATATTTGAGGGGTTCAGTGCTTGACTCACATAAGTACAGTAATCAGAAAAACTTTATTGTCATTGTACCGGCGTCCCAGTGCAATGAAAACAGCTAAAAACACTGTCAGATAATGACATACCCTGACTGAGCTGAGACAAACCACTTGAGGACACTTGTGAAAGATTTGATGCCAGATATTTTTGAGCAAGGAAGAAAAGAAAAAAAAATAATAATGATATATTCAAAAAATCTGCAAAGTGAAATGCAATTCTAAGGGTATTTCCATCCATTATTCATCAATAGTCGGTTTGTTAAAGGTGATGGCTACAAGTTTAATTCCTCCTCACCAGTAGGTGCCGCGCTAACACTCGCTTACTCAATTAGCATTAGCAACATTACAGAACCAGCTAACTGCTAAGAAGCATGACCAAATGTTTAACTTAAGGTACAGAAGAAAAGTGGCAACCTCTACGGGGCTTTTGAGCCCCTTTCCTACCTTCACCCTCATCCTGCTTTATTTTTTGGCTGCTTGAATTTGAGAAGTAGGCAAGGAAATTGCTATTTTTACACATAGCAATTGAGCTAAAAACTCTAGAGCTAATGCTAATGGCAAAGAATTCTGATGTAATCAGATGTAAATATCAATTTTTGGAACCCATCAAAATTAATCAACCAATTATTTATATCGGAGGTTGGCAACTCCGGTCGTCAAGGGCTGGCATCCTGCAGGTATTAGGAGTCTCCCTGCTGCAACACACCTGACTCCAATCAGTGGGTAATTGTGCAGAGCTTGATGTGAAGCTCTGCACAAGTCACAAGGTGTGTGCCCTCCAGGACCAGAGTTGCCCACCCTTGATTCATAATCCATTTACTTAACCTTTATTTTCCCAGGAAAGTCCCATTGAAATTAAAAACCTCTTTTTCAAGGGAGTCGTGGTCAAGAGGCAGCAGAAAAAAATTGGGGTTGAAATTAATACTTTTATTCTGCATGCTTCTCTGTGGATGTTTTTTTTTTTTTAATTACTGTGTATAAAAAAAATTATAGCTATCAACTTTAAAGGATAACTTTATTTTTTTTCAATCTACACCTTATTTCTAGGAGTTTATACGTGCATTTACGAACCGGTAAAATTTCTGCATCACTTTGAGTCCTTTGGAAGATATTGCGTTGAGTTGCCCCTTGGCGTGCATCTATGTAATGGCAGAGACAGGGCAGCCTCTCTATGAGGCATTATCTGCAGCAAAAACTGATTCATTTCATCAATGCTTTAAGTAGAAAGAACAAACGAATGAGTACTATCGTCCTGTGAGTTCAGAGTTTCACAAATTGTGTTTTTTTTCTTGTCTGGGTAGGGAGCTGCTCTTCTCAGCTGTACTACGGAACCATGCATCGTGAACATGCGGCCCCGAGAAGTGTGTAAAACACCTGGATAACTAAAGGAAAGCTAAAATCTGGGCTCACGGGACAATAGTACTCATTTCTTTTCATTCTCCTTAAAGTATTGGCGAAAACCAAGGACTTTTGCAGCAGATAATGCCTTATAGGGAGGCTGCCCCATCTCTGCCATTATACTGGATGTACACCGAAGGGCGACTCAACATATATCTTCCGAAGGAGTCAAAGTGATACAGAAATTTTACTGTGAGTAAATGCACGTATAAACTCCTAGAATTAAGGTCCAGGTTGAAAAAAAAAAGAAAGTCATCCTTTAAGATAAGAAGTAGGAGGCACTGATTATCCAGCCAAAAGTATCAAAGATGAGTGTCAACCAGATAAGGAAATAAAAGCAACAACGGGCAAGGTTCAGCTGAAGGACAACAAAGTTTGGCCAAGATTTTCATTTTCCACCTTTTCAAAGCACAAATGGGTGAAAATGTAACAACACTCAAAATAAAAGAAAAATAAGACTTATTTTTTTTTTTTTTTTCGTTTTTTGTTTTCATCAATGATTTTAAAATCTAATCTAAAGAATCAAAAACTTTAAGGCATAAAAAATGAAGTGTAACAAGTAAATCTGAATTTAAAGCAATCCAAGCTTTATTACAACTTAACTATTATTTTGAAGATGATCTTAATTTTGATCTTATTTTATTTTTAAGATGAATATGAATATTTATATAGTTTATAAATTTATTAAGTCACATTCTTGAATACTGTACTTAAATACAGATCATATTTGTTTATTAAATTTTTTTCCTTAGAGTTGAAAAGGCACAGAAACTGAAGATTCTGTAAATTTTCCAAATAACCAAATTACATACCAAATATGTACTTATTGTTGTGCGTGGTATTAGCATGTACACACAAGAAGTATTGTACAGTATACTTTTTCTTTTTTTGAAAAAGTTAATAAGAATGCAATATCAAAAAATAAATACAGTTGATAGAGTTCAGAATTATCATCTCACAATTTACCAGTATACCAGTTGTTGCAGTGCACATCTCTACGATTAAAGGTTGCAAGGCTACAGCGATGAAATACTGATCAATTTATCAGTGTATATACTTTAAAGTATCTTGATGATTGATGTCTCTTTTTCCCACTAAGAAAGCTGGAGCATAGTTTAACCCCATTTACATTACAGACTTGTCAGCACTAGAAGTATTTTACTGTATGAAATATAAAACATTGAAGACAGAGAAAAAAAAATGTGGATGTGACTGTTATGTGTTGCCCGTCCATTTTATGTGAAAAGGAACAATAAGTCATGAATTGGAATTGCGGTGGAGCAAATTAGCAGTGTTAATCAGTTATGCTGTTGGCTCAAAGCTTTGACGCTTAAACAGCTTTCTGTGTAGGCCTGTCATTCTCACAGGAAAAGAGGAGAGGTGGCTCTGCAGAGCGCCACTGACGGCCAACCAAACCTTCTGCTGTTGACGCTCAAGCAGGACATGACAGAACTGTGCCAATCGCAACCAATATGCTTTCTCTGGCAGCCAGGACAGTCAAACACTCACACAAAATCCCACACATCGTGAAATATGCAAATGGACATGTGCACAAACTCACATCCACATTCTCTTTACAGTTCATACATGTCACACAAATTCACATTCTCATTAGCTGTGATTACTGGTTTCAGTGTGCCAAGCCGTTCGCGCCACTGTAAATATGCAGATGGTAAGACAGAGGGTGGCCAGACTCCAGAAAGTTTCTGTTGAAAGTGGTATGCACATTTAACTGGCTCCAAATATTCATCAGAAAGGTCCTCTGCTTTGTAAGTCAAGTCCTCTGCTCTCAGCTTAAGGAACAATGCAAAAGGAAAATCTTGTTAATGCTGCATAAAATTTTAATAACAGCTTGAATAACTAGAAACTTCCACAACAGTAAAAATGATGAATGGAAAAGATTTGTTGGCTCTGACTTTATTTAAAGACTTGTTTGTTGACTTTTCTGCTATGTCCACTGCCATAATGTTTTTTGGTAGTGTTGATGTTCTTTCCCCTTTGCTTGTGTCTAAGGGAGAGGACTGCTTATCTCTCAGCGAAGTCAGCCACAATAGGGCACGTCTGGCTGCAGCAATGCAAAAGTTGACAGAGACAGATGCCACATCATTAAGGAATATTAGTGGGCTCTGCCGAGCAGACCCAGCTTCCATGAGCCCCAGGAAGAGTTCAATAAGAGAGAACACATAGGGAGCCTACAGCCCCTCAGAGGAGCTCAATAAGACACAACATACCAAAAGATACTGATGGCTCAATATGACCGGAAGGCTCCAGAGGGGTCCAGGCAGATGCATAAAGAGGAGAAACATTGACTGCTACTGTCACACTAGTTTCCCAAGGAGGTTTTCTGCCAAACGAAATTGAAAATAAAAAACACAAAATGAGTGTGTCTGCAGTGAAAAACATGTATAATTAATCTGTCACCAGTTTGATTGAATAAACACCTGCTGACTGTATACAAGGCCTGCATCATAAAAAGATAAAATGCAGACCACCAGGTAACTTCATAAATAGCTGGAGGTGAACAAAAACAAGCTAAAAAGTATAAAGCTTTGCATTTTCTCTCCGTTGAATTACTGGACTTTTTATTCAAAAACAACTACAAGATGGTCTGATGACTAAACATGTCTTTTCTCACCCTTTTTTAATCTCTTCTGCTCTACTGTACTAAAGGATGAGCTAATCTAAAATATGAATGAGATTGACAACAGAAAAATAGCTATATTGGCAATGTGCTGAAATAACAGTCTGGTCGTCCATTTTCTTTTCATAAGCTCCTCTTTCACCTTGTTAGAAAACATCATAGGATTAAGGAAAGGTTTTAGGATGGATTCAGAAGGACTTAAGATAAGACAACTACACTGCAATGAGAATATGACCACAATTATACTGAACTGTAATGTGGGTTGATAGTGAAACTACATAAGGTCAATACTTATACTATAGAAATAGATATTTAATTTTATCATAATGTGACACCAACATCATATATTAGTATACAGGATATCATCATTATGTTAATATTCAACATAAAATATGACTTTATCATCATGGTTAATAATAATGGACAGAAAAAGGCACAGGAGTGAAACATATAATCATCAGTGTTCACACCAAGGGGCAAACTCCGCCTCAGAACAGTGAAGCTCTCTTCCGCATTGTATTTAGTGTAATCCTCCCTTCATCCGCTAGGGGCTGGCTCCAAGAGCGAGCAAATCCCCATAGACTCCCATGTTAAAAACGCCGACTTCACAGCAGAAATAAACAGGTTTACAGCCTGGTTCAAAAAATCATTTTAGGTTTATTAGGTCACGTTTACCTTCATGTCAACTGTGAGGGGGGTGAATTTTTTTATAACTCATTCGTTTAGATGTTATTTATTCTTCAAATTACACATAATTAAGGGCGTATCCTTATGATTGACATGCGGCAGACCGGAAGCTCCGCCTGCCGACCGGAGGCTCCTAGTTAGCTCCTTCTTTGCTCTTAATAAGGTCTCAGTTTGTTACAGAGTCGCACAACGGCGGTGTTTAGTCAGCGAATTGCAAGTCTAAGCATGTCTTACCTTAACCATGCCGCTTAGGAGCCTTATCTTTGTTAGCTCCTCTTAGTTTCGTGTTAGCTCAGTTAGCGTTTAGCCCACAGTACGTCAGCTGTCAATCATTTGTCCCGCGGCCGCGCTGTGCCCATTTTAGGATTTTCCTGGAGTGACGACGTACGTGACACGGCAAGATGGCGACGGTAAGGCACGCCCAACTGGCTTCACATTTCTCTATTCAGAAGAGACCGGAAGCTACGTCCAGTAATTATATACAGTCTATGGTTCACACCCTCTCCTCATGATCAAGTATTACTTTACTGTAGATGTAGAAACGGTTTGTGACTCCTGTCTTATCCGTGTATCTAATTTCTTTTACAAAAGATTGTTCAGTGCGTTGGTATTTTGGTGTCAGATACCACATGGCCCCTTACAGGACCCCTTGAACAATCGTCACAGTATTTATTTGTGTGCAAAGGACCAAGAGCTTGACAAGCAGACTAATTTCAGATGTATCTCTACATTATACATAAAATGTGTAATCAACCAAGATGTTATAGACTCCCTTAAAATCTGCCAGAAAAATACAGCTGTTTCATTGAGTTCACATATTTAGGTTCTTTATCACTTTAAACATATCAGTCTATCACATAGTCTATCATATAGTTTTTTTTCCCCTTGTTTGTAAATGAGTGAAAGACACACAGAAAACATCAGTAAAATATTCCTGATCCATCCTGCTCACTTTCTGATTTCCAGTATATTAAAACAAATTATCAAAATACTTTGGTTATTTTGTTTTTTGTTTGTTTTTACACATTTTCATCTTTTTGTGTTATTGTTTTTCATGTTTTCTTTTTCATTATGTTGGTATGAGTTTGAAATAATGATCACCACACAAATGGATGTTAAAAAGTGATAGAAGTGCAAGTGAGGCAGAACGTGACACAAAGCGATCCTAAAGACATATGGATAACATCAACCACTGAAAGAAGGAGGGGAAAAAAAGACATTCCTACTTAGTCTCAGAACCAACACAGTATAGCAGCATGCCAGTGCTAACACGAAGTAACTCAGAGCAGATCCCATCCTGGGCTCTGATCCTAGGAAACAAAGGCTGGGCTAAATATTTACATAGAGCCCATGGGGAGTTTGAGATTAGAAAAGAAATTTTTCTAACATTATCACAGGGACTGTCAACCTGAGACACAAACAGGTCAAAACAAAGGAAAACATTATTGGCGTGCACAAAACCAGAGCCACAAACAAGCAAACAAATACCCCACAGAGACAGGACTTTGCATACGCTCAGCTGCATCTAATCTCCATGCTGACATATCCCATTCAACAGCAGGTACTGTATGGTCTCATTCAAATGTCAGAGTATTTAAACTTGCTGTCAGTTTATTGTGTCTTCCTGGGCTTCGTTGCTTCTTATTTGTATGCAGAATGATGTGATTATCATCCTCAACCAAAGCTTCAGTGTAGTATGCCATATTTTTTCAGGATCTAAAAGGCCCCTTAACGTGGTTGTAAATCCAGTTTGGTAATTCAAATCTCTGATTAATGTGTAAATCAAGATCTTTAGTACAACAGACTTTGAACTGTCTCACATCATAGCTGATCTATTTCTGTTACCAAACAGGCAGATAAAACAAATGACTCCAAGCAATTACAGCATGCCAATATGACGGCACAGGGGTGGTATTGCAATGCCAAGCCACAGACGGGGCGAAACAACGGGCAAACATGACCAGCTGGATAGATGGAGCCCACAGCAATCTTTTAACTACCCAGTTTTGTATCTATTCATTAATTAGCCCTGTCAGCACAACCATAAGGGTCATGCAGAAGTGGTGTGTAATCCCAGAACTGCTCCAAGTAAACCAGCCAGCCAGTTGGCAACTACGAGGCAGAGGAATTCAGGGTAAGTGACTTGTTGGAGTGAGGAAGGACGAAGGTAAATGTGGGGCATTCCTCCCCCTCTCCATCCTCCCTCAGTCAGGGTATTTGTCTTTCAGACAGAGATAAACTGCAGCCTTTTTATTAACTTGCTGATGGTCGGGAATTGTTTTTCCCATCCAGTAGGTTTTCTCAAATAGACAGCAGCAAAAATATTCTCCCTATAATTCTTCCATCCACAATTTCTCTTATTTTCTTGACTTCCTTAACCCCCTCCCCACCCACATCCCCTATTCAATACTTTATGTAACAGTAAAACTGCCTGCACATTGTCACAGTAATGTCTCTGTCAGGAGCTGCTGTATATCACACGCACAATAATCCACATCCCATCTCACACTCCATCGCATTAACCCACAGCAATAGCTACATAACATGTGATGACTGTGTGCCTGTGTGTGTGTGTGTGTGTGTGTGTGTGCGGGTGGGTGCACATGAGCATTATGTTTTGGGGAATGGGTGTTGCCTGTGTTAGTCTAAAAAAAAAATTCAATTTAATGTGTGAAACTCTGCACATTTTATTTGTGTATTTGCGCAAATTTGTGATTGCATGGATGTGTTGCTTAGTGTATGTGCATATGTGTATGTGGGTAAGATTGGGTCATTGTGGTCCTGCTGAGGAAACAGACCCTCAGGGGGTTTCTTTCTCTGTAGCATCTTCACCTCTTCCTCATTTGGCAAATTACTGGCCACACACACCCATGATGAAACTTGTCTGTCAGTCCAACTGTGAGCTTTATGTATTTACCTTTATTGATAGAAGTGGTTCTAAACATTGTTTCATCATACCATTCAAAGCAAAAAATAATGTATTATAAGAACAAGTTTCTCAGAAGCATTTTATACAGCACATCCTTTAAGGCAGAATTAAAGCAAAGACAGCAGTTGTGGTTCATTATGCTCTTAAATAATCAATGTTCAATTGCATTATTTTTGGTTTGCACTTCATTGCTCATGATGATGTGTATGTTGGGTCATCTGTGACAAAGTAATAGCACCACTGCTCTATAATAGCATCCGCTTGTCTCTCTCAAAGGCTCATCTTCATGTTATCTTTTACCTGATCACTCCCACATGACATGAACTGTTGGCATTTCACATTTCTGACAAACACTGTCAAGTATAAGCAAGTAGATTTTAGCCTTAAGTGTTATTGTCTTCTTCTCTCCACTGGACAGGACTACATGCATTAAAAAATAGCACCTTCCCAGCACCCTCATTTCTTTTGTCAGTACTGACCTAAATTGTTTAAATGTGTATGCATTGTTGTTTGTAAAGGTGTATATGATTGTAATATCTATGTGAGCAAGGCCCTGTGTTTGGAAACTCCCCTGTTGCTGTTGTTAATTTAAGAAGGATTGTGTATGTAAAACAGCAGGTTACACCTTTAAATTTTACTTTCAAACAATTTAAAGGAGATTTGCTGATTTAGGCTGCCAATTCCAGTGAGTTTACAAAAAAAGACCATTTTTTAGAACATTTGGTGCAATTTTAATCATTCTTTATACATCTAAACAAGCAGAATTTGGTTTATTTTTCTAACCTTAAACAGTATGAAGAGCTGTCTGGGTTTGTGTGTCTTGAAAATGTGGACAATATAAATCATGGAAAATAAAATTTCATAAATGATCAATTAATCCAAATAGATATTTCTATTTCAGCAGTCAACTTTAATCAGAATTTAAAAGCTTTTGGAATGATTGCAAATATGAAGAGCACACTGCTGGGAAGAAATTTACACATCTCAGCAGCTTTATGATATGCACCGTTTTCAGACACTACTTTGCCTTTATTCAGTAAGGACTGGCTTGAGATAACTGCTAAAGTGGGATTCACATTCATACAATCAATAAAATTCCTTAAAATCAAGCAGAGCTTGTCTGGAGGGTTGGGTTTCAGATCTGACTTTGCAGGCCCAGCACACACCTGAGTGACAGTTACTATGACAGCCATTTTCTTCTTGGCCGACTTATCTCTGTCTTACCACAGGCAGAACAGAGCATAGAGGAAGGAATCCAAAGACAATTTAAACTCACAGTGCAGATTACATTTCAAACCTCCCAGACTGAATATTTAACCCTCTTGCCTTTCGATAAGCGATAGGGGGATTTTCACTGACTCAGGAAGTTAATTTAACCTCCCCTCTGAGAGGCGAGGCTGCCGAAACATCCTATAGGCTCGCCCTTGGTGATGGCCGAAGCGCTTCCTCCCTCTTCCCCCACTGTGTGTTGCTAACACTGACTGTCTGCTGGGCCTGATAGAGAGTGGCTCCATGCTATGTCATTACACAGGGAGCAGTCTAATTACACACAGAGAGCCCCCCACCCCATGTAACCTGCCAACAGGGTCACTGCTCTTCAAAGTGACAGCATTAACTGAACAACTATACACACCCTGGTTGAGAGATAAGGAGTGTTGGGGATGTTTTCTGCCTGCCATGTGTATTTCTTTGTGTGGGTGTGGGTGCACCCAGAACAACCTTCCATATCTACCCCCGCTGAGTGATGTCAGTCGTCTCTCTCCCCAAGCTTTCCCTCTAAAACGCTGGCTTTACAGAACTACTAGCAGTCCTAACAGGTTTGCAGTGACACACTAAACTGGACAAGGTCTCAGTGGAAGGCAGATAGTTCTCCATACTGAGCAACACACAGCCACTTTTACAGCATGCCAATTTCTGCCAAACTGGTTGTTTCCATAGAAACATAGCACTTAATGACCGATAACAGAAACGACCTGGGAGGAAAAAAAAAAAGGGAGTTGAGAGCAAGGAAGAAAGACACTGACAGAGAAAGATGGAGAGAGAAAGACAGAGATCTTGTGGAACAAAAGAAGCAATTTAGTATCGGAGGACAGCGTGAAGCCTGATTATGTCGTCAGTGTAAATGATCATTAATTTCCTTCTGTCCAGCTGGGCCAGATTAATGTCTACCCATTCTGCACTGTAGATAGGGAGCCAGCTTAACCATTTCACTGGGCACCCCCGCAACAGCATCTGTGGCCTCAATAAAATCCTGTGGTTTGACCAGAGTCCCTCATCAAAGGGTAAAATGTGAACACAAAGGGTAAAAAAATAAATAAATACAAACACTTTACCAAAAGAAAAAAATAAATAACTGCAATTGTTAAGTTGAACAATCTCGCAAGAAAAATTAAATATTCAGCTATCTTTTCTCCCACAAACTACCTGATTTTCAGCAATTAATCTTGTTTGTAGAGTTAAAACTCAAAACATATATCATGACTTGGTCTGACAACTACTGCTTCTGGATTTCAATCATTCATCAGCAATGGACTCAGTAAAATCAATACCATCTGTGTGACAGCAGAAAGAAACAATGGGTCTCATTCATGAAACGTGAGCAGAGCGAATTTGTGTGTAAACTGTTAGTAGACATAAATTTACGTTATTCTCGCATTCATCAATATTTTAGTAGCTCCGATCTGTTCGTAGCTACTAACAAAATCTACACATTCTGTCGACTGTGTGTAGCGCTTGTGTAAATTTACAAACACATATAAATAATGCATGTCCCTGTTTTAAATTACAATTTCAATTCATATTGCGCTCTATCATTGGCAGACTCAGTTGAAACGCACATTTTTAAACAACTGATGACTTGATGATGATTTCTGTGTTGTTTGAAGAATGCTTGTGGCACATGTTGACATTAAACTTAAGTTTTTAATTGCTATAGCTTTGCCGAACACATTATTGCCACATAGAGACATATTTGGCAACCTCCAATGGCGGCCTGTGTTGGCCTGTAGATATAATCACAATACCAATCTTGAACCAGTAAAATTAGTCTCATATTTATTTTCAGGCTAAATATGTTTGTTTGTTTTTTGTTGTTGTTGTTTTTTTAAGGAAATGCTGTACTTTCATTCTGCCCACCTTCAAATGTCTTGAGGGTTTTTTTTTTCTTTTTTTAAATATAGCTTTAATAAAGATGATAAACATGTTCTGTATTAAATCTTTAAGTATTCTGCACATTTCACTACAAATTACTACTTTAAAAAAATAAAGCTTGTTAAACTTAGAATGGTCTTCTGTGGTGGACCTACATAGACTTTCCAAATAGACTTAAAGGTTTGACTGCATATCTTGGCCTGATCCTTTATATCCTTTACCAGCACTCTGTGCGACTGCTAAAAGCCCACAATTTCACTTGTCTTTGCAAGCTGATCTCATTATTCATAAAGCAAGCAATTATACCTGTACATCCATTTAACCTGCAAATACAAAACCCAGGATCAACAGAAGTGTCATATGGATCAAGCTCATTACTAAGCATTCAGAACTTCTATCAGACACAACACATGGTTGACTGGCAATCAATTTAAAGGGACTAGAGGCAGGAATTGTAAAGGAATATACATGCATGTCCAGTTTTTTAATGCTAATGGGTGGATGAAGCATGAAAAACCAAAATGAACGAGCCCACCCACGTCTCTCTCCGTTGCCTTGAGCAGGCTGCGTGCTGCATAATCTGCTGTGATTTGGTGACCAAATTTCCCGCGCTGTCCTGCGGATGTGACATCAATTGACGCTGCATACGCATCCCCGACAGTTTTGAAACAGGAAGAAGATGGTCGCGGTGAATTCAAACACTGCAAGGGATAGTTATGGATTCTTCTGCCATCAGCAAACAATCCAGATCAACTGAAAGACATTAAAGAGTGGCACTACGAAGAAAAAGACTAGTAAATAACGTTATGGCATCCGTTTGTGCACGCTCCCGTGACGGCTTGGCTGGTGGCTGCAGTTACCCGCAGCTTCAGTCGCTGAACATGCGAGTCTCATTTCTTAATCTTGCCTCCAGTCCCTTTAAATGCATCATCACTGTACTGTAGGTCCTCAACTAGGCCTGGTGTCCATCAGCAATAAGTCAATTAATTGCACGGTAAGAAAAGTTAGAGCAATAAGTTTGCTGGCTCCGATAATTTTCATTTCTCTCTCTTTACTAGGGATGGGCGATATGGACTAAAAAATGTATCACGATAATTTCTCTTATTTAGCACGGTAACGATAAGTGACGATAAAAACTATCAGCAAAATATTTTGTGTTATAAATCTGTCACTAAATTCTGTCTTTAAAGCCCAACAAAATACTATAAGCAAACAAGTCTGAAATATGAGAGACCAAATTCCACATTTATTTAAATGATGCAAACAGCAAAACTAACTTGGCTTATTAAAAGAACCAAAGTAATGCAACCGCAAACACAACCTGATAAATTGTCATCTCACGATAAAAACGATAAATCCAAATTGTTATTGTGGGGAATTTCTTTGACGATATATCGCACACGATAAAATATCGCCCATCCCTACTCTTTACCAAAGACTGTTGATGACAATAGATTTCACTTTGGTGCATCTAGACTAAACTCTCTCATTTCTTGTGTCGTACTTGACAACCGCATAGTCTTGTACGGTACCACACAGTGTAGCACTAGAGCCATTTGGAGGCAGTAGTGCTTTCGTCTACGACATTTCATGGCAAAAAAATACGGATGAAAGACATGGCGAGTCAAGATTTTTTATGCAAGTTATTATCAAATGTATATTAATTTGTATGGTACATAAATAATGAATGAAGTTGATGAAAGAGAGGAAGTGTGGAGAGATGAAGCAGCTTCAGGTGGAAGGCTGGAGGGCAACACTTCAGGAGACCTGTCCAATTTGTCTACAGGAGCTCTGAAGGACCCTGCACTCGTGTCAGAGCAGAAAGGTTTTATACGAAGGCCAACTTGTGTCTAGGCTTGTGGAGATGGTTTTTTATCTTCTTGATGGTGCCGGTGGCATTCCTCAACCTGTGAGGACCAGATCATAAATGTCTAATGACATATTAAAAGATACCCCTGCTGACCCTGCAGGTCACTTCAATCGTAAGAAAACAAGGTAACCAGTAAAATAGCAAACCTAGAGCAAGCCAGGGAAACTTGAGATTTAACAGTTTCCTCTCTGTTAACTATATTGTTCGCGCCACGCCTTCAAAATGGTGGGGTGGATGGTGTTTTCCAGAAGAATTCTTAAGATATTGCTTAAAACCTCCATCACACCTTGATGCCAGCAAATTACTTAAATGCTCTGATGCAAAAATAAAAAATATTTTAGTCACCTGTGGAACGGACAGTGCACGCTTGTTACCATGTGCTTCTGTTGTCAATCAGTCTCTAACTTACTGTCTGTCATTACAACGCCGTTACTGGCCTTCACTGACAGTGCGTTACAATTGTTATGTGAGATTTTGTTCCTGGTGAACAGAAGTTTCACATTTGTTGGGACTATATTGCGCTGGTGCTCTCATGTAGAGGAGGCAGAGTGATACGAGATACCTGGAAACACACTCGCCCACATAATCTAATTTTGCTATGTAGGCAGACATACCCAGGAAAAAAGGACACACTTATCTATAATTTAACCCCTTAGGGGACAAAGGCAGGCTGGGGAAACTAAAACATATGATCAACAGCCTCCAAAAATGCTAATTTCATGCCAGGGGCACTTTAAAACTGTTAAGGCCCCCAAACAAGTTGCACTATGAGAAGACAGTTTTTAGTAGCACATTCAGCAGCTTTTTTCATTGGCGATTGGAGCACTTTTTTGCTGAAAGAATTCAGTGAAATTTGATTCCTGACACACTTTTTGGCATATTGAACTTTTTTTTTTTTTAAAGGAATGAATAACAACTTTGTGGAAGACCAGTCCAAAAACTTCGCTAGAAGCAAAGTGTTCTTTCTTGATTGGCAGCCTCTCAGTCCGTAGTGATCTAAACTCGTGTAACTATGGACATTGGCATGGCAGCAGACATGTCCTTGCTGATTAATGGACATTGTTGGCAAAGGGTGCATTGTTTATAAAGTGGTAAGTGGAACCAAAATGTAAATTTACAGATACTCGGCATGTTTAATTATATTATCAGTTAGGAACTAGTTACAATTTCCAACTTATGAAAGAAATTTTGTTTTTGCATATAATTTGTTGACATTTCTAGGCAGTTACCGCATAACCACTACAACATTTCCATAATATTACTGAATAGTTTCACCTCATTGTTAAATTAGTTTCCCTCTCATTGTTTTAGATTCCAGGTCCCTTATTACACTGTTGAAGAAAATAAAACTCTTTTTTTTTAGGAAGTTTGCAATTAAGCTCTCTTTATCTCTGAATAGTTAAGAAGAGTGTCTACCTTTCAATTTGAACCCAAGTCTTTCAGTCAAATGTGCCTTTGCATTATGCAAAAGTGTCTTCCTGTTTCCCTGTCTTCACATTACTTGTGCCACACTTTTGCCAAACAAGATTCAGCCACTCCTTATTTTACTTTTACTCAGTGAAGCTTGTCAAATGGAGATTACACATGCACATTTTCCAAATGCAAATCAAGAGAGTGGAATTAATGAAAACAGAAAAGAAATTATAGAAGACCATAATAAAGGATAATCACTGTCAACTACGACACTGTGAAGAAAAAGAGAATTCAAGCTTTTACCAAGCAGTAAGCATCATTAACATGGGCTTAAAAGCCCCTGATAAGAGAATAAAATTTTACCTTTTATGTACAATCTTCCAACCTCTGTTTTTTTTTTTCCTTTTCTTTTTAAGCCTAACATTTCTCAAACTATACCAGAAACCTCTCATTTCATGAGCCAACACTTCTAGCCATCTTCTTTTCAACCAAAACTCAATTCCAAATGCAGAATCTGGAACAACAAATTTAGAAAGGTAGAAAGACGGCTTCAGTCCCCTAGAAGTTGTGTGGCATGAATGAAGACGACGTTCAAGAAAAGGAGCTGTCGATCAGCATTTACACAAAGAGCGTTGCTGTGCAGCGATCAATGCCTTGAACACATGGGCTGCTCTTTGAAAAGCTCTACAAACACTATTAAAATAGAGATCAATGCTGGGCTTTACTTACTGTGTTATCATACAACACAGACACACATGTTGTGTCCTAACGACTGCTTTCTACACACAGAAAACAAACAGAAACACTTTTAACACAGCCTCTCAGAATGAAGGCTAAGACCCTGAATAACTGTATGTCACTCCTTTCATTTTGCTTTGAGACATTTAAAATAACCTTGAAATAATAAAAAACAATTTCAGCACAAGACTGACATGTCATGGAAGGTTTCCTTTAATTCCAATGCCAATATGAAACAGAGGTTGCCAAATCATCCCTTAGAGTCAAGAATAATTTAATGTAGCATATAAATAAACACCTGACAAAAATTTGGTAAAAAAAAAAAAAAAAAACAAAAAAACAGCATATTTTAAAAACCCAACACAGCAAATTAAAATACAATTACTTGCAACAGAGCAAATCGTATTTGATATCAGAAAGATAATATTAAGAGGAACTTACCTTGGTTCCAAAAAATCTATTTTCATATCTTACAGGATACCTTTCTTTTTTTTTTTTAAACCTGGACCTTATTTCTAGAATTAATACGTGCATTTACTCACCAATAAAATTTCTGTATCACTTTGACTCCTTCGGAAGATATTATGTTGAGTCACCCTTCGGTGTACTTCCAGTTAGGGCTGAAAGATATATCGTTATCGTATCTATATCGAGGTATGGACATTCAAGATATTAGTATCGCCAAAGCAACTATATAAAAGATATAGATTTCTCCTGCGCTTGTCCTTCATATAAAGCTCTGGAAGTCACAAACAAAACTGCACTTTCCACCAAAGTGCTTGGTTTTCAACGAACCCATAGTCATATCGTATTGTATCGATATTGAGATGTCTGGCTTGAATATCGAGATATGAAATTTTGTCCATATCGTTCAGCCCTACTTCCAGTATAATAGGAGACACAGGGTAGCCTCTCTATAAGGCATTATCTGCAGCAAAAACTCCCTTATTTCACCAATGCTTTCAGTAGAATGAATGAACGAACGAGTACTATCGTCCTGTGAGTTCAGAATTAACTCTTCATTAGTTAGTGGGAGGTTTTCCTCAACACAGCCGGCGTGCACCGCAGAACAGCTGCGCTACCCAGATGCCACCAAACTGAAAACTTTGAACCTCTGAACTCACAGGACAATAGTACTCACTCGTTCGTTCATTCCACTTAAAGTATTGATGAAATGAAGGAGTTTAGCTGCAGATTATGTCTTTTATACAGGCTGCCCCATCTCCCATTTGGATGTACGCCAAAGGGCGACTCAACCCATATCCTCCCAAGGAGTCAAAGTGATACAGAAATTTTACCTGTGAGTAAATGCACATATGAACTCCTAGAAATAAAGTCGAGGTTGGAAAAAAAAGAGAGTTATCTTTTAATGGTTTAAAGAAAAGGCTTCGACCCTGTAGCATGGCACCCAGCTATACAGATTTACTAGAAAAAAAGTGTAACAGTTTTATCAGTTATGTCTAATGTGTGTGCTCCAGAATGTGTTTGTGTCAGAAATATAGAAGGCAAAGGGACCGCAAACCAGCCTGGCTGATGGCAGCAAAGAACGATCCTCTTACGAGCCGAAAAGTTTATGCTTTGATGCATAAATTTGCAAAGCTGAAGTACAAAGGAAAATGTTTCATAAAATTCTTCAAGCTGTAAGTTTCAATTTCACATTTTAGTTGATCTGTCAGTGGCTTCTTTATATCTGTGAGGAAGAAGGCAGACACCAGAGTCTGGCCAAAATACATGCACCTGAGTTGCATATTTTCCCACTGCAAGAAAATGGGAAGCAGAATGTGGTCA
Organism: Atherinomorus stipes; assembly: GCA_023101725.1. NCBI lineage: Eukaryota > Metazoa > Chordata > Actinopteri > Atheriniformes > Atherinidae > Atherinomorus > Atherinomorus stipes. The sequence continues at coordinate 24,407 of JALJCO010004874.1, forward strand.
TTCAAACACAATGACTACCCATTTGATATGAACCAGCTATTACATGTTTCACTTGGTCTATAGATGCAGGCTAATTTGCATTTAAAATGATTCAAGCTGTATCTCCGTGTGTTCATTGTGACAATCAAGAAAAGCTAACGAACAAAGCATTTTTATGTCTTTGAATATTTGTCTGCCCATTTCCTTCACCATAAATTGAAACTGTGTGTTTCTGTTAATCAATGTGGATACAATGATAGAATATAATGTGGACAGTTTAACGCCTCAGTTTACTTGTCATGTGTAAACAGAATATCCACACTCTTCTATATCAGTGAACAGCTGATTCCCAACTTTTTTGAGTCAAGACCCCCATGATAACATACATCACTGTACACAACCCCCCTCAGACAAGTTTGCTGTCTGCTGAAAGCAAGGTGTTAAACCTGGAATTGCAGCCTCAACAAATGTTTTTTCGGGATAGAGATGCTTCAGTTAAGCTAAAACTCCCTCCTGATCTGTCTGCAAATGGCAGGATTTTGATTGATTGTTCCATCTTTGTGTTTTAAATTCTAAAACTTCCTGTTTAAGGAGGGTTTTAAAACTGGGCAGAGATGGAGCTTGCCAAACTTGTAGTGGGAGCGAGTTCCATAGTTTTGGTTCCACCACGGAGAAAGCTCTATCTTCTTTTAGCTTTCAGCGTGTCCTCAGCACCTCTAGGAACAGCAGGTCAGCTGACTTAGGAGACTGGGTAGGGCAATGAAGGTGTAAGAGATCTGAGAGGTAGGAAGGGGCAAGGGCATTTAAAGATTTAAAAACAAACAAAAGAATCTTAAAATGAATCCTAAAAACAACAGGCAGCCAGTGCAGTGAAGCTAAAACAAGAGATATGTGCCCTCTCCTTCGAGCACCAGCCAGCAAGCGAGCCGCAGCATTTTGCATCAGCTGAAGATGGGACAAATGTTTTTGGGGTACATAAATCAAGAGAGCATTACAAAAAACAAGCTCTGAAGTAATAACGGCATGTATCACTATTTCAAAGCCATGTCTTGATAAGAAATGTTTTGCTTTAGCTAAACACCTCAACTGAAATAAACTGGCTTTAACCATGGCCTTCACCTGCCTGTCAAAAGTCATAGTGCTGTCCAGCAGGACACTGAGGTTGTTGACAACGGGTTTAGCATGCTGGGTCAACGGGACGGGACGAGTGAACATCAGGACTAAAAACCATGACATCAGTCTTACATTCATCAAAACGTGAAAAGTTCAAGGCCATCCAAGCTTTAACTTTATCAAGGCAAGCCAACAAAGTATTCAATGAAGAGGAGATGTCCTTGTGATTCAATGGCACATAAATCTGTGTGTCATCAGCATATAAGTGAAAAGCATATTTGTGCTTTCTGAGGACTAATCCTAGAGGTAGGAGATAAAGAGAAAACAACAGTTGGCCAAGAATGGACCCCTGGGGGACACCACTTGACAATGGAGCAGAGGAGGACTGGTACTGACCTTGTTTCACTGAAAACAAAGTCAGCCAAGTAGGATTTAAACCATTCCAAGGCTACACCACGGATACCCACCCAGTGCTCGAGGTGTGTGATTAAAATACGATGGTCCACTGTATCGAAGGCAGCCGTTAAATCTAATAAAACCAAAATCACATAGTTTCCAGAATCAGAAGCTAAAAGGACATCATTAAAAACCCTCAAAAGGGCTGACTCAGTGCTGTGGAGTGGCTTAAAACCTGACTGAAATACCTCAAAAATATTGTTTGCCTCAAGAAAGTTTATCAACTGTGTGTAAACAATTTTCTCCAGGATTTTTGCAATAAAAGGAAGTCTGGAAATTGGTCTAAAATTTGTTAAAAAAGGCAGGATCCAAGCCAGGTTTTTTAAGTAATGGTAAAATCACAGCATGCTTGAAACTTTGGGGAACCACGCCTGAAGACAAACCGTTATTGATAATGTTGAGGATGGCTGGCCAAGAATAGAAATAAGTCTTTGAACTTTTTGTAATGAATACTGAATAATGACGGCCCAATTTGTTTGGTCGGCCGTGACCACAAAAAGAGAATGAGACGTGGGTACTTATGTATAAAAATATAATTTTATTAACTCAACCAAACCAACATAACCTAAACCAAACTAAACCAAACGCAAGCCAGGGTGAGCAAGAATAAGACCGGGCCGCTCTGGTAAGGGCGGTCTTTTTGCTACTGGAGCCAGTGGCCAGCTGCCTCAATTAGTCATATCACCTGGCCTGAAAGAAACAAAAGAAGTTAAACAAAACAAAGAACCAAAACGGCACAAGCCGTAACAGTAAGGTAGAACAGCATAGTAGGGAGCCTGAGGGCTTTAGAAGCCCAACAACATCACAAAATACAATGAAGTCAGGGTTAAACTGTGAAAGGAGGGGAACAGAGAAAGAGACTGACACTAAGGGGTAGAAGAGGACGCCATAGAGCCCTCAGATGCGGGAGAAAAGTTCGCCTTTTTTGCAGAAGTGGTGAGTAATAGGCACTATTACTGCACTATCACTGGCTGAACGATTCTCCCGGATTACGACATATGCACCACGGTCCAAACTGGCGTGTGGAAACGTCCTGTTTGGGAATTATTTAGCTCTGCAAGGGTGTTTTTGTGCAATAAATTAGAGACAAGTGTGGTAAGGGCTGGCAGTGGAGAAAGGGGAACTTTTAATGCCCGCATCTGTACAGCAGCTACTTTGGTGAAAAGAAATTTAAGAAATCCTCAAGGTCTGGTTAGATGGCTAACATTAGAAGCTGGGAGGCACTGAGAGCAGTATAGTTTTAAACAAAGCACAGGGCTTGTGACAGACAGGATAATGGCAGACAAATATTTCTGAAGCATCTTTAACAGTCCTCTGGTAGAACTTCCAACAATCCCTTCAAATCCGAAAGGACGGGAGTTTGTCCTCCTTCCATTTTCTTTCGCCTGTCTGCACTGCCGCCTGACCGCACGAGTAGTTTCATCCAACCACGGCTCTGCATTAGCTCTGGGTGGTCTATGTCTTAGAGGAGCCACAACATCTAGGATTTTCAGACAAGTAGAGTGAAGCCAACTGCTGAGTTTGTCAGAATCCTGAATCTCCCTGCTCACAAAAGGATGGACGACGGTTTCTATTGGCCCGCCGCGACGGCACGCACGAAAGTGGCAAGTGTAGGGGGGCAGACACGAGCGGCTGATGACACGTAAAACTGTGAACGTAAAATCACAAGTTACATGTTAAAAGGCTATCGCCCCTCATTTTTTTGTGTTTTATTTTGCGGCTTGGTTTTTGGTTTTGCTGCTGGGCGGAGCACAATGCATGCCCTGCTGGCGGGTGTGTGCAATGGTAGACGTGCAAAGCTGAATGACAGGAGAAATATGAGATGATGGGGAGCGTAAGGAGACAGAGCGCAGTGTGTTGGTTTTTGGCTTTTGTTTGGTTGGGTGTGGGCTTGGTATGAGTGGGGGGGGTGGAAGTTGTGGGGCGGTCAGGGATAGCTGGGGTGTAAAATGAGATGTGGGTAATGGTGGTGTTGGTATTGGTTTGTGGTTGGGTGTGGGGGTTGTTGTTTTGTTGAGTTTTGTGTTGGTTTTGGCTGAAAAATTTGTGTCGGGGGGTCCTTGTTAATTGGGTGTGTGTGGTAATTTGAGGTTCGTGTCGGGGCGTTATGAGTAAACCGTTCGTGCTTTTCACGTTTTTTGTGGATCAGGTTGGAATCTCAGGAATGGTGTAGTCTACAACAAAGTGAGAAATAATATGTATCAATATTCATATTATAATTGCATCATGGCCATCTGAAGCATAATCAAATCCAGTCATGTTGTGAAAAAGATTCTCACACATACTTGATAGTTGCTTCTCAAAGTCAAGGAAGAATTCTTGACATCTGTCATTTCTAAGTTGCCACATCATCAGTGTTACAGTGTTCCCTACCATTATACAGGCAGGGCACCCCACCCTCCCCACAAGACCCAGGTTTTAAAAAAATCTAAAATTCACCTTGTTTTAGCATTGATCACTTCCTAATCAGAAGCAACCTTTGGCATTTTAATGGATTACACAAAGAAAGCACCTTCCAAAATCTTCTCTTAAAGGTAGAGTCTGAAGATTGTCCCTGAAAATAAACGTTAGACTTGAGCAAGTGAAATCCGTCTCAAACCACGCCTTTGGGCCTCTACTCGCGTGCAGTGGTGCGTTTGAATGCAACTCCCTCTCCCCTGCCTGTAAATCACTCTTTAGCTTTGTTTTGTTGTGGTCTGGACATTTCTGGGTGGAGATTTCTGGTTGTATCGCCAGCTAATGACAGAGGTAAGGGTATGTAGCTGTGTGGGAATAAGCTCATGATTGGAGCAGACGCCAGTCACTCAAACTTTCAAAGGGAAGAAAAAAAGAAAGAAAGAAAAATGGCGGATGTACCGAAGAAAAAAGTAAGAGCTTTAGATAATGCAAGTTGGAAAACCAGGGTTAATATTAGTTTGGCTTTTACTCGCTTCTGAGCTCTGAAGGAGAGGCTTGAAGCTGAATAAGCTTAAGAACGAGGCAGCCATTAGCCAGAGAGGGAGGGGCGCTCAGTTTGAATACTGTTGTTTGCAAACAGAAACGGTGGGGGGACTTCGGACTCTACCTTTAACAAATGTTCACAGCTTAACTGATAATGATAAAAATGATAACGAATGCATTCTTTTTGCCCTTCTGCAGTGTGTTATGTTAAAATCTTCCATATGCATAGAAAGAAGTGTGCAATTGACCTTAGCCTTGGCTGTCAACTCACACAAAGCTTTACAGTTGAGTCACACAGAGAGCTGTGACTAAAAGCTACTAATTTGAGTGCAGCAGTCTACTAGATACTGAGAAGCTCCGAGTTCGACAAAGGCCTGAGAGAAGAGTTGAGCGTATCTTAATAGTATAAGAGCCATAAATGTGAGTGACTAACAGGCATCCAGTGAATGCAGACATGGTTATGGTAGAATCGAAATGACTGAACCTTGCAGTGAACCTGGTCCATGGAACAGCTTGCTGCTTGCATGTCTGTGTGTCATCAGCTCATGATTTGGCCTGCTGCTAGGGCTGAGGTGTAAGGAGGAGTCCCAGAAGAAGGATTCACATCTCTACACATCAAACAGTGAATTTAACATTGTAGACTTCACATCAGTAGCAGATAAGATCGTTCACAATCCCCAAGAGACCAGTATGCACACACCCCTGAGCCTCCTTCTGCTGCAAAATCTCGACAAAATACATCACAGTGGTGAACAAAAGGGATTTCACTGCCAGTGTTTATATTGTATGTCTCTCTCTTGATCATATGACTGTGACTGATTATTTCCTCATGCATACAAACATAGATCTAAGATCCACACACAAACATACATGCCTCATCACGGTGTTGCTTATGTATTATATTATGAGACTCAATCAGTCCTGGATGGACCATTTATCCTTCTCATTTTACGCTAAATCCTATCCTATACAAACAGCTTTATCCCTTTTCTCGCTCTGCAGACCCAGCTACAAACATGCACACATACACAAACACACACACACACAATCTAAAAATGCACCTAGATCATTTCAGCTGAGTGCAACTAAATAATTCATATGAAGAAAATTTACAACAAGCCTTCATTATGAGCATGGACAAATGCCTGTTTCAGTATGGTACGATATGAAACAGACTTAACTAAAATGCCACCCTATGAGCAATGACCCATTACCATTTTATTGGCAGGCAGAAATAAATTATGCCAGAAATCAGCCTGAAATTAACACTGCGAAGCTGTAACAGCTTTGTCTACCACTGCAAAACACACAGTATGAGCACCTGAGAAAGAAATAAAGCACTGAATAAAAGGTTTTGACACACATATTTTTAAGAAGGGTGTAAAGCAGGTCTGATCCTACAGTTAAGTGTGTAACATGTCCTGACAGATCATTCTTCGGCTATGTAAAACAAAAAGAGATGTAGCGATCCAATACCAATCGGATATTGGCTCCAATAGTGACAAATTAGCTGGATCAGATATGGGATGAATGTGGCCAATCCAGCATTCCGATCCAGTCATTTCTGTTTTTATTAATAACATAATAAATGTACACTTTATTTGTTCATAAATAAAATTAAGTATATTTGTATCTGTGTTAATTTGTTGCTTTTTGTTAATGAGGCTAAATGTTTAAGTCAAACCTGATGCCTCCATTCACATGCCAAGGTATAGTATACGGTTAATTCTAGAGCTGGGCAATATGGAAAAAAGTTCTATCACGATAATTTTTTCCATATTGTTCGATATCGACATATATCGATATAAATCAGCATTTTTGACAATCTTAAATGTTCCCTGTTACTCGTAAATGAGATTTAAAGATGAGAGGATTCATTTTATTCAAATATTTATTTTCTGTTAAGTAGGGGGGGCCCGGGAGGGGGGCCGGCGGCAAAGTTGAACGTGACATGTAACATTACATAGCTGTGTAACTGGCCCGCTTCTTCACCTGCTTGTGTTGTTTTTTGAGAGGGGGCAGGACTTGGAGACAGAGCATGCCTGGGTCTGCGTTTGTGATTGGTTAGGAGGGAGATGACTGTAGTATTGAGCTACATGATAGGCTGGAATGAAAAATGAAGGGAGTCTTTTTTTTTTCCATCGAACTTCCAATCTAGGCTCTTTTTTATCTATCGTAGGCACACCTTTTATCGAATTATCACCCAGCCCTAGTTCATTCATTCAACAGTAATATCAGATCAGAATCTGGTATCGGCGGATACACTCAGCCCAAGTATCGGTATCAGATTGGATCAGAAAAAAATTGATTGGTGCATCTCTAAAAACAAAAAACTAAAAGTGACTATTTGACTTTAATGTCAGACCTGGCTATTTAATATTAGGGTTAATTAGCAGAAAGAGACTCTATCCAACTCCTTCTGAGATATTCATAAAGTAAGGTATGTCTTTAATATCCTTTGAGGGCCTAATAAGTAAGATTTTCAGCTGAGCTTACTGAATTAGGAAGTGTGGATATGCCTTGCAAAGTGTCCACTGCTTGGGTTCTCCATTAATTTAAGTCTACAAACAAGTTGCTGACACACCTAAAAACTCTGGAACAAGCAAAAAAGTGGACATGACTAGCGATCTTTTTCTCTCCTGCTGTTCAAGAATGAACTGTCAAAATTCAATTCCCCAATAAAGACTGTGTTGCAGCACCGCCCACCGGCCCTCCATAGTTACGTAATGTTATATCATCCATTCTGTGTTCTTTGGCAAAGCTCTCTCTTGAATAGCAAATGTGAAACACTACTGTATGTGGGTGAACATGTGAAAAACATACCCACACATATTCCACACATGGCGGACAAAAAACATCTGAACACAAAGTCAGATGTTTTAAATTTTATCTGCTCTCCACTGATTTGAAGTCAGCTAGTATTTTGCAGTATACCAGTGTGGTCCTGTAAGTGGAAGGGTGGAGGCATGCTTTATGTAGGTGTAGTTTATAGAATGTTAAATTTAGTTGTTGCAGACATAGAAAGAGTATGCAAAATAACCATGAGAAAGACTTTCGACTGTAGCACTTAATGCAGAGTGTACATGTGTGGGTGCTTGTACCACAGCAGGACGAGGTGAGGTCCCAGTGGATTACTGAACAAGCTCTAGAGGAGATAATAAGAGGCCATCAGGGGGAAAAGAGAGGGGAGAAGCCAGATCAATGAAATATTAATGTGTTTACTGAGTAGTTGTCATGGTAGCACACTGATGGCTGAAGGATATTACAAGTACACAGTACAGCTGACAGATTCACCTAGACTGCAGCGACCCCCACCATCTTTAGAGACCACTCTAATCAGCATACAGCTCATCACAATCACAATCACCTGCAGAAATGATCATCATTGCACTCTTCATCGCCATTTCCATCCTTGCCATCGGCGCCTGTTCATCTACATTATCACTTTCATCGTGCAACAGCATCGTGCTGCTGAAGGAAATTGAAGATGGCCAGATCAATAATACAATATAAAATTAAATTAGCTTCCAAGATAGAGTCAAATGTGAAAAAAAAGCAAGAGTTAAAAGCAGATGTACCAATATTCAGTCAAAATAGTCAAATAAAAAGTAGAGGAAAAACACACAAGTTAAAGATGTGAAGGGGCCACTGCTTCCCGTTATGATTTTAATCCTGTTATGATTTTAAGTGTGAGTCAAAAAAGGTGAGTCACATATACTTTGATGTGTGTACCTGTGCGTGTGTGTGTGTGTGTGTGTGTGACCATGACATCACTTCTACAATGTCTAATCAAGGAGAAAGGAGCCAGGTTTTGCAAGAGGGCTGTAATGGAAACACATTTGACCTGCTTTAATAAGGAAAAACGTGATACCTGCACTTTGCCCACACTTAAAATAGAAACACAGAACACATCCGCTTCACCTGTGATGACACACAGCCTTGCAAGCTAGAAACAGATCCAAATGTATCTCGGCTCTTTTGAAGTTTTATCTTTCCTCGGCGAAGGATGGTGATTCGGTGCATAGCAAAACTCCATCTGTTCATTTCAATATGAATGGGCATGTAAGTTTGGTGCTGCTGGAGCGACAGAGATGTGAAATTGTGGATGGCATGCAGAGTGGCCCCGACACGCAGGGTTAATTCAAACTGCCTTTGATGTCTGCCTGTGTGTGAAATGAGCTGTTGGTCCAGAGTTCACACCAGCACATACATATGCCGCCATACATGCACGTACATGTGATTCTCATCATCACACCAACAACTCAAGAGGTCTTTGTTTAGCCAAATAAATTAAACTATACAGAAAGTTGTCGGGTTATGACAAACTACAAAGCACCAAAAACCAACAAAAGTTCTACTTGCGTGTCAGTGAGCACTAAATCTATTGCACTCTTCAGGATTTAACTCCTGAGCACCCCTGAATATTCACTCACAGCATCCACACGACAATAGGAGCTAAGCTGCCCGTAGGCAAAAACAGCCTGCTGGCTTACACACACAATGTCTATGTAAAGCAGATGGAGCAGCTATACAGCACATACAAAACATATCTAACTGATAAATGTCATACAGGGAAACAATGACCAGCTACACTGAAACTGCTGCAAGAATCACTAAAAAACATGTACCTGAATGTCACCACGGAGCCAAGTTTGCCTACAATTATTCATGTGCTTTTCAACTAATCTGAAAATGAAGATACTGGCAAGTACAAAATACAGCATTTAGTGTGGTTGAAAAGATTACTTTTATTAGCTAATAGTAACTGGTTAGATTGTTTTATCCCAGCAAGTGTACGCTTGAAGGAAGAGCATGAACTAAAATCCTCTCTACTGCTAAAACAGAAAATGGGCCACAAGCAACTTTTTTCACTCATTTGCGTTTACGGGAGTATTTTAGATCAACAAGTTTTAATTGTCAAACAAAAGAAAGAACACAACCGGCTGGCACATCCTTGCTAGGTTTTGTAACGAAGAACAATGAAGGAGGAATAGTGATCTGTA
>JALJCO010004875.1:0-401218 GCA_023101725.1 Atherinomorus stipes
ACATGCTTAAAAAGAGGTATTAACCTTGTTAGGGTAAGTGCAAAGATTTTTTCTTATAACGTGGGGAAAAAAACTGTCTTCTCTGTAATGGAATTGACCTCAAGAGTTTTTTTATGATATCATAATTAATCCAATAAATCAGTTAACATGCTTTGTTGTTACATCCACACTATATGTTATATATGATTAGTTTGTTTGTGGCCAGAAGTATTTCCCCAGTCCTCCAGTTTAATCAGCCTCTATTTAATTTTAGAACCCTCTATTTCATCAGCCACATAGACTGGGTGTGGAATTGATCTTGCTCCTTTCGTTTTACTTTTTTCTTGTTTCATGTTTCACATAAGGTCAATAAAGTAAAACCATCTTATAAACAAAAGTATATCAATCGACAAGAATTTTGTCTTACTTTCCAGTAATCTCTTTTCTCCCTCATATCGATGTCTCTCCACATCTGTTGTTTCTGCTGTACTTTGTGATCCTCTCCGCCAGTACTACCCTCTTATCTCTGATTGATTAATACTGGTGTATCCCGGTAGAGCTGCATCTGCACCTTTTTTATTCTTTGTGTGGTTTGCTGTGATTGTGGTGAATCAGGTGTGTTCAATCAGCTCAGGGGAGCACCACTCTCTCTACTTAAGCAGCTGACACAGATGCTCTTTCTCTTTCTGTTGCTGGTGAACTGTGTCCAGGTGTGCTGCAAGGGGGACCTGTTGGCTTTGCCTTGGAGGAGGAACTTATGGTCTGTTGCTTGTTATGGTGCTCTGACCGACATCTGTCCAAGCATTGCTTTTCCTGCCGTACAGCTCTGCCACACAAGCAAAATGATCTAGAGTGTGGACCCAGGCTCCTCCAGTGATTTTCTTTTTTTTTTTCCTTTTTTCTTTCCCCCCTGTCTGGATAAATAAGCACACCTGCACTTTTGGACTCTTCCTCCCCATTTTAACTAGTCTTAAGAACTTTTGTCATAAATTACCCTTTTAAACTTACTCAGGATTCTGTGCACTTTGTCCATTTTACTGGTTGGTCAGATCAAAGGAATACGGGTGTTACACTAGTCTAACCACAGCCAATGTATCTTTATGATGCTATGTGTGTCCAAACATCTACTTTTGTGTTTTTAACAACTAATACCTTATATTCTGACCATTTTTAGACGGGACCGACTTATGGTCGGAGGTTGATGAAGGGATACCTCCACAGCAAAGGCTTCCATACCTCAGAAATGTGAGTTGCAGCTGCACTGAAGACTGTTCAGCCTCCTTATCATGAGACCCGTTGCCAAGTGAGTATAAACTAATTTTGGTACTACTTTGAATTAAAAAGTAACACACAGGAGTGTAGTCCAGCCTGTAATCCAGAATAAAGATTTGCTTGAATATGCATTTTGATCTACAATTATAGTGACCTTTATTTTTGAAACCTGAAGTCATTCACATAAGCTAATCACTAATAGATTTACACATGTATGACTTTATGCTAATGTAGAAATTATGTTCCTTACTAAAAAAAATTTGATTTGATTTTAAAAAACAACAAATCACTTTTTTTTGGACCAAGAACATGGTCTACTTCCAAAACGACACCAAACTCATACAGCAAAACAGTCAAAGAACTGATTGCTTGTGATCATCATCACTTCTAAAGATAAAAAAAAGCCCATTGGCCCTTTTGTAACTTCATACTGCCGAGGCTTCTGAAACGCAGGTGTCCATGCTAGTCAGCTTCCTCTATAGAGGTGTGAAGCTGGGTTTCTAACAATGGAGATGGTGGACGTTATCACCTGCAAATTTGTTTCAAAGCATATTAGTATCCATTGACAGGTGATTTCTGAGAGATTCCAGAGAAAAAACAATTACAAAATGTCTGAACGTATAAATCACTCAAACAGCATAAGCAGGTCTGGCCTATCCAGATTGCTGGTTTGATTTTTATAAAATCTGGAATGTTTGAAGCCTAACCCAGCATTTCACATGTGACAATAAATCAGCCAGTGGAAAAGTCTCTTTCCTTCACTCATGTGCTTCCAGTTAATGTTAGTGCTTTTCAATAAAATAGCAAAATTTTTGTGAGATCCAAAAGTCTATCCAATTACAGCTTGCTTAAATAATTTCCATCACCCCATTTCTGTCTAAGTCAAATATCCATTTCAATTACAGTGAAACCATTTATGCCTGTCTTTTTTTTCCCAGGGTTTAAGAAACCTCAATCCTGTGCTGTATCAAGCGATATATTTTGGTCAAAAGCTTCACATGGACCAAAATGAAAAGATGGCCATGTATGGAGTGACATGTGTAGTGGCGATAGATGGCTATAGCGGCAAGACTGTGGCCTACTCTATAATGCCAGTCAAAAACAACCTCATTATATATGATGAAGTGTACAGGTGAGTTTGCATGTGGAACCTTTACAGATGTACAAAGCTGTACTTTTTGGGAAAAAATTTCAACTGAGGTTTAACAACTTTCCTTCTCATGAAAAAGTTTAAGAAAGTTTGATAGCACTTTGACTTAGATTTGTGTAGGAATGAATGGGAACAAACTTGGACACGCTGATTAAAGCAGTGTGCAACATATTGAATTAAAAATGAAAAGTCTTTGCCCTGTTTTTTATATTGTTAAATTCTTACACATTTTCTAATTAAACATGACATGGTTAAAGGATGAGGAAAATTTTTTTGAATTTATTTGGGTGGTATTATAGATGAAATGATACTCTGAATCAGCACTGAAATAAGTTACAGCTGTCATGATCTGTGGGGTTTCCTTTTCTTGTCTGTCATGTCTTTTTTCCTGTTTTATTTTGTAAAGTCTTCCCCGTGTGGATTGTGATTTAGTTCCTATTCCCTGATTTGCCTGGTTTTCTTTTGCACTCTGCACCACCTTTTCCTTTGTTAGTCCCTCTATGTACTTATACTCCTGGTGTTCAGTTGTTGCCATATTGTCTCATTCCCTCTGTCTCATCATTGTCATTCCATTTTTCCCAGTGAGTCCTGCTTTAAGTCTTTTAATACAACCCCCCCCCCCCCCCCCCCCCCCACACACACACACACACACACTTTTTTTTTTTTTTTGTACATGCCTGCTTTATTGTCCATTATTTGGGTCATTCCCCATCCATAACCTATGACAAGAGCCAGTTGGGTCCATTAAATATGAAATGTCTTTAATTTGATCGGGTGTGTAATTTGAAAGAACTGGTGACGTTCTTTCTAATCTCTTTTCCCTATCCATTGATTAAGCAGGAATGCTGTTGTGACCTATGGCCTTTGGGACCAGCTGAGGGTAGACCACGGAGGAGAATTCTACCTCTCATTGTATATGCAGGAAAAACTGTCAGGCTACTACAGGTTTGGGCAAGACAGGGCACCATACCAGCAGACATCAACAAGGGTATTTAAAGTTTTTCTAAACATTACTCCCAACATGGGTGTGTGTGTGTATGTTAGGGCTGGACAATTAATCAAATTATAATCGTGATTTCAATTTTGCCTTTTCACAATCATAAACACTAATCGAAAAAACAATCCTGAAGTGAACAGACTGATGGAGTTGCAGGAAGCAAACTGCATGGAGTATAGAACAGGAATGCGTGTATAGTAGACTGAGTATTCATTTTTATTGCTATTGTTTTAAATCTTATTTTACTCCTTTACTTCTAATTTATTTCCGATTTTTATTTTTTGTTATATTTGAAGTTGAGTTTTGGTGGTTCAATAAACACTTTTTATAAAATAAATGAATTGTGTATTAATTGTGATTTCAATATCAGTCAAAATAATCGTGATAATTTTTTCCATAATTGTCCAGCCCTAGTGTGTATTTTTCTAAACAGCACGGAACAAAACAGAACTTGATGATTTTGAATTCCCTTCTGCTCTACATTTTAACAGAACCACAGGATCGAACGTGTGTGGCCTGAAGTGAACAGGGTCACCTATCCATTGAAAGCAGCCCTGATTCATCTAGTGGACCAAGAACTTCTTGACATGGAGGACTCCACAGTCCAATACTGTGTCAAACCTGACCTGTCAGGTAGCCAGCGTCGGAATCCAGCGGTTTGTTGATGCTTGGAATTCTCAGTTTCAGGTATTTCATCCATTTAAGCAGTTGTATCCCCAACACACTTTACTTGAAGGAGGCTTGCTCTGAGGATTACTTTCCACTCTGACACCTGGCAGCTTGCCCTGATGCTCTCTGGCCCCAATGAACATTTTCAAATTCCAATTGTGGAAATCCAGCTCATCTGAAAGTATTCAGAGCCCTTTTATTACACATTTTGATGTTTTATGGACTTAATTTAAACACAACGTGTTTATCTCATAAATCAAAAAATAACCTCAGGAGGATTCAAAACCTTAAACATTAGATTTAATTGGGGGTTTTTTAAGCTGAATATCATTTGTATGTCGTCATTTACTTGTCTGACAAATGTGCATGAATTCAGTGTTAAATAAGTTGGACAGCTGACAACACAGGACTGGTGTCTGATGGGCAAATCAGACTGATTCAACATTTGCTTTGTCTTTCATCAGGAAGAGGGATTCCTAATGTTCTGGCTGATGGCGGATGTCAGGTGAAGCTGCCAGAACAACTTCTGCCCAGTTCAGCAGAGACTGCTGCTATCTACCTGCAAGAGAGGGGGGACCGGACGAGGGAGTCAACATTTGGCAGAAATCCCTTTCAGTCCCAGGAGGAGCAGCAAATTGCAGAGCAACAGTTCAACTCAGCGTACCCAGACTTGAAAAGTCTATTTAACAGTACTGTGAACAAACAGATTCGCCCCTTCCAGGAAGCTGTAATGGAGCTGATCTGTTTCACAGAGACAGCAAGTCTAGAGGGATAGCCTACATGTTTTTCTTGGTGATTAGGTCCATAACTGTTCATGGGTTTTGTTTAGTAGTTATTTTTGTTGTTTAAGTTGGTTATTTAGTTCTGTTGTTTGTCTGATGTTTGAATAAATGACAGTACGTTTGCACTCTTGTTTAATGAGTACTCATTTGTTTCCCTAGTTGTGCGCTTGGATTCATGTGCTGGCTCCATTAGTTAATCACACAGACATGAACACAGTTGTTTTGTTTTCCACTTGTAACTATTTGGCTGTATTGAAATTGGCTAAATGTAAGATCACATTACAGGGCCAGACATGTTCACTCCTTTCTGTATGTCATGGTGTATTTCACTGTAATCTCCAGTGGCCCAAGGAGGACCACCACCACATTGTCCTTCCAGGAGGGTCCTCGGGAGGAACAGTTTTGACACCAAACTGCTGAAGACCTAAGGATGGTCTCATGATGCTTTGATTTAACCGAAACTCCTGCTGACCTTCTCAAGCAGGTCTGCAAGAGCTCCATCTGGTGGCCGTGGATGTGTACTGCATCCACCTGAGGGAAGCGTTGCTGGGAGCTGCCTCGTCTCTGACTCAGTATAATGAAAGATGCTTTCTCAATTTTTATATTATGCTTCCTCTGTAGTTAATATCTTGTAATTGTCCTCGGGGTTAAAGTCTTTTTTCCTTCTTTCCCAAGTGATTGTAACCAGGGGTTAAAGCGGGATTTGACAGGTGGGGGAGCCCTAAAATTTGGCATTGCAGTGTAGTCGGGGAAAATTGTGGAAAATTTTTACAATTTTTAAAAAATGATATCAATAACCTGTACTGGCTTTATTTGCTGGATTAGCATCTAACATAGCTAACTGACATGAAGAAGTACAGTAAACTAAGACTGGAAATAAGGCTTGGATAAAGACTAAGTGCAGTGCTGCTATAGTCTATGACCTTGGCTTTCTTTAGTCTCCTAATCATAGTAAGAATATGAAGTTCATCAAGAGATATGGAATTTACAAAAGGGACGCATTTTAAATGGACAGTGACGACAAGAGCAAAGGATGGAGGAAAAAGTCTCTGCTCTGAGGGGCCTCATCAGAGCATCACAGGAGCCAATGGAGAGTTAAAAGATGAAATAATCCATCTCATGTAATTGTCAACAATTTTAATAAAATGACATCATTGTTTTACTTAACACTGTGACTCCATGGACTTTTCACTGGCTGTTCTATCCTTTTCAAATCAATCTTTACCCTTAAAGTAATCAGTGATTCTTCATTTGTGAGGGAGCTAAGGGGAGCTCAGCTCCCTGGAAAAGCAGTGGCGCTCCCCTAGAGACATTCAGCTGTGGGGGGATCCTTAGTCTACTTTCAGGGCACATTTAATTTTTCCACAAATTGTCTCTTATCAAGCAGCATCCATCAGGTAACATCACCTGGTGGCAGTTCTGACACTTATCAATGCTTGATGACAGCCTGCACAGCTTTAGCCGAACTGGGACCCTGAGATCATTTCTGGGGGTTTCCAGATTATTGGAAAACCAATAAAATAATATCAGATCTGCCAAATATATGTTGTAATCAAGGGAGATCAATCTGTGAAATTAACACATTAGGCCTATTTTTTTAATCAACTAAACAACTCATGTCGAAGTCACCTTAAAAAACCACTATATGAAGTTTATGATTTCTTCAACGCCTTATGGCCGACTCACACCAGCTCAGTGGTGATCTCTGGCCCATCAACTCACTCCAGAGTGTGTCAGACATTTATTAGGTGTGATTTGGCTCTGCTTTTCTGAGCAGTTATCTATCTGATGAATTACAGCTGGATAATAGGCTATGTCGTCTGCGTTCTCCTCGACCTGCATTGCCCAATGTGGTTACGTGCCTCGGATGGATGGGTTGGCTGGCTGAATGAATGAATGAACGAATGAATGAATGAACGAACGAACTAACTTAGCCCAACTTAGCCCAGTCATCATTGTCATTCTGTACTTCCAGGATACGGACGCATGAAGAGGGATCCAGCTATGTGTAAAAACCCTTACAGAGAGCCAGATCTAGCCTACAGTAAGGTCCACATTTGCTTGCGTAATTTGCCCGTCCAATCTAGATTTTTGCTCGTGCGGCTGAACCATGGATTGCAAGTGATTTGCAAAGATATGATTGTGGAAACCGGGGCTGGTGCAAACATGTTGGAAACGAACCGTGTGTTTCCAGGTTTGAATTTCGAGAGAAGAAAGTGCATAAGCAAATACGACCAGATGGAGGTACTGTATAAGTGGAAGAGGCAAATAGTCCAGTTCACCATTTAAACTAACGGCTGCAGAGACAAAAGTGGCCAATTTATGAGGGCATGGAAAAGGACTCGTCGGTAGCCTGGTCTGACATCTATCGAGGACAAGGTGCAGGCTCTGCGATCCAAGTTAAAATATGATGTTTGCAATAAGAGAGAGAGAAAGAGAGAGGAAATAATATAAACCATAATGTCAGCTATCAACTTAAACAGCGGCTGGCTACTTTGGTTTGCTAAGAATATGTAACATCTGGCAGATGTGTTGATTGTTACTGATTTCAAGAATGAATAGGCCGACTAACTGCTGATGAAAAATTATTTTGAATCAGTTATAGGCTACCTGGCTGCAATCCAGCATCCCCTCAAGGACTGCACTGCTTTTGCGACCGCTAAACGTGTGCAAATGACAGAAAAAATAAATAGCGCACAATCCACAAAGCATGCAGACAGGGTGAAATGCACGAATGTGAGCACAAACTGCGTACTGCTACTTCTGCTGTGTCAGTCTGCTTTGCTTGCGCAAAATTGCTCCTGTCCTGTGTTGCAAATAAGTGTG
Organism: Atherinomorus stipes; assembly: GCA_023101725.1. NCBI lineage: Eukaryota > Metazoa > Chordata > Actinopteri > Atheriniformes > Atherinidae > Atherinomorus > Atherinomorus stipes. The sequence continues at coordinate 7,676 of JALJCO010004875.1, forward strand.
TGCCCCCCCCCCCCCCACACACACACACACACACGCACGCACACACACACACACGTTTATTAATATACTATCATTGTTTTTGGAAGCTGTGACAGTGTTGACTCTGGGTGATGTGGGACCTGAAAGGGATTTTATTCTCACTCTTTAGACAGTATAGGCTATAGGGCCTTCATAAGCAGTAAAAATGTTGCACAAAGTGCATTCACACTAGCACTTAGATAAAATAACATTCATACACTCCGCTAGCCGAAACAACCAGCTGTTATAGTTTCACTTTACTTAAAAGAAAAAGTAGGCTACGGCATACCAGGAGATATAATAGCCTGCCATAATAAATCCACACGCTACCTTTGTTTTGAAGTTTTTACTGTTACTTCCGCCTCCGGTCTGCCCACTGACACATTTATAAGTAATAAACCAAAAAACGAAAAAAAGAGATTTCAGAAACCAAATTTTGGCCGTTTTTTGATTTCCGTTTTTTTTCGTTTTTTACTAATGACAGCAAAAACCGTTTTTCCGTTTTTGGTTCAAAAAGGAAAAGGGGGCACTGTTTTCGTTTTTTTTTCTTTTTTTGGTTTTGTCAGAAAAACAAATTATACTTTGATACCCGGACCAATAACAGACAGTTTGAAGCTGAAGTTTGATTTTATTCAGAAAAAATGAGCAGAAACAGAAGCAACAAGATTTTTTTTTTTTACAAAACAAACTTCTTTTTTTCTTTTTTTTTCACATTTTCACCACCATCTCATCAGTTTCATCCAAATGTTCATAGATGGACATTTTTAAACAGAAGTTCAACTGAGAAATAAACTGTCTCTAAAAGCAGTGATGCTCAGAAAGAGGGGTGGAAACAAGAGAAATCTCTTCCTTGCATGACAGATCACACGATCAATCAGCTGGTTCTAGAGAAACATTACCACTCTGGAAAACAGTTAATTTAGTTGCATTTTCAATGGGCAGATAAACCTGAATATCATCTGCAAAGAAACGGAAGGTAATGTTAATGAGAGACGGGACAGCCTGCAGAATATCTATCACTGAGCTGTTTCATCACTGTGATAAAAACCAGACTGAACCATCTCAGATGCCTTTGTTTTATCAACAATGGCTTGCAATTAAACTGCAGGCATATACGGATCCTATAGAAAAGCTGCTAGCTTGTGCGTTAATAGCATTGCTATGGAAAAAAAATTATTTAAAGCATGAGGTACTGCTGTCTCAGGTTCAGGCTCTACCCTGGTTGCTTGAAGATCTGCTGCTGCCGTACCGGCCTCTCTTGTTGCTGATGCTGCTGCCGCCGCTGCTACTGCTGCTGCGACTACCACCACCAGGGCTGCTGTCTCTGCCCCTGCTGCTGCTGCTGTCCCTGCTGCTGTCCCTGCTGCTGCTGCTGCTGCTGCTGTCTCTGCCCCTGCTGCTGCTCGCACCGCCTTCATTCTGATTTATTTGTGGGCTAGCGGCATTGTTGTTGACACAAACCTCTGAAATGCGGTTCTGGAAGGAGCAGCTGTGACACACTAACTGAGAATTTGTGGCTCCGTGACAGCGATAGACTTTGTTGAGACCGGCTATAGAATCCCCTAGATCAGTCAGGGAGTCTTCCAGAATGGCTCTGGTGACAGGTTGGCCACCCTGGGGTTTATCATACACCTGTGTAAACACAAAGGCAGCATCGGCCCAGTCCAGGACGTTATTGTACAATGACCTGACAACGTTGTACCTCTGGTTCCAGTCAGTGCACTTGCGACATGGAGACAGGTAGGAGTAGATGAACAGGAAGTTTCCATTACGGTTGCGTTTCAGAGTTGACAACTTGGTCAGGACTTTACGTTCTGCATGAATAGGGTCTTCTTGTATGTGCTTGGCTATAATGATGTCATTGGTTTCATACACTTCAGCCTCTTCAAGTCTGTCTGAGATCTGCTGGTACGAGTTTCTCTGCAGGATCTGGGTTAGTCTCTCATTGTTCTGGGTCAGTGGGATGTTTGCAGCAATGCAGAACTGGCCGCTGACTCTATACCTGGAAACAGAGACGAGGCAGAAAGCTGTAATTCTATGCCATCTGATTCCTGTCATTCAGACAGACTGGACTCTGCCTCACTGTTAGTCTCTATTGAACGAACCCAAGCACACCACACCAAAATGCAACAAGGTGCACCAACGGCGACACCTGCTGGCCAAAAGATCCTTCTGCTGCATGGATCAGAAGATTTCCATCAAAGTTTCATGTTTTTGAACTGATCTCTGCAGTACCATGTTGGACCTGCAGTACATCAGATGCTGATACATTTAAATAATAACAATAAACAATAATCAATGCATAAATATGAATTTAGAATGAATTATCAACCAATCCTTAATCTTGCAAACGAAATGAGTCTGAAACTATTTAATGTTTCAGACTCTTCAACCAACAGCTGAGTACAAATACATGCTGGGTGATAACATCACTGCTGTTCTGTGGTTGGTAGTACATTGTAAAATCTACTTCAGATACCTAAAAGTACTCTAGAAACGCGATCAGAACACTGATCCAGAATAATCAGCTAGAGCTGCTCTAAATCTCTAATCTGCAGCAGTAAATTCCTCTACTGTGTTGTGGATGCAGGAAGCTGCTGAGGTGTCAACATGTGGATGGTGAAGCAGTCTGTACTCACTCTGTCCTGAGGGTTTTAACAACATGAGTCAGCCAGTTGACGTCGACTGCAGACAGACGGCTTCCAGCGGACAGGAGGACCATCAGCAGCATCCAGGGCTGGAGATGCATCTGCAGGAGGTCAACACATCCTTCTGAAGCCTCACAGTCACACAGAAAACCACAAAACCTTCGAGATGGACAAATGTTTCTCACCTTCACTGCTGTTTCTGAGCCAGAGGAGAGGAAAGCCAAGTCAGGTCTGGGATCGGGTCTTCAGATGGCAGAGGAGGAGGCTGTGATGCTTCAGCAGGTCTGGAGGTTTTTATCAGGGACAGATGGAGAAGAGGGAAGAACCAGCCCTCAGAAATGAGGAAGCATGAAAGGAGAACACAGATCAAATTTCACCACATTCCAGAGAATAAGCAGATTATTTCACAAGCAAGATCCACGAGATGATCACTGCCGGACTCATGGTAGCATGTTTCATTTAAACCGAAAATCCTTCAGTTAAACACACAATTTATACACGACAAAAACAAGCTGCACGATGAACTACAGCTGAACTACAGTCTCATTCATCCACCTGTACAGGTGCAGAGTGCAGCAACATGAAGACACAGTGATGAACAAAATGTTGTAGTGTGGCTTTAAAAGCAGAAATAGTCATAAATGACCTCAGTTCAGCAGTCAGCTTCTTTCAGAACATCCTCAGGCTGAGAGGGAGCGAGGGCGGCGGCAAACCCATAGGGTGGCCGAGCGCGCGTTCGCAGCCGGGGACGGGCGGAGGGGCGAGCCGCCGGGGGCGGCGGCTGCGCGAATGAAGGGGAGGCGTGGCGACTAGCGCGCAATAGGAGGGAGTTAGGGAAAAAAGGGAGTAGCCTGAAGTAAACTGGGGGTGGGAAAGAAGGCTCGCGGACGAGCCGCTCCCACGCGCCGTTATAGGATAGGTGGACCCCCACCCTTTTGCTGCTGTTCCTCCTCCTCCTGGAGAAAGCTGCTGCGACATGAGATGTCACCTCCAAGGCGGCCGGGGGAAACACTTCCTGGCTGCGCTTGCAACGCGTGCCTGCGGGCTGCGCGGGCTGCCGCTGGCGCGCCTACCCGCGGTGAACTCGGCGAAAACGCGCTATTGAAAGGGCCTTCAGGGGTCTGGGTCTGATTCTGGTTTCAGCTAGGAGGCCTTCATCTGATGACCTGATCAGGTTTTACACAGGAGGGTTGTGTACCCACACTTAACCTGCTCAGAGAGTCAAGTACCCATTTTCCTGCTGGAGGGCGGTCCCACACTTCGCAAGGGGCACGCCCACATTTACCTGCTGAGAGGGTCGGACCCACACTAACCGCCAAGAGGGTGACGTACCACAATTTACCTGCTGAGTGGGTCGTGTCCCACACTTAACCTGCTCAGAGGGTCACGTACCCACAATTTACCTGCTGAGATGGTCGTGTACCCACACTTAACCTGCTCAGAGGGTCACGTATCCACAATTTACCTGCTGAGAGGGTCGTGTACCCACACTTAACCTGCTCAGAGGGTCACGTACCCACAATTTACCTGCTGAGATGGTCCCATAACCAAACTTTATCTGTGATAGGGTACCCATTCATTCGTGAGAGGGTCATGTACCCACACTTAACCAGCTGAGAGGGTCCCATATCCAGACAATTTACCTGCTAACAGAGTCCCATACACTTTCTCTGTGAGAGGGTCCCACACCAATATCTGGGGGGCCCATACCACAATTGTGAGAGGGTCCCTACTAACTCACTGTGATAGGGTCTCATACCACATACGTGAGAGGGTCCCATACCCACAATTATGTGATAGGGCTCAACCAAATTTACTGGGAGGGTCTCATACCCACAATATACCTGTGAGAGGGTCCATACCCACAATTTATCTGTGAGAGGGTCCCATTCCCGCACAATTTAGCGACTGAAAGAGTCCCATACCCACACTTAACCTGCTGAGGGGGTCCCATACCTAAACTTCATCTGTGATAGGGTCTCATACCCACAATTTACCTGCTAAGAGGTTTCCATACCCACACTTACAAGGTCACACACCCACATTTTTTTTTGTTTAAGGGTCACATACTCACAAGTTACCTGCTGAGAGTTACCATGCCCACATTTTATGTGTGAGAGGGTCCTATACCCACAATTTGCCTGCTGAGGTGGTCCCATACCCACAGTCTATCTTTGAGAGTTACCCATACCCACACTTTATCTGTGAGAGGGCCCCATACCCAATATTTACATACTGAGAGGGTCCCATACCCACAATCCATCTGTGAGAGGGTCCCATACCCACACTGCACCCACTGAAAGGTTCCCGTACCCACACTTTATCTGGGGGGGGGAACCCATACCCACACGGTACCTGCTGAGATGGTCACATATCGACAGTTTCCTTGCCACACCGTATGTTAAGTGAGGTTAAAAAATGTCTTATTTTATTTTATTCATTTTTTATAGTGTATTTTGTTTATTATGAAGGAACGTTTTTAAGTTCAACTTAAAATGTCAGGAGGACCATTGTTGATGTTACGAAGGATTCACTTTCAATAAAGTGAGCATTTGCAAAACTGGTGGTAATTTTAATATTGAGGCTGGGGGGTGGGCAGTTCATAAGCTGCCGATAGTAACTAATCAAGTAACTTGTAATCTAACTTAGTTACTTTTGAAATAAAGTAATCAGTAAAGTAACTAAGTTACTTCTTGTAGGACTAATCAGCAATCAGTAGTTGAATTACTTTTTCAAGGTAACTATGGCAACACTGCCCATACCCACACTTACTGGGAACCACTCATCCATGAGAGGGTCCCGTACCCACATTTTAACCGTGAGAGGGTCATATACCCACAATTTATCGGCTGAGAGGGGCCCATATCCACACCGTATGTGCTCTATAATGTGAGGGAGGAAGAGATATTTAAAGAGAAAAATAGACCTCAATCTTATGCCAGTCTACAGAGGTGACCCTTGATCACTTTTTTTCTGATTGGTTGAACGAAATGAGATGAAAAATACTTCATTCATCCCATAATTGATATTGTAATAGGCTTTTTCCTTTTTTTTCTTTGTCTTTTCCTTTTTTTTTTAAACAATACAACATATATGGAACATAACTACTGTATCATATATACAGTAAATGTAAAACTAACTGTACTGAAGTCCTGGAACCAGAACTAGGCCTGTACTTGAGTCCTGGAGCCACAGCTTGACCTTGACTGGAGTAAACCCCCCCTGGCACAGGCAAAGTTTGTGGTTAAATAAAAAATCACTGGATCAACACAGTCATCCCTGCTAAACGCTGCCATGTTGCAGCCGAAGCGTCTCATAGAAGCATCGACCAGACCAAAATGAACTTGTTTTTTGTTCTCATGGCGCACAAACAAGAACAAAGTTCTCGCTTTCCGCTGAAAATTTAACAAGCGTAATCCAAATGCAACTCTAAGCATCTAGAACGCTAGTTACGTCAACTTAAAAACATTGTTGAGAGGAAGAAAAAGCAGCGGCTTGGGAATACCAAGCTCCCAGTTTCCCTTGGGCCATACAGTTTGAAGTTTGCACTGCACTGCATGAGGGTCACTTTTGAGTTCTCACTAGAAAAACCCCGGATCAATGAGTGCCTCTGCAGTTCGGCATCTTAAGTATTGAATCAAAAAGAGCCAAATCATCAATGCAGAAGGTTTTTAGGACGACTTTGCTAAAAGACAGCAGACTGAACTGAAAGCTGAAACAAAAATGGAATAATTGATCATTGAAGAAACAGTTTGGAAAATCTGTGTTTTTGAAATGTTTGTGTCTCAAACTTGAAGTCAATGTGTTGGATGCAAATATGGATCCATATACGATACCATGATACATCCAGTTGTGACAACTTTGAACTGCACAAATAATACACGTCATGGTTAACGAACACACAAATCGGTATGAATCTGAGTAGCAACCGGAAATGTCAACACAGCCCTGTTTCAAAATACAGCTGCATTGCAAAATGGTTCAGAATAAATTGTGATGTGTTTATCATAATATATAGTCAGGCTGGATTTGCTTGGATTTGCTGTGCACAGAGAACACGGGAGCAGTGCGCCATTGCATAGGCACGCAGCTGAAACTGAATAAAATGATAAAGTTTCACAAATAAAATAAAGTAAACTGATGCGGGTCCTCTTTCTGACTTTTAGTGTTTCATAAGTCAAGCCCTGATTTTAAGAAAAGAGGAATTTTGATTTGTGCCGATAATGCACTTTCACTTCTGAATTCTCTCTTATTCTCTCTTTCCAAACACAGGTTCAACTGAAGGTTTTACGGCCATCTGAAAATATCATATTCCAACCAGGGTTCCTATGCAAGTATGGAAAATGTATTATATGGAAAAAAAATTAAGATTTCTTTAACCCTCATATTATGTTAAGGGTCAATTTGACCCGTTTAGTTTTTTTGTGGAAAAAAAAAAGTTTATTTTTTTTTTTCTAAAGAAAATTATGAATTTTCTTATGGGGAAAAGAAAATGTAAAATTTAAAAACAGTTTTGGAGGTTTTTGGAGTTTGATAAAAGAAGAGTAGGGACATATTGAACGGAAATTTAAAAAAGGGAAAAAAATATAAAAGAAAAAAGAAAAGGATATAATAATAATATTATAAATATATTTTAAAAAAAAAAAAAAAAAAAAAAAAAAAAAAAAAAAAAAAAAAAAAAAAAAAAAAAAAAAAAAAAAAAAAAAAAAAAAAAAAAAAAAAAAAAAAAAAAAAAAAAAAAAAAAAAAAAAAAAAAAAAAAAAAAAAAAAAAAAAAAAAAAAAAAAAAAAAAAAAAAAAAAAAAAAAAAAAAAAAAAAAAAATTAATAACTGGAAATTTATTATCACCCCATGCTACCTTTCCAAGCAAATGATCATTTCATTCCACAGAAGTGACTCCTGCAGCGATTTGTCACCAGTGCTTAATTTCTAAAGAAAGAAGGGTAGGGGTTGGGTGGTACCAGCGACTCAAAGAAGTGAGTCAAAGTGACGGAACACACCCACCCATGCACACGCACACATGGGTGTGCAAACACACACACACATTTACACACACAGCATCCCCAACTTCTGTAAACAGGGTTGCCACCAGACGCTGTACATGCGTGCTGCCTTTGCTACTATCTGTGGTGCTAAGGTCAGTGCTGCCAGATTCAGAGAATGACCGGGTCGGCTAGAAACGCTTCTGCCCACTTGTGCAACTCAGGGGACTGCGGGGGGGGGGGCTCAGGTTCACCCAGAGGTGGCATCTGCCTTTAAAACCCTGGATGTAGTCTGTGTACACATTGCTGTTTTGTGCTGCAGGGATTGATCCAAATTGATCTGGCCTGTATAAACAGAGCAGAAATTGGACTGACTGCAATTTGGTTCCACCTGTCCATCACACCAGTCCATTACACCTGCTCATTACACCTGTCCATTACACCTGCTCATTACACCTGTCCATCACACCTGCTCATTACACCTGTCCATCACACCTGCTCATCCCACCTGTCCATCACACCTGTCCATTACACCTGCTCATTACACCTGTCCATTACACCTGCTCATTACACCTGTCCATCACACCTGCTCATTCCACCTGTCCATCACACCTGCTCATTCCACCTGTCCATTACACCTGCTCATTACACCTGTCCATCACACCTGCTCATTCCACCTGTCCATCACACCTGCTCATCCCACCTGTCCATCACACCTGCTCATTACACCTGTCCATCACACCTGCTCATTCCACCTGTCCATCACACCTGCTCATTCCACCTGTCCATCACACCTGCTCATCCCACCTGTCCATCACACCTGCTCATTCCACCTGTCCATCACACCTGCTCATTCCACCTGTCCATCACACCTGCTCATTCCACCTGTCCATTACACCTGCTCTTTACACCTGCTCATTACACCTGTCCATCACACCTGCTCATCCCACCTGTCCATCACACCTGCCCATCACACCTGCCCATCACACCTGCGCAGTACACCTGTCCATCACACCTGCTCATTCCACCTGTCCATCACACCAGTCCATTACACCTGCTCATCCCACCTGTCCATCACACCTGCCCACCACACCTGCTCATTACACCTGTCCATTCCACCTGCTCTTTCCACCTGCTCATTACACCTGTCCATCACACCTGCTCATTACACCTGTCCATCACACCTGCTCATTCCACCTGTCCATCACACCAGTCCATTACACCTGCTCATCCCACCTGTCCATCACACCTGCCCATCACACCTACGCAGTACACCTGTCCATTATAATGGATTGCGCTTTTCAAGGCACTCAAAGCGCTCACAGTTGGTCCATTATTCATTCCCTCCTCATTCATACTTAGTGATGGTAAGCTAGGGGAATTGAAAAAGAAAAAAAATAAGGGGGGGGGGAGAAAAAAAGGGGGGGGGGAAGAAAAAGGGGGAAAAAAAAGGTTAAAAAAAAAAAAAAAAAAAAAAAAAAAAAAAAAAAAAAAAAAAAAAAAAAAAAAAAAAAAAAAAAAAAAAAAAAAAAAAAAAAAAAAAAAAAAAAAAAAAAAAAAAAAATGCAAGTTGGAGCCAAAGCTACATTAAAGTGAATAAAAGATAAAGTACAAAACAAACCCTGAGAACATTGAGAACAACACAATATCATCCATTTTGGGGGGCTGCAGCCTTTCCTAGTTGCCATCAGGCTTAAGTCAGGGACAATACAACAAATCAGTCATCAACATCATCATCTTTATTATTAGAAAAAATCAATAACCGTATACACACCATTTTTTCCTCCTCTTTCATGTCCGACCAACACTGTATTTTGGGGGGGGGGGGGGGGGGGGGGGGGGGGGGGGGTGATGTTACCTGAAAGCTTCAGATAATAACTAACTATCTGCATATATAACAGATGCCTGGGGCGCGATGTTCTGTTGACATTTGTATATTTAATAAACGCAGCCACAGCCTGTCGGGTGGCACCCTTCTCACCTCAAGTTGACTCAGGGACGTACTGGTGTCGAACACTAAGCGCACCTGCGCTCCTTTGCGGTGATGTAGCGACTCTGTTCAAGCCTTCAGAGATCCATAAACTGCAGCTGAGAGTTACAGTTATCTCTTCATGGATTAGCGAAAACGGACATCGTCAGAGATGCTTTTAGTGATCAGGGGCCTGTGCGACAAAGCCGGATTTTCTCTCATCAAGGTAACTTCAGGGTTAACCCTGGGTTTTTCGTCCTACAATGCTGGTTCACTTCACTTCTGGTTTTATCTCCCCGTAGTCATGCTGAACGCCTAACCTGGTCCGGACCAGGTTATGTTCTGGATAAGAGATCACCGAGTATAAAAGCAACACGCCCTGGCCAATAAGGGCTCTTGGAAAATATGGCCCGCCCACTTTTAGAAGATCCTGTCGATGCTGGTGCAGATCGTGAGAGGAGTTCTTATAAGAGAGAAAATTTTCAGAGTTGGTGCAACACTTTTGATTTGCTAGATGACATTTTATATGAAAGATGGAGGTTTTCCTCTGCTGGACTCCGTTACATCTGTCAGCTGTTGGAGCCGTAGATCACAAATGTAAAGCATTGCAGCCGGACACCGACAACACCACAGATGCTCTGCATCGCACTGAGGGTTCGTTAATGTTAATAGACTTAAACTCATTTTGATATAGACCAACGCCTCACCTCGAGTGAAAACAAATGTTAGTGCTGTAGTCATGTAGCTGAATAGCTTAATTTTTGTATCTGAATTATACTCATGGTGTTCAAATCCCACTCAGTAAAACCGCATTCATTCATTCACAGGTAGTTTCACGTTCATTATATTTTTGTATTTGTTCCCATGATCGTCTTGTGCCGCTGGGGTTGCATCTAAAAATAATGTGGTTAAGAGGTCACACATGCAGAAAACATGAATTTATGGAGCGCACACCCACCCGTGCCGTCACGGTGAAGAGTTACATGTCGAGACATGAGCCTGGAAATACACATATGTACAGTATGAGAAGGAAATACACTGAGGAAGCGCTGTAGTGTGATGAAGTGACAGTGATCAGTCCGATATTGTTCCATGATTGTACGATCGCACAGACTTCTGCATTAACAGTGACAGCAATTTTCTGCCAGCATTCCTTCCTGCTGTTGCTGCAGCGACTGTGTTGCTTCTGTCCTGGATGATAATCCTGAAATCTTCATATTCTTCATCGTCTGCTCCTCCATGGTGAAATATGTCACTCTGTTTCTCCATGTTTGTGATTGTGTGTTTGTGCCGCCCCTTTAATGCGAGTGCACACTGATCACGATTGGAAAACCCTGGTTGAGTTACCGTGTTGATAACCAGCTTCGTAGTACCGTTTATCAAGATCACGGATGTCTGGTTAAGTCAACCCAGATAACAGAGAGAAATCCCGGGTATGTTAATCCAGCTTCGTGTCGGCCCCAGGAGAGCTGATCAGACGCCGACTGCATCTGTGCAGTGGAAACGTCGTATCGGGTGAGTTTCAACGCAAGTTAGGAGCTAGCTTAAGTTGTTGCTAACTGTGTTTCATGTATATTTTTCTGAAAATGAAGTTATGAGCGTGAATCTGATCAGTCATTGTAAACAAATGCACGTGCTTAGCTAACCACTGTGTTAACCGCTGTTTACATAAAGTTGATCACCAGCTGAAACAACGAGGTGAGCACGTGAGAGCGCCACAGTTGCCCCTCCCTGCACAGCGTGTGCTGCTTGTTAAGGAGGAGCGAGGTTGGCAATGTTTGGCAGGGAGGGGGGGATTAGATTGGACAACAAAATTATTTCAAACAGCTTTGGTGTTTCATATTAAAATTCTACTAATGTTCACAAAAACCTGGACAGAATATTTGGCTGCCTTAACAAAGTAACACAAAATGTGTTGTCACCCATTAACCCCTAAGTTATTCCATTCAAATCAATATGAAGCCCCCCCCCCCCCAAAAAGGATGCTGCAAACATAGTGTTTTCTACATGTAAAATTTTTGAAAAAAGGATGCAACCAACCCCAAACCATAATGACAAAATTATAGGATTACTTTTTAACAAATGGTCAGTCGTAGCAGGGGGAGCGCACTCTGATGGACGTCGCGTAATGGGAATGGACACGTGTCCAAATGGGCCCCGTCACTGACCCTCCACTGCCGGCTGACTACTTTCAGTTACAAGTGAAATAAAAAAGTGGGATTTTCAACTTCTGCATGTCCAATCTTAAAAATTCCAACTGCATGAGGTAGTTCATGACTAAAATAAGAAGTAGCCATTTCTACCCCCATCTTAAAAAAAAAAAAGTTTACATTTCTTTTATTTGCTTTTGAATTCCTGACAAAGCAAAGCATTAAAGTTTTGTATATTTGAGGTTGGACATTAACCAGATTGCTGTCCTTTATGTTGCACCTTGACAGGTGAGACGTTTCTAATCGTGCAGGACAAGTTCATGTCTCTGAACTCTGAACTGGCAGTAAATGACTTGATCAGATCTGCACAGGAGGAGGAGGGATGTTCAGGATCAGACACATCACTGAGCTCAGCTAATAATCTGCAGCTGTAAAAAAAACTAATTCAGAGTTCTGTCAATAAAATACCCATTAACTCATCCATCCATCCCTCCATCCATCCATCCATCCATCCATCCATCCCTCCCTCCATGCATCCATCCATACATCCATCCATCCATCCCTCCCTCCCTCCCTCCCTCCCTCCCTCCATGCATCCATCCATCCATCCACCCAAGGCAGTAACTAGCTATGAGGTACCCGAGGTTAATACCTCGATTAATATTTCCTGGGATTTTTTTCTATATAAAAAATATAAATCCCCCCCCACAAAAAAATAAGAAAATCTAATTTATAGAAGATTGCACATTATACTAACCGCTATACTGTAGCTGACAATCAGGAGTTGTGTTTAAAGACACACAACGTAACTCTTAGACCTTAAAAATCTGTGTTTCTGCCTCGTTTTGATGCCACACCAACATTCATTTTTGCGCATTTTCAAGCCGTCACTGCCCAGAGGCGTCCCGGGGCTCAGAAACAGCACTATGTAAGATTCCCATCCGGGACGCAACTGTGACGTTGCAGCCGACTATTGGCTGCAGCACCGCGTCACTCACTAGCAACCGGATGTAAACCAGGGATCAACCCTGCGAGTGTTTTGAACGCATCATGTCGGATTCGGTAAAGAAACATTACAGGAGGAAGAGAGGAAAAGGAAGAGAGGAAGGGACAGAACAAGAGTCAAGATAAGACTGTCTTTTACTGGCTGGAGTGAATCACGGTGCAGGTATGATACAAGATGGTTGCTAGTTTAGTCGGCGATAGGGGGCGCGTCACTGAGAAAACTGCTAAAAATTCCGTTGTGTGTCTTTTAAAGCATAAAAATAAATTTAAAAAATGAGTTGTGTTTTCACATATGAGGTCTCCTCCTGACCTGCAGCTACACATCACGCCGCAGCACGTCATGTCGACCGGCGGCCTTCACGTTTTGGTTTTGAGGTGAAGAAGAAGAGATTCTCCGTGCGGGAAGACCTGAATGAGGCAACGAACAAACACACTCTCCAGTTTACACATCTGTCATAATAGTTCAACTTGGGGGAGTAAAGTTCATCTTAATCTCATCGTCATCTCACTAGCAAACATTGTCTAGCCTAACGTCAGAGAAGGAGAGAGGGACACCGCTGCCCCCCCAACCCTGCAGATGTTGCTGAACCAGGTGACGTTAACACTCTGTAACTGTGCCTCGTCTGTGAACTGCGTGAATCTGTCCCACTTGCTCTCCATCCCACTTCGTTGGGGGAGATCTCGCCTTCACAGGGTAAACCAAATACACTTTTTCTCTCTCTCTCCCCGCTGAGACTGAGCGTGGCTGAGGCGGGGACAAGCCTGCTGCTAGTGATGGGAAGTTCGGCTCTTTCGATTCGGCTCCCGAATGGCTCTTTATTTAAGATATTTGCAGCCTTGTATTTTACTTTAATTTTGCAATAAATTAATAGTTTGTGAGTTAAAAACTTTTTTGCATTCAGTATTTTTATGAGAAGCCTTAAAATTCTATTTATTCTATCTTCAAACTTTTGTTTATTTGATAGGGACAATAGATATAAATGAACACATATAGCAACAGAGGTAAACATGTTGGATTAGCATTAGCAAGCTAATTTGCATCAATAGACCCTCGGCAGGTGAAGAAAAGATACACAACAAAATTAAACTTTATGGTGTCACATGGTTATATTACAAGACATCACAATGCACTCACACACTCCTCACCATTAACTCCTGTCTTCATTTGCAATGGAACGTAGCCTTTTTTTCTGTTTTCATATATTTGTACAAACCTATATGCTCAAATGTGACTGGCTGCACGGCCTCCATAGTGGCCAGTCAAAACAAAGTACTGTGATCTCCTAAAAAACTGGGAGCCGGCTCCTCTGATTCACTATGAAGCACTGGCTCTCAGAGCCGGCTCTTCTGAGATAGACTATACTATAGCACAGTTTAAAACACTATTTATTTTACTTTTTATTCATAAATAAGTACTCACATTTTCTCTTGCTCGCGCATTGCACGCTCACATGGTTTTGGCCCTGGTGACAACTCTACGAGTAGGTCCCGGAGTCTCACGGTCTCTGAGACATGATGAACGAGCTGTTTGGGCTCACATGTCGACATCGATACACTCCACAGAAGTGATGGTCCTGCAACCCAGTATCGAAATCGTACAAACTGCTTCCTCCTCAGCACCATCCCTTACACTTTGGGTTTTAAAACAGTAACATGGAAGTTTTCTGAGAGGTCACTGGGAAAGGGGGCTCCTGATGGAGTGGGTGGAGCACTCCAGCGCATCGCTGATAAGTATCTCCATGGAGGTGGAGCTCTGGAGTCACCAGAGATCTGTTCAATCACCTTTGCAGCAACACAGACACGGTCATCATCAGATGGATTGAAGAAGATGAGATCACTGATATTTACTGCTTACTTCCCCCTACAGTGTGCTCTGAGGCTGGAAAAAGTCACGAGTGCTTTCTTTTTCACCTGGCGAAATACTGTACAGACGTCTTAGCTGCTTTTGCGGGAATTCAGACATGTGCCCGTGCTTTCAGCCAAAAAGACTACAGGTTACTGTGTTCAAGGTTTGTGAGGAACAAAAAAATGCTTCTCACCAAGATTTGGTCAGCAGTGACCCACCAACAATCCAGGAACCAGCACACGGTGGGCCAGTGAAGATTTCGTGCATTTAGACGATCCCCATCGAGGGAGGACCTCATTTTGTAAACGGCATCTTGATTTTTCAACAAATGAAGTAAAAATTGTTGGCACTCTCACCTCCTGCACATTTTTTATGTGTCGGTAACTTTGTCCGAGTTACCGGTCACGGCAAAAAGAGCGGTCAGCTTTACCTGGGGTCCGACTTTCATGACGTAGTTGTAGTTATTGTCCAATAACGTGCCTTGAATTTTGCCAGGAAGGGTGTTTTTATTTACTTATTCATTTCATTTTTTCCGTGTTTTGAGCCCTCTCTTAAGCGTTTAGCTTTCACAGTACATCAACATGTTTAAAGATCCCACTTCACGCTTACGTACGCTGCTAAAACTAGCAAAGTTGCGTGTCAGTGATCAAAATGAATCGATCTACAAAAGTCGTTATCGAGCTTGACAAGAGTGCCAATGTATTGAAGGCAGTGCTTACCCTCATCTTTAAAAAGAAAATTGCCCTCAATGTCACTGTCAATGCTGCACTAAGACTGTTTCTAAAGTTCCCAACGAATCTTGTTGCGGATAATAAAGCTGATTTCACACATCTTAAGTCCAGTGAGATCTGAAGTTAGTTACTGTAATATTACTTTATATAGTCATGTTCAGTGGTGAAAGTAAGATAAGATTCTTGCAGGAACTGTGCAACTAGAATTTTTTTTTTTTTTGCTCACACGCTTTGTGTGCTCGCATCATACCAAGAGCGTGCTCTTTTCTGACTGATTTTTCAGTCTTGTACACATTCATAAGAGCATAATGTAACATATCAGACACGTCATGCAATAGATGACAAGTTATAGGCTACATTTATTTTTAGGTTAAGTTCTCATTCAGGAGAGAGAGCATCAGAACAATAACTTCAACATCACTTAAAGGTCCCATATTATGCAAAATGCACTTTTTCAAGTTTTTAACACATAATTATAACTTGCTGGAGTCTATGGAGACCCCCTGAAGTGTGTGCAGATGCGTACTCTCTGTATTTCTCCCTCCCTGCATTTCTGTGAAAGAGTCCTCCAGCAAGCCGTTTCTGAAACGGTCTCTTTGTGACGTACGAAGAAGACCTGGCCTGCCTACTAGGCCCTCCCACTGTCACTGGTACAGCCCTCTTGCTCTCAACAACCCCCCCCCCCCCCCCCCCCCGCGCGCGCGGCCCCCCACCCCCTCCGAGCTACAACCGTCCTTGCTCCGCATTGAGCAACTGAGAATGCGGTGGGGGGAGAGGACAGCATGCTAGCTGCTCTGTTTCATGCTGCAAGAAACAAGTCTTTTTGCAGTATCAGCTGAATAAGTGTGGACTCGATGGATATATCTTTTATTTTTCCTGGAAATCCTCCTGAAACGGTCTGAAAAGAGTTCATGTATGTGCTGAGTGAGCATTTTACACCGGAGTCTGGCAGCAGCCTGTTTCAGCTCCAGTCCGGCTTTGCCACTAAACTGTGGCTGAAACTTGGAGTCATACCAACTCTCCGTGAGCCGCCCTTCAACATCGGAGGAGGTAAGTTGTCAGGTTTAACCGTGTTTTTAAATCATTTTAGCGACATGTCGGCAAAACACAGCCAGCGTTAGCTTTTAGCCGAGTTACATCAGCTGTTAGCTATGTGGCTGTGTGAGAAGCAAACCTTTTCTCATTATACCACGAACGCGTTGTACGGAGAGACCACAGCAGCTGGAGCCTCTCTTTCTTTTTTACATGAATACTGTTACTGTGGGGCATTTAGTGAAAAGGCTTTTAAAGTTTACATGCTGTTTGCAACTGTGAACGGAGGAGGAGCGGTGGGGGTTGGGGGGGGTGTACGGCAGAATGTAAACGAGCTAATGTTCCCGGCTCGTTTGCACACGTTGTTGCAGCTTGTAATGCAAATATAGCGGAGATCACGCAACAACAGCTGCCGCAAATCAGCGCTCATTAACGGGACAGAGATGCAGGCTCAGAGTGCACACACATGCAGCCTGATTGTTCTGGACCCCCACTGATAACGGCACGGACACGGTGTGCAAGACTGCCAGCTAAAGCTATTTATGTACTTTACTGACTTAGACAATATACTGTAATATGGCACTGTTGCATGACTTTTAGTTTTGTGTTCATGTAACTTTAGTTTATTCAAACGATATACATCATAAGATGTGTACATTAGTCTTTTTTCTTTCTAATAATAGTATTTATAAAGTAGAAGGTTCATTTCTGATCACTTTGATTTCTTCCTCAGGTGAGCACACCACTACTGAGTGCAGGAAAAAGAGATGCTGCCTCCCAGACTGATCTGACATTACAGCCACGCTTCAGAAGTGCAGGTTTGTAGCTGTGTGGAATTATTTTTATTTACTGGTAATGAAACTTCACTCTTTACTTTCACTGTTACTCGTACTGTTTTTACTGAGGTGTTTTGATATATCATGCGTAGATTAACTAGTGAAATATAATTAACAGCTGTCCAGGCCTCTGTGTCCTGCAAACATGGTTGGACAGCCACACTTCCTCGTGTAACCACTAACACACTTTTTAACTTCAACTCCAATAGAGACCAGCAAAAAGACCTTGTGAGGAAATGGAGGAGAACCAGTCTTCAGAGGGCAAGAAGAGAGGGTGTGTGGATAAACCAGTGAAGACTGAGCCACTTTTTGTAAGTTTGAAATGCTTTATTTTGTTTCCAAATACAGAAATGCAAAGTTTTAGTTATTTACATCATTTACAAAACAGAAATCATTTACAGAATCTAAAGAAAACGCTGTAAAGTGAAATCAAGAGAACTTTCAAAAGGTTTGTGTCCCATGTGCACACAAACAAAATGTAACCCCCCCCCCTCTTTGTACCTTTTGAAAAATCTTTGTGGACCCAGTGTCTTACACGGCGATGAAGATTCCCATCCTGAGAGACCTGCGAGCAGAGTGTGCGACCAGATGGGGGGGTCATCGCAAGCTATGCATCTCGCTTCAATCGAGGGGGGGAAGCTTGAATCCTTCATGCCGGCCCTCTGGAACCGGAAATTCACCACACATGCTGGAACAACTACCAGTGCTCTCTGTCCAAGGAAGCCCCGACACCATCGGACAAAGCTTCGGTATCACATGTACCTGAATCACCTGGGGAGCAAAAACAAGTGTCATAAAACATTTCTTATTTTACATTTTTACATGCAGGTGTTGAAGCCCAAAGGCAACTTTTAGCAAACACTTTTGAACTGTAATCTCCTGAAATATTTATATATTCATAGTTTTCTGATTTATTTATTTATTTTACCATGTGAATGTTTTCTACTTTTATATAACTGTTTATCTTTTTCGTACTCCTTTATGTTGAGGAAAAAGAACACTGATGCTGCTTTTGTCTTTTACAAATAAATGTATTATTCAATAAATTTGTTTTATTTCAAAGATCATATGTGAATGCAAACAAAGCTATAATGTCTGAATAAGATGGTTTATAAGTTTAGCTATAACTATACTAGTTTGTGGTATGACTGTTATGCCCACTGAAATATGACTTGATAGCATGAAGTCACAAATTCATTTTTAATTGGGGGACATTGAGAGATTGTTCAGATAAACCTGCCAACTTACTTCTCTATGGGCTACATGCTCAACTCCACTACTTCCTGAAATTATTATTGCTCCTCTGTTTCATGTCTTTCATTACTGGACAAACTGATTAATCCAAGTTTGCCTGATCTCAGCTACCATGACGACGATGGTCGGACACCTGGATTAATCAGTTTGTCCAATAATGAAAGACGGGAAAAGTTGCAGTAAATTCAGGAAGTAGTGATGTGCATAAAGCCCGTTCTTTGATCTGTAAACGGCCATGATCTGCTCTGTAATGTAGCATTCCTGATGTAAAGAGCAGGGATTCAGCTAACAGGCTCTAAAAGGTGGTCCAACATACGGGTCATACGGTCCTCTACCTGCTGCATCTGTCTCAGAACCTATAGGGTAACATTTATAAGGTAAGTGTTGATGTGGAGAACAAAATCATGCAAGTCAAATTGTGGCCAAAACTTTATTAGCTGTGGTATTTCCTGACAGACATTCTCCTGCTCTGTAGGCATCGTTGCACAATTTCCACATGAGCAGCACCTATAATGCACACCATAAAATATGAAATATTAAACAGGATTATTCCTGGATTATATTAGGTTACTTATTAACATTCAAAAAGAAACCATCTTGAATTAGCAAGTGTAGTTGAGACTGAAGAATGTTGAGGAAATAGTGTTTGCAGTGATCATAAAACAGATGCAAGCTGCAATAATTACTGTAAAATAACTATTACAGGATGTACGGACAAATTGTAGTTTGCTTTTCTTCCAAAAACATCAAACAGCAGAATGGCCTGAATTCTGATAAATGAGTAGCAGTGGATGATTACAGCTAGATAATTATTGATTAAAAACATAGTGATGGTGAACTGTAGTGTCATAACTCAGACTGTGGGTAATGCAGTGTGACGAAGGTTCGTAGCTCAGTCAGAATTGTGTTTTATTCTCCAGCATTAGATTTGCTGTTTCTCTGAGAAACACTTGGCGTTTTCAGGTTTTGTACTTTTCAGTGGGCATAACAAAGAGCCGAATATATACACAATTTTTACTTTTTATTCTTTTTTTTTAACGAAAAAACGAGGCAATATCGCGTTGTACTGGCGTTTTAAACTTTTACCCATTCAATAGACAACAAAAGAACACTATTCTCCGTCGGGGGAAAAACGTTTAAAAACATCAAACCTTACCGTTCAGAAACTGCATTTCCACTTCTTCCTCTTCCTCTTCTTGCTGCTCCTCTCCTTCAGCTTCAGATTCGGGGTCAAATATATCCGTTTGGAGTCTTTGTTTTGGGCTATCGGACTATTTTTTAGCAGCCATTATAACAGACGCTGGTTGTCATGGTTGCGGGCTGGTGGGGGCGCGGCCTTCGAGCGGGGCGGGGGCGTGGAAAGCAGCAGCTCATTACATATTAAGTAGGGCACCAAAACAGCTTGGCCAGCAGAGGGCTGAATAAGGGGGTTTCTGGTGCATGCTGTCTGCCTAATCTGAGAGGAATTTTCCTGCACAAATGGCAAATACATGTTCTGGGGGCCTTATTGTTAATATATTTACTTTCAAATTGCACCATAATATTGGACCTTTAAGTTTTTTCTCTGTTGTGAGAAAGAACATGTTGAGTTTCCTTACTTCCATTTTTATTTGTTTGCCAAAGGACTTACCACACATATCAAATAAAATAGGATAAACCATTGTCCACCTTAACTTGAGACTAATCCTATTTTTAATCTAACAGGTACCAGACTAGTTAGAAATTAGACTACTGTGTCAACCATAGTCACTCAGTGTATGTTGTTCCTCTGCAGAATGACAGTAACACTTTAAATCATCTACACCTGTAAAGTTAATTGCATACTGAGTATCATAAGTAAAACATAAATCTAAAAGCATCACCTGCATGTTTAGTTTGTACTTAAATTGTACCTGGAGGTTCCTGGTCTGATTCCTGACTGCTGCTGTCCACCACTGCTGACTGCAGTCCTCTTGCAGCTGCTTACAGGCAGACACTGCTCCCTTTTCCATCTTAGTAAGAAAAGTTCAAAAGTCACCCATAATTCCAGCTATTCAGATTCAGTAATTTACTATTTATGCAATGGCTATATATGCTATATAACAACAAATGTTTTTAATCTTAATGGGATTTTAAATAAAATATCATACAGCCTAAAGAATTCAGCATTCATATCATTAATTATCTTGCTTTATGTAGTTAACCATCTTCTAGAATTTGTAATATCCTTTGTTACAACTTTAAACTTTTGTTTTATCAAGTTAGTTTTATCCATCAGCTCCTATTAAGCTAGTCGTGCTGGATGATCTGTTGTCTCACCTGCTCATTCACTGACAAACATGTCGGTTATCTTCCAGAACTTTGCAACATCTCTGGCCTCTGCTTTTTTCTTTCTTTTTAAGACTCCTCAGCTTTATTTTTGCCTTTTCGATCTCGCTCTGCATCTGCAAAGGTGCGTGAGGAGGGTAAGGAGGGGGGCAGGTGCGCGTGTCCAACGTTGTCACAGACAGAAGGGTGTGTTTGTTTCTGTCCAACGTTGTTACGTTGTGTGAGCTCCAGCGGGTACAGCAGATGCCCTGATGAGCAGCATGAAGGATTGTTTATTTAAACATCAAGCGCGACCTGACTGTGTGCAATCACTGAGCAGCCAGTTCGGCGGGCAGACCGCGAAACGTCTCGGTGCTCCCGATGGTCAGCCCGCCAGTCAGGAAAGTTGCTTTGCGTAGCGTTCCGGTTCCGTTCCGGTAGGAGAGGTCCGAACATTTCTTATCGGAACGCAGTTCCGGCCGTTCCGGCTTACTTTCACCTCTGGTCATGTTATGTAAATGATGTTGAGTTACTGTTAACTTTGACTAGATATATATTACATATGAATAAATAAATACATGGAAAATAAATGAAGAGACCACCCTTGTTTTCTCATTAATTGGGTCATTTTAATGCCCAGTACAACTAAAAGTACATTAGTCTGGACAAATATGATAGCAAAAATAACTCATAAGAGTTTAAGAACTGATATCTGCCATTTTCCAGTTTTTTTGTGATAAGTGATTTGGTTTTTAAGTTCTTACAGTACATTAGTATCTATGGCGTTGTACTGCCAAAAACAGCTTTTAGGCATTCTATATGTTCTTTTCTAATTTAGTCACGATTCCACCCACAGTTGGTGGTCAATTGCATAACCATTATTTTTGATGACAAAGTTGGTCTCTTAATTTTTTTTTCATGGCAGTATGTCCATTGTTTATAGATAAGTTAATAAGTTTATACTTATACTTATTTATACTGTTAACTTATTCATAAACTTGCTAACTTATTAAGAAGTTCATGTCCCTGATACGGCACTCAGGAAAACCACTATGGGCCCCTGAGCAAGGCCCTTAACTCCCACCAACTTCTCCCCCGGGCGCATTAAATAGCAGCCCACTGCTCTCAGGTTCAACCTGAGGTGAGTTAAATGCACGGAATGAATTTCCTGATTGACTCTCTAATCGGGATTAATAAAGTATTATAACTTTAACCACAAACTTCAGGAACCTGCTGAAATTCCAGCCAGCAGTAGTTACCACACAGACTGCTACAGCCCCTTCATGAACACCACCAACATAAAACGAGCCCAGAGAAGAAGCAAAAAGGCACCTTTATTTAAGAAAGAAGTAGAAAGAGAGGGTAGGGGTCAAAAGCGTAAAGAATATTTAAGTCAGTGTTGATCTTGAACTTCAACTGAGAATCTGTGGAGAAAAAGAATGGAAATCAGCATCAACTCACATACTAATAAGCACATGAATATAAGAACCAAACTTTGTCTTTAATTCTTAAGATATAAGCTAATTAAATTCTTAGAATTATGTGAAAAGATTCAAATACGGGTAATTCTAGTGTTATGGACGTTGCATTCAGAGAGGAAATGTAACAGGCCTGATCAGAGGAAGGAAGTGAGATTATTGCTTAAAATGTTTTGTGATACAGAGTTTTATTTTAGAGGGACTGACGGATCCCAGTCTGCCTGCTGGCTGCTTTCACAGCGACGTGCCATCACGGACATGATCCGGCACAGACACCTGCAACGGGTCGGGTACCTGACGGGTACAGAGGTTAAATTTCACATACAGGTGTGGGCGGATATTTATTTAGTGCAGGCGTGTCGTGCGTGAGACCATGTTTTGTGTTTTTCTTACATCTTTTTATTTTCTTTCTTCTTATTTTGGTCGTTATAAGTGTTTCACTTTCCCATCATCCAGCGCAGCTGTGAGTCTTTCTCCACAGCTGGAAGCAGTGGTGCTGGATGAGATCTGGTTTATGCAGCAATCTCTGAATAACACCAATAAAGCCTCCAAATGGCAAAGTGAAAGATTATAGGGTCAAGTGGTTCAGTGTAATATGTTAAAAAATTATAGAGCAGGTGCTCCATAAAATAAACTCTTTACCTGCTGTGTTTTTCTCTTTTTCTTGTTGCAAATGAAAACGTAACAAAGCAACAGCTGGTTATCACATTACAGGAACGAATGAAAAGAAACGCAGTAAAAGGGAGGAACGGGAGACGTGCAGGTTCTTTTTTTTAAACATCAGTGGGTTAGGCCAGGCTCAGATTTGACTGGAAGATGTCCAAACACAGGTCAGGTTTGATATTCATCCTAACGGGTTTGGAAAAATTGGACCCGTGCAGGACTCTGCCCGGGCGTGATCCAGCTCAGCGTTTGAGTCGACCCACAGCCGAGCTCCGGAGGCTGTGGGTCGTGTAAATCTGTTACAGACCCACCTTAAATAAACAATAACTCATGTTTTGTCTATTGTCTTGCTGTTGTGGTAAAATAAACTATGAAGTAAGTTATGTCAGTGTATGTTCTGAGTTTCTGTTGTCACAGTTACCAAATAGAGTCTGAGCCAGCGCTCTGATTTAAAGGAGTCATCACCCGGAAATCCCACTTTTTCACGTTAAAACATGTGTACTGGAACAGGACCTCAGTTATAACATGCCAGAAACTCCGGAGAGTGAAAGTATCTACGTCTTTGAGTGCGGGCGCTCTCTTCTCACCAGAATCGGCCACAAGCACGCGCTCTCCACAGTACGCCAATTGAATTTCTTTCTCCGAATGACGTGAACTAGAGAGGCTGCTAGCTGCTAAGCTAGCCTCTTTAGCGCCACCTAAAAGCAGCTGATTACCTGCCGTGGAGTCGTTATCATCAGCTGTTATGACGTGAACTAGAGAGGCTGCGAGCGAGCTGCTAAGCTAGTGTCTTTAGCACCACCTGAAGGCAGCTGATTACCTGCCACGGAGTAGATTAGTTTTGTCAGAAAGGACGCCGGCGACAAGGAGGAAGAGGAGGAGGAGGGAGATAGCCATGCTGAGTTGCCGCGGCAGAAGTTCAGCAGTTTTTGGTGCTGTAACAGGAGGGACAGCTTTACCAGGGAGCAGTGGATTATATTTATCAGTGAGGATGTGCAGTCGGTAAGTGTTGCTGCTTGTGTAACTTATTATCTTTAGTGTCAGAGACCAGTAAACGATGGTTGACGAGCTGACAAGCTGCTAATGTAGCTACAGAAGCTAACAGTGTTTGGTTAACTTCACGTCAGAGTCAGCTCCTTTTATTCATCAGAGTCCAGCTCTTTCACTCCGGATCCTCTCCATCAAACGCACCGTCACGTTTTTATCACGTTTTTCTCTGTTGGGACATCATTTCCTTCACCTGCTCTGTCCTGATAAAACTTTGTTTTGGCTTTGACGTTTGCCTCGTGAACGCGCTTACAGACAGCTCTAACTCTCGTATGTATTCTCGCGACAAACAAAAGTTGGGGATAAAAAGAGGTTAAAATGAGCTCATTAAATTTTCCTCCCACCCAACTAGAATTAAAAATTCATTTGAAGATAATTTAAGGATTGTGGATGTAAAACAGCAGGTTATGACAACTTTAAAACAATCAGGCTATTTGTCCAGAACTTCTTTTCTAGGTGCCCTACATCACTTTTTAATGGACAACCTGCAGCCAATCAGAATCGGGTATTCACCCTGACCATGGTATAAACATATTCTAGTTACACTGACTGGGACCTTACATAAACCTGCAATATAAAATGTTTTGCCCCTTTGTATTTTGAGAGAAAAGAAAAATACCGAGCATTATGAATGTTAAGGAAAAGTTTTCAGATTCACTGAACACATGATGAAAACTCTAAATTGTTCTGTTAAAGACTGACATGTTTCATATTTTGTAGGGAAGGTTTGAGGAACCCAAAAGCCCATTCCGGACAACATGTTTTTGGCAACTTTTTTGCATGGTGAGGTTGACATTTGCATAAAATTGCCCATATGAACCTTCTTGCTGAATGTTCCAATTCAATTTAAAACAAATTAATAATAAATGTGGAACCACAAATGTGACATCTTCACTCCATTATGACGTAATGAAGAGAAGCCTAAATGTGGTTTCATTTCTAGAAAAACTGACTCCGTGTGAAACACTTACAGTCGGGAAATTACTTCGTGCAGCTGAAGAACAGAAAGTTGAGGATCTGCTTGTGCACATTCTGGTCAGGGACTTCGTGGCCTGGAGAGCATCACTTCTGTTTCAGAGACTGTACTCGGTACCTTTCAAAAAGAAATGAGACAACAGAGAGCAACTTGAATGAAAATGGGTGCATGAATATATGCACGACTGTGACTGAGGAGAGGCTTTAAAAAAAAAGTAGTATTACGACTTCGTAGGTCGAATATGATTTTCAAAAGCATTGTAAAAGAAATGGAGGGACATGACATAAAAATACAACACACATTCACTGAAGGCCAGATGTCAGAAGACACATCCCTTCTTGTAAGATTTCAGAAAGCATCAACAACATACTTTGAATATGTTGATGATCTGACAGCTGAAAAAGATTCTTCGTGAAGCTTTCACATCCTCCTCTTCCTCCTCATCCGACAGTGAAGCTCTGGGCGATGAAGATGACACAGCAGGGTTAAGTCACACACAACACAAAGTCTTTACAGAAGATAGTTCTCAGCTGTTCTATCATACAGCTCTCACTCCCTACAGCATCATCCAGAACACAGCAGGAACTTCTCCAAAGCTCAAACTTACTAATCCAGGTGTGCCGGGCCATTGTCGTCATGGTTACTGAGGTCAGACATATCTGGATTAATCAGTTCGTCCAGTAATAAAAGACAGGAGACAAAGGAGCCGCTGAAGTTCAGGAAGCAGTAAAGCACTTTGAGTGCCTAATCAATTATTAGTCTATACGAAAAAGGATTTATAAAATGGCAAAGCCATAATGAGTTAAAAGGATTTAATTTATTAATCAAAGCCACAGAACTGTGCTGTTGGAATAAAGTGCTTTTGTTTACAGACGTAGATTATGGAATTATTTGGAGAAAGAAATAAAAGAAGCTAAATCATTTTTCATGTTTAAAAAAAGCTTAAAGACTTTTTATTAACAAAATATAAAGAGTTGTGTTAACTTTTTTCTATTGTACTCTGCCTAGAACACAAACATGTTCTTGAGTTGGTAGGTCTCATTGCAAATCAGCTGCAAATTGGCCTGAAGTCTTTTATTGGTTAAACAAATTATTGGTTAAATAATTGTTGCATGGGGGCAGATTACATATAAGATTTCCTTCTTTTTGCTCTTTCTCATTCAGGTGTTTTATTTTGCATTGTGGTGTTTTTTTGTTTTTTCTTCAGTTCAAAGAATCAAATATGAAATAAGTACAGTCTACAGCAGCCTTTCCCAAACTGGGCACCCACACAGAGTTTCCAGTGGTTGCCAGATAACTGTACAACTAAAACAGATAATACAGTAAACTGCAGGTTTTGCTTCAGCCTTTATTCTGGCCGCCTCTCCAGAAATCTTCCCATTCATCACAGACGCTCCATCGTAACCCTGTCCAACAATACTGGATCTGTACGAAATCCATGTCTTTCTAAACGTGGGATTATGAAATGAAATGAAATGAAATGAAATGAAATGAAAAATACTTTATTCATCCCCGAAGGGAAATTCAGTATTGTAAAAGCTCACTTTTTCTTTTTTTTTTTTTTTTTTAAATAAACAAAAAAAGTCAGTTAGTCTTGTTCTTTAGGGTGATGGTTGCTGGCAGGAATGAATTCCTGTATCTCTCCGTCCTACAGCGAACTTGACGCAGCCTCCCACTGAACACACTCTGTTGATTCTTCACCGTGTTGTGGAGAGGATGGGAAGTGTCCTCCATCATCTTCATCAGCTTGTGCAGCATTCTTTTTTGAACGATCAGCTCCAGCGGCTTCAGAGTTCTTCCCAGCACAGAACCATGTTCTCCTTATGAATTATGTCACAGAATTATGTTCTCCTTAAAGGCATATGCCACCTCTGGGTGAAACTGAGCCTCCCCCCCCCCCCCCCCGCAGTCCCCTGAGTTGGACAAGTGGATAGAAGCATTTTCTAATCGACCCAGTTATTTTCTGAATTTGGCAGCACTGACTTTAGCTTAGCTTAGCATAGTTGCTGTAATCGGGTGGTTTCTAATAGCATCACTTGGCGAAAGTGAACTAATTAACTCAAATTTTTTCCCAATTACGTTTGGTGATCCGCAGATTCTGACCGAGTACAAACGAGAAGCCGATTTCACCTCAAAAGACTGACTAGGTGGCATTAAATAAGGAACTATATGCTGCGGAAGTAGAGAGGCGAAGCACCGCGGATAGTAGCAAAGGTAGTACGCACGCACAGCATCCGGTGGCAACCCTGTTTACGGAAGTTGTGTTTTTGTGGTTTAGATGTAAAACTTTTGTGTGTTGCTTTGGAATGGGGAGTGTGACTTTTTTGTATGTCTGTCACGTGTTTTATGCCTTTTTGGCTACTTTTTTGCTCCTTTTGAATTGCACCTTGGGAACAAATAAAGTTATTTGATTTGAATTGAACTGAATTCACCCAGAGGTGACATATGCCTTTAAGTTATTATCTAATCTAGAAGTCATGAAAATGTTCATGCACTGCGCCATTATAGTAGTATCATAATACCAGAGAGAGCTGTTCCTTCTTTTCTTCAGCAGTTACAGGCAACACTTGACTTTGTTTCACTTCCTCTATCATGTTGTAGTGTTTGCATTTTCTTTCTGTAGAATTTGCATTTTCCTCTGTTTAACTGATGCAAGAATATGGTATTATGACATTGTTGATCTAAGTTACAAGAGAAAAGACCTTATCACACTTTTCCAGAGACTCAGGACTGTAAAACCTCCTCAGGGGTCTTAGCTGGGAGATAAGGCCCAGAAATGGACAGTCTCCCCTAGGGCAGGGACAATCCGCAATTAAATCGTACATCGGCAATTGGAAGGCTGCCAGGGAATTTGCTGTTTATCAAGGCAATTTTGAAAAAAAAACAAAACAAAACAAAAAAAACAGCGCTCTACTGTGCATTTAGAGATTTTTCTGAATGTTCACACGAGGGCTTTCATAAAGAGATTTCATGAACACATCATCCAGCAAAGCTGATTTTGAGGTTGTTAGTGCAGTCTAGCCTGGATGGAAGTTAAGATATTAAAGTATTATACAATTACATAGTATTATAGATATTATTAGTAATATATACATATACAATACATGTAATAAGTATAATAGTACTTATTACAAAGCCACGTCACAGGAGTTTCAGCTCACACATGCAGTCAAATTTGAATTATTCATGCAGCCATGATGACTGGTAGCGATCAACATAAGACCCCACCCCCAATTTAATTGTGTATTGGCAATCTTGAGCAATGACAATCTACAATTTGAAATTTAGTGGCAATCGCGCAGCCCTAGTCTCCCCCTGGAGATCTTCTGTTGGGGGATGGATTAAAGCAGTGTTTCTCAACTCCAGTCCTCAGGACCCACTGCCCCGCATGTCTTATGTGGTCTTACTAGCTACGTTTGCAATCAGAATAAAAATGCATTAAACATATCAGCTGAGCCAATCGGCGTCATTTAGAAAGAATTTTCAATCCAGTTGAGGAGGTGGTTTAAACCTTTCTACGATCCGATCAGCCGGACAAAAATGAGCATAAACTAGGGGTGTACCGACTAAGAATTTACTTGGTCATAGAGCTTCTCTTTGGCTGAATGGTCAGCAGTTGCGAGTCACTGGCAGACTGCGTTTTAAAGACACACAACGTAACTTTTAGACCTTAAAAATCTGTGTTTCTGACTCGTTTTGATGTCACACCAACATTCATTATGCGCATTTATAGAGACGTGGGGGAAAAAATAGAATTCAGGGAGGGGGGGGGGGGAATTGTTGCAGCACCGCGTCACTCACTAGCAACCGGATGTAAACCAGGTTCAACATCGCGGGTGTTTTGAATGCGCATCATGTCGAATTCGGTAAAGAAACGCAAGGAAACATCACCGGAGGAAGAGAGGAAAAGAAACAGAGGAAGGGACAGAACAAGAGTGAAGATAAGACTGTCTTTTACTGGCTGGAGTGAGCTTACAGTACAGGTACGATGCAAGATGGATGCTAGTTTAGCCGCCGATAGGGGGCGCAGTCACTGAGAAAACTGCTGAAAGTTCCGTTGTGTGTCTTTAAACCCCCCCCCCCCCCCCTTGTTGTGGCGCACTTAGTAACAGAATTATTAGGCTGCTAACAGACCTATAACACCAATTATTTAAAGAACAAATGAGTATTATGTTAAAATCAAATGTTCTGCACCCCCCTACTGCCACGTATGATCTTTGCTTGGTAACCACATGAAGCGGAGGGTGCATAGACTGTTCAGAGAGAGAAGGGGGGGCTGTTTGCTTGATAGTGTGCTCTGATTGGAGAAAATGAATTACGTAGAATGATAAGCTGCTGTCTGATTCAACTGTTTCTAAACAGAGAGACAAAGCTGACAGACCATAAACAGGAACTTTGATTCTCACTCTGGACATTCACATGGCCTCATCAGTGCACAACAGATCATATTATACACCCAAAACCCCAGAAAAGGGAAATTTGATGTCATGGCACCTTTAAAACAGCTCCCCCGGATTAAAATCTGCAATTAACGTATAAACATGTGAATGGCAACCAGAGAGTTCAGTGGTACGTTCGTGTTGAGCTGCTGCTACAAAACCTCAGAGAAAATCTGTATTATGTGGTTTTCCATTGTAGTCAAAACAAAAAAGGAGCAAGAACCGGGTTGTTCACTTCCGTGTAGACATAAATGTCACGTCACGTCTGCCCCCATCCAATCAGAACCCTTTCCAACCCCCAGATCTAAAGTGAGGGGCGCCCGCAGAAATTTTTTTGGGGGTGGCCACAGGGTGGCCAGAGAAAATAGCAGGGTGGCCAAGGGTTATTAAAGGATAACTTTTGTTTCTTTGTTTCTTTGAACCTGGACTTCATTTTTGGAATTTATCGAGTAACCTACGTGCATTTACTCATCAGTAACATTTCTGCATCACTCTGACTCCTTTGGACACTATTTATATTAGTCGTAGATCTGCATATATCCATATAATGGCAGTGAAAGGGGCAGAATGAATGGGCCTCTGACATTATCTGCACCAAACTTCCTTAATTTCAACAATACACTGTAAAAACTCAAATCTTATTAATCTTAATCTAATTTCTAATCAAAATATCTCACCACACTCAAAATAAGACAAAACCACCTAAAAAGAAACATTTCAGTGAGATATAGGAACTGGTTTTAAGACAAATGCATCTTATTTCAAGAAATATAAGAAAATTTCACTGGGCAGAATTTTTTTATACCTATTTTAAGAGTGGCTAGGACTTTTTTTGCTTGTAATAAGCAGTTCAGTGTGTGTGTTGCAAATAAATGACTTCACAAAACTTCACTATGACGACCTCACTCACACTGAACACCAGAGCTGAAGACGCCTCAATTGTAATATGAACAAACTAAATGGGGGTAGAGTGGTGTCGGCCCATAGAGGGCGAGGTAAGTAGGTGCTAATGTGAAAGGGGCATTAGAAACTGGTTGGGGCAGTTCTGGGTGGCACCCTCCTGGATGAATTTGCATAAGAAAGGCTGAGTTGATTAGGCGTAACAGACCTGGGGGGGACTACGGTAAAACACCAATGGCAGAAGGTGGTAGGTCTAGTGTACTATTTTTATTCATTTTATTTTTATAAGCCTATAAAGATTTTGACAAATATAAGCAAAGCCTGCTGCACCATATTAATAGTACATAAAAATTGATGTAAATTAAAAAAATATAATTTTTGCAGGGGTGGCCAGTGGGGTGGCCAGCTTTTTGTTCAGGGGGGCACTGGCCACCCCTTGGGGGCGTCCCTGCTAAAGTGGAATCGGATAAACGTGTTTTCCATGTAAGACTTAATTCAAAATGATTATTTCCAAGTAAACATGAAGGAGAATAATTTACCTGTATGGATCAGAATTCAGGTTAGTGCCCTGCATGGGCCTAATATCTGAGCCCCAGCCCGGCCCGGTCTGGCCCGGCCCGGCAGATTTTCAAAGTTCTCAGGCCCAAACCCGAATAAAGCCTGACTTTTTTTTTTCTCCTTAAACCAGGCTGTCATTAAAACATGTTTATTGGGGATCTTGGCGTGATGTTGCGCTATTTTCATTATATTTTTGAGTAAAATAAAGTTAATAAATGTTTTTTAGGTTTTTGGGCCTAGTGGCTTTTGCGACAGTGTTAGCAAAGGAAGGGGGAGAGAGAGTGGGGAATGACATGCAGGAAAGGGACCTGGACCGGGAATCGAACCGGGGCCGACTGGTGGGACTGTAGCCTCTGTTCATGGGGCGGCTGCCCAACCAACTGAGCTAATCACCACCCCCAATAAATTGATTTAACTTAATGACTGCATTATTTTATTAATGAGAATTGGTGCGTTTAGGTGCAGTTGCAGGTTCACCTCCGATCTTATCTGAGAACTTTATAGCACAAGTGGACAAATTTTGTTTCCTTTCAATATTAACATGAGTTTGTAAAGTGAATGAAGCATCTTGGCTGGTGTTTAATTTATGATTTCGTTTTTTTTAAATGACTCAGCGATGCAACTGCAACAGCGCACAGAAATTTGACCTACACATCGCAGCCATAAGATACAATAGCCAACGCACTTAAACCGTATCTCGGTGTGTATTATTACGATAAACGTAGCAAACGCTTATCAGAAATATTTTCTTCTTTGTCTTATAAGGAAACAACTAGGAGCAGCAGAACTATCAATCTTATACCTGCATGGCAGGGATGTGAGCGACGGGAGGGGGTGAAAGGAAAAGCAGCTGCTGCGTTCAAGTGTTGCCATTTAAATTGGTTAAACACAAACACCACACACATCTCTCTAATTAGTGGGTTTTAAAAAAAGGAAAGCCCGGCCCGGCCCTACCACGTGATACCCATCATCTGCCCACTGGTGCCTGGTTAGACAAACACACACAATCGTTGTTGCCAACTTTGCGACGTTGTCGCTTTATTTTGCGACTTTTCGGACCCCTCTAGCAACTTATTTTCAAAAAAGCGGCTAGCGACAAATCTAGCGACTTTTCCTGGTGATCGTGGGGGCAGATAAAGTTTATATGGCTCCACCCGTTCATCGGGAGCTGCCTGCCATCAGCCCCTCCCCCCGTTTGCCGGCACTCACTCACTTCCCGCTGTCCCTTTGCAGACGCTGTGAGATGACCACGCCTCCTCCTCTACATTATTTCCCATGATGCCTTGTGGCACAACTGGGTCTTCTTTGCACTATGACTGAAATGTGTACGTCACACCGTCAGTACCCTTGTTTATAAACAATGTTGCATGTCAAGAATAAATATATGGGATGCCAGTATACGGTTGTGCTCATGTGCAAATCTACTTGTTCAGTCCGGTGATGTCATTCAGCGAGTTCTGGCAACTTTTGGGCCAGCCATTAGCAACTTTTCTCCTTGAAGAGTTGGCAACAGTGGCCTGATGATCAGTTTCCCGATTTTGCGATGGCGATATTTTTCCTTGGATTTTTAAAAAATTGTGGTATTTCTTTGCAGTACTTCTCAGGAGATTTACACTCTGACCATGAGAAACGACCGGTTGCTCGGAGCTCATCCGTATTTTTACAGATGATGACTTGGTGCAGTGTTTATAAATGCTACAGATGTTTTTTCTGCCATTTTTGGGGCTTTTAGTCTTATGTAGGAATATAATCTGTAATCAGTCAGTCAAAGTGATCCGAACATATTCTTAAATGTTTTGATGGACTCCAATGTGAATTGTAGGTATTGATGTGCTTGACAGCTGCTCGCTACTTCGTCCTTCTGGGCTTGTTTTTCCTGTGTTTTGGGAACTGGAAAAAAACATCACATCCCTGTGGTAGTTAGGTTTATGGGAGCCATACACAGTCCAGCTTGTGGGCATTTCCAACAGAGAACAAACGAAGATCCATGAGCAACAAAGCAGGTAAATGGCTCCCCGATGCAGCGAAGCAATATTTCCATCAATAGCAAAAAGTCAATGAGTTTTAAAATGTTAACCCTTTAAAATCCACTTTGCATACATGGTGCTCCAACTTCCAAAAACTGAAAATGGGGTTAAAATAAATGTGATTAATGCAAAGTAAAATATTTTTGTGCAGGATTGTCAGAGCCCTGGAGTATTTGAAAAAGGTATAAAAATGTTTTTTGATGCATCTTTACTTTTGGGGGTTTTTCCAAAAAAGTTACGTTAAGCTTCTTAAGGGTACGGACTGGCCAATGGCATGTACATATTATATAAAAATTAAAAGTTGCATTTTTTTTTCATGGCTGTCATCACTGACTTCTGACCAAACCATCAATACAAAAAAAAAATCAATGAATTTCAAAATTTTAACCCTTGAAGTTTCAGTTCGTACGCACAATGTTCATATTGCCTAAAACTGAAAAGTGGGTTAAAATAAGTAAAAAAAAAAATATATATATATATATATATATATATATATACACATATGTATATATGGCCTGTAGGTGGCAGGCAATTATTTGGTATGCAGAGCAGAGTTCTTTCAAGATAAAATGCAAAAGAAAAAGAGGAAAAATTCCAGTTTGAACTGGAATGGCAGCATTACAGAGAGGGAACTAAATTCCCTTCAAAAGACTGACCTAAATTACTAGCATGTGATCTAACTGATCAAAATGCTTGAAAAAAAAAAACAATATCAAAATTACAAAGAGACCCTTTCACACTCAAATAACCTCACATGAAAGAAGAAAAAAGGTTGTTTACATCATTGGATGTGTTGAGCAGTTTTGAGTTTTTGAAGGACTCTGATTTGCTGAAAAAACATTGAAGTCTAGGTTTTTTTTTTTTTCATCACTTAGATAAAAAGCAGGGCCCCTTTCAAGTAAATGGTTTTATGTCATGGTAAACAGTTCAAACTGCATCAGTTTTTATCCTAAAAAGTTATTCTGATATGGCATTTGATTATAGAAACGTCCTTTTCAATGCAAGTCAATGTGGCACGGATTGGCACTAAGGAGTAAATGAGGTGTATTTCAGTTAGAGACCTTAGAAAAAGAGTTAGACAACCCATCTTCTAGAATCACCTTGACCAACTTTTGTGCTATTCAGTCTCCTTTCTAAGTACCTACACTATGCACCAGTGGAAAGCTAAGATTCTTGAGATGTGAATGATGTATACACCATTAAACCCTGCAATCATCACTGTAGATCCAGTAAACACTAATTCTTGACCAGCGACTAATGTCGTGATCTTTGAAGCCATGCTCCAGTTGTTGATACTGCAGCAAAAATGCTTCTGTTACACCAGCAAGAGTAACAGTAAAACAGATGGTCCACAAGTCTTTAGTCTATAAAAACCCAGCTAAAGTTGTCCCTACTCAGAATAGGGGTTTTCCATATGGTAAACTTTTTAGTGGACAAACATCTGACTTTTCCAACCCAGAATTTGGGATGTTTCAACAGTGAAACTTCTAAAAGTGCATCATCAACGCATCTCACTTCTTGTTTTTAAAGTCTGATAACTGTAATTCCACTTATGAAACAGTCTGATACCCTGAAAGCAAAACCTCATTTACCACATTTATTTTTCTTTTGAGCATTCAGCTTTTGTTCCGAGCAGGAAGTTGGCCTTTGGTTTTATCAGCTGAGGCTCCGATGATCTGTTCTGTATAAAGAGAGGACGAGCAGCGTTCGGCCGTCAGCCGTCCAGGTGATTTCCTACAGTCCAACACTGCAGACACGTAAGTGTTCAACGCTCGTCTTGTTTTCAGCAGCTAACACAACTGCATCCTCTTCTTCTGGTTAAAGCTGGATGGAGTGATTTCTCTGTTTAAAGGCATATGCCACCTCTGGGTGAAACTGAGCCTCCCCCCCGCAGTCCCCTGAGTTGGACAAGTGGGCAGAAGCGTTTTCTAACCGACCCAGCCACGGGCGTAACTTTGGGTCTGTCATTGAGGGGGTCGTCTTCTTTGCTTGTTTATTTACTTATTTACATTTGTAAAACGAGTCAGGGTAATTTGGTGTCTGT
Organism: Atherinomorus stipes; assembly: GCA_023101725.1. Lineage (NCBI taxonomy): Eukaryota > Metazoa > Chordata > Actinopteri > Atheriniformes > Atherinidae > Atherinomorus > Atherinomorus stipes. The sequence continues at coordinate 42,564 of JALJCO010004875.1, forward strand.
GTGAGAGATACAGTATATTGTGATACTTGTACTTTTTCCTTTTGGATAAATAGTAATCTTAGTTATTTACTTTTCACCACGATGATCACCCCCATTACAGGACAGTGAACAGTTATATTATACATAGTACTGCTGGCATATCTAGTTTCTTCTATCCACTTTTATGCAATTAAAACTTGAATTGTAAAATCTGTGAACTTTCCGATGAAATCAAACACATACATCAAAGACATCCATGCAGAAGAGCATTAAACTGCTTCTTGAACAAACTATAAAATAGTTTTGCATTACTTATCTGTTAACATTTACTAAATATATAAATATGATACAAGGTTCCACAATTAGTTCTCACTGAGACCCAGATTATGTTCATGTTGTGAAGTCAAAATAATAAAAAAAATTATGATAATAGTACATTAACCTGCCCGTTACATTGTGGGATCTCAAAGGCCTAAACTTTAATGTGCCAATGTGTCTTTTGGGGGGTGTTAGAATGACGGCAGTGACCCCCTCTGTGCTGAAATGGAAACATGGTAACATGGCATCAAATGTACTGTAGCTACAAGTAGCTTATAATAATCTAATATTACATTTAATTTCAAAACAAGCTCAGACTACATGAACGACGTGAAAGAGCAGAATATTCATGCACCTGTAACAAGAAACCCCCCCATGACTGACACATGATATAATAATTACATCATTTAATAATTGTGACAGCTGAATGCTGTGAAGTCACGTCACTTTTCTAAAGTTCATACAGAAGTAAATATTGGTATCATCCCAGATAGTGAGGACGGGGTGCTGGATGAAAGTGAAATACAGGATAAAAGAAGAACGTCCGAAACATCACGGCATTAAACAAACAAGCAAACAACTTTGGGAGCTTTTGTGGGATGCAGATTTCTTCTCTTCATCTGCATTTCTAAACTCCATCATGGACTAATTTTACATAAATGACTGAAACGATGGTGAAAAAACCCACTGATGACAGAAAAAAGTCCTGATGAAACCGGTTCATTCAGTGGAGTCGCTGAAGTTCAGATCTGAGAGAACTGAGGCCGTTTTTACAACCCAGAAATGATCCAGTTTACGTCCATGAGCACACGACCAGGAGAAGGTTTAGAATTAAACAAGAGTACCAAACTTGCAACTTCGAAGTTGTGCTGCGTTCACAGACAGCGGGGAAATAACAGCGTTAGCATCAGCCTAACAGAGATAACTACTGACGGTCAACATGAAATTAATATATCCACAAAACTTTAGGGACCTCCAGTTCTCCTGAAATAGACCAAACCACGTCCTGGTCTCTGGTAGAGAGGAAAAACACTCATATGTGTCTGATTTAAAGTGTTTGCTGTGTTTTCCGACATGCACTCTGTCCGCTGCGCTGATGGAGGCACAACTGAAGCATGTTTTTACCTCTCTTTGGTCAATCAGTTTTCTTTCTTTCTTTTTTTTTATTAACGGTTGATGTCGATCAACAATGAATTTTGTTGTCTGTCCACCTTTTTCGTCTTCTTTACTTTACTGTTGGTCTTCCGTTTCCTCCATCCTTCAAACAGCAATAAGTTAGGCAGAGAAGGCAGCTGGGATTGGAAAATACCAAATACTCCCGGGGGGAAGCGGGAGGGGGTGCGTTACATTACTCAATGATTAAAGATGCTGTTGTTTTGCTGGAAAATATTGTAGCTATGTTACAATAGCTAGTGTATATTATTTTTCAGGGGGGTTATATTACCTGGATCTGATTATTGGGGGGGTCAAAACCTCCTTATCTCCCTGGAAATTGCGCCATTGGACCCAGTCATTCTCTGAATCTGGCAGCACTGACTTTAGCTTAGCTTAGCTTAGCTTAGCTTAGCGTAGTAACTGTAATCTGGAGTAGCCACTAGCACCACTTGGCGAAGGTGAACTAATAAACTCGAGATTTTTTCCAATTACATTTCATTCTGGTCAAGTAGAAATGACAAGCCGAGCTCACGTCAAAGGACTGACTAGGCGGCATTTGATAGAGGAACTACCGTGGAAGTACAGCATCCCCAACTTCCGTAAACGGGGTTGCCACCGGATGCTGCGCATGCGTGCTGCCTTTGCTATTATCTGCGGTGCTTCACCTATGACTCGCCTGCACTTCCACGGCATATAGTTCCCTTATTGAATGCTGCCTAGACAGTCCTTTGATGTGAAATCGGCTTCTTGTTTGTACTCGATCAGAATGTGCGGGTCACGAAACGTAATTGGAAAAAATCTCGAGTTTATTAGTTCACTTTCGCCAAGTGGTGCTAATAGCTACTCCAGATTACAGCTACTACGCTAAGCTAAGCTAAAGTCAGTGTTGCCAGATTCAGAGAATGACTGGAGAAAACGCTTCTACCCACTTGTCCAACTCAGAGGACTGTGGGGGGAGGATACATTTCACCCAGAGGTGGCGTATGCCTTTAAGTTGTCTGACTGGAACCTGAATCACATTTCTTCTTGTCATCACCACTCTGTCTTCACTCCTGAATCCTGTCATTTAATGCAGAAACCCAGAGGGACCATGTACATCACCGAGCTGCAAGTGTCTCTGAACAAAGCCGAGGAGGCGGAGCTCCGTGAAGGTCACTTTAAAAAGCTCTGCATCGATCTGAACAAAGGAGCTGGAGGGAAGGAAATCCACCTCTGGTACAGAGAAGGCAGCTGCTCGCCGGTCACCAGGATCCAGTTTTCCTTCAACACTGAAATGAGTGAGGGCCTGAGCTCTGCAGGGTATCACAAGGTGGACAAAGACCTGAATGCCGGAGCAGGTGGGGACCAGATCTTTCTGTGGTACTACAGGGGTTCTACAGAGTATGATGTCCCCATTGTAAATCTCGAGGCCTCCGTTGAGGATGAAGCCCAGAAGTTCAGGTTCGGTTGGGAGCGTCAGGCCTGTGATCTGAACCGACACACCGGAGGACACTGGATCTACCTGTGGATGAGGAGAGAGAAGCAGGTGTACGTCTGTGACATCACGGCCACCAACGCCTCTGCAGGAGACCAAGACTACTTTCAGAACGGTTTCATCCGAGTGGATGAAAACACCAACAGAGGAGCAGGAGGGGCCAGCATCTTCATCTGGTACCGTCTGACCACCGACCCAAAGGGGGCCCTCACAGACCTGCAGGTTTCCACCAGTGATAAAGAGTATGAGAACCTCCAGAATGGGGACTACCAGCCAGTCAACCAGGATCTCAACGAGGGGACCAGCGGGAGCGACGTGTTCCTGTGGTACCACAAGGTGGACTGTGACCCCCCCATCAAAACCATCACTGTGATCTTCAACAATGAGCTGGTGGAACCGTTCCAGCATGCCGGGGTCCACGTCATCAATAAAAGCCTGAACTCGGGCGGCGGCAGCGGCTGCTGGCCAGCTACCGACATGTTCCTGTGCTTTCATAAGTGACGGTTGTCATGGCAACAGGCCTGAGCACCGTCACCAGCAGAAAGAGAAGTTTGATCAGTTTTCCTTCCTAGAAAATTATGTTTTCGCTCATTGATCATACAATCAATCCAGTTACCGTTCTTCTGACTATTCTCTGATTATCTTACTTCAATAAAAGCTTGTTCACATCTGAAACATGTGGCCTTATTTGTACTTTTTGATTGTTGAACAGATGAAGAGACAGTTTGATGGATTCCAGTCAGGATTATGGCCGCATCTCAGCACTTGGCCACTCCTAAAATTAGTTTATAAAAAAAAAAAATTGGTTTGTAATAATCAAAACAATTTTCTTGATAAGATTTCTCAAATAAGATGCACTGCCTTAAAACAAGATCTTATATCTCACTTAAATGTTTCACTTTAAGTAATTTTGTCTTACTTTGAGTGTGATGAGATTTTTGACTAGAAATTAGAAAAATATTCTTGGTAAGATTTGAGTTTCTGCAGTGTACAACACTCATAGAAACTGCTTCTTGAATCACAATATTTGGTGGGGAGGGTATTAGGGGTGTGCCAAAAAATCGATTCACATAAGAATCACAACTCTCATTTGCTACGATTCAGAATCGATTTAAAATTATCCAAAATCGATTTTAATTTTTTAATATATTTATATTTAAAACTTCGCTCGCTGTCTGCCCATGTGTCTGCCTCCCTGTCCCTTTTTGTATCTAAGCAGACGTGACTTAATCACGTATCCAGATCTGGAACGTGCGCATGCGCACTTTGGACAGAAACACCAAAACAAGATGGAGGGAAACGAGATCCAACCGGCGCCGTCTTCGCTGAAGGCTAAAATTGGGCGACATTTTGGCTTTTACTGAATTCCCGGTAAAACTGAGCTGGACATGACGCACGCAGTGTGCAAGCATTGCAACACTAAAATCAAGCACTTCTGCAACACAACAAATGCACAGGCTCATATTACGAGACACCATCCAGAGCTAAGAGACACGGAGCAGAGTCAGCCGCCAGCTGCAGACCAACGCACTCTCCAGTCCTTCACAAAGCTCTCTGTCGGCTCCGAGCAGGCTAAAAAAATAACTCGGTCCATTGCCTGTTTCATCGGCAAAGACCTAAGGCCATACAGTGTGGTGGAGAACAAAGGATTTATCTGCATGTTGCAGATAGCAGAGCCAAGGTATGCTATACCGGGCCGCAAATTTTTCAGTGAGACAGCTGTGCCACAGCTATATGAAGAGACCAAAAGAAAGGTCGCCAGTGATCTAACCAAAACGACAAAACTGCTCTATTAAAGAGGCACTTTTATTTTTGTTACTGATATTGCTTTTTGTAACAGCTGCAAAAATTCCATCTAAAGATGATAATAAATATCAAAAAGACACTTCATGTCTCCATTTGTTATTCTGTCTAGCAAAGCAGATGGGAGAATATCATAGTCAAAAATGATTATGAGTAAAACAGTTGTGAATCGTGAATAGTTTTTAATCGAAAAATCGATTTTGAATCAAATCGTGGCATCAAAAATCGTAATCGAATCGAATCGTGAGATGGTAAAAGATTCCCACCCCTAGAGGGTATATTGATGATATTGGGAATGGTCAGGATCTGAAATCCTCAAACCTAAAATTCTTTCACACTCTTGAATAAAACTAATCCAAACATTAAACTTGATCTCTGCTACAGCACAGCATCAACTTCTTAGATCTTGCTATATATAAAGATAATCAGGGTACCTTAGAAAACCAACAGACACAAATACAGTCCTCCATTCAAACAGTTTCCATCCACACTGGCTGAAGGAGAATATACCGTTCGGACAATTCCAGCGTGCACGATGGATTTGTGACCAAGAGGACGATTTTGAAGCCACATCAGAAGAAATGATAGCATGCTTTGAGGAGCGAGGATACAAAAACACTACCATTCAGACCAAGGTTATTATAGTTTAAGGATTTTTATTAAAAGCTTTTTTTAATAATAAAAAATACCTCAAAATACGTTTAGAGGGGTGCAGAATGGAAATACAGTGTTTCCTTTAAAAATAAATTTACAAATGCGATTTGTGTACATCAACAAGCCAATAGAGGCCGCCAATAGTAGGTTGCCAGTTACGGCACACAGCTCGTCTCGCATTTGGCAAAATGGCGGAGTCAGCAAGTAAACCAGCTACTTCAGAGCGCCGGAGGTTTCGTTATCTATCCCAGAAGAGGAGTGACCTCAGAAGAGCAAAAAGCAGAGTCAGTTTAGGCGAAGCCTTCACCAGATGGACACGCATAAAAAATTTCCATGGCATGAAAACACACTCGGAAATGGCGACTTTTCTCCTGGATCGGTAAGCTAACTCACTTGCTAACTTGGGTAACGTTAGCTGTCAGTTATAAAACTCCTCTGCGTTACCTGTTACATTATATGGGGTTGATCCTAGATATGAAAATACTGATCACGGACCGTCGACCTCCACACCCGGTAAACGGAGGAAACGGAGGCGGCTTAATCCTCCTGCCTTGACCAGTATTGCTGGCTCACTATCACCACTGCGGTGAGTGGCTATTGTAAATAAATAGTATTGTAGATAGCTTTATGTATTTACGTAGGTCTAAAAATGGGCACTAATGAGCGTACTCGGAAGTCACACAGATGTTTATGTGAATTCAAAAGTCTAAATTATGATCCGTTATAGAGAGCATCCGCCTGGGGAGGGTGGAGAAGACACCCTCAGCCTCTGAAATTAGATGCCTAGAGGACAGGTGAAAAAGCATTGTTGTCTTTGCTCTCTATTTAGTGATCTTTATTTTATTTTATTTTTTTAGTGATCCTTTTTTTTTATTTTCATTTTAGTTCAACAATGCTTTTTTTTTTTTTTTTAGATCATTTTGTAGTTTCCTTTTATTTTTTGTTTAGCGAGCAGGATAATCCACAATCTGTCATGGATATCTTGGATGTGAACGTTGAGGAGGTCAATGATCTCAGGAACAGCATGTAAGTTAATTTGACCAAGTTATATGTGGTTTATTTACTCTTTTCATCATTATTGTGCTTTGCATCTCTGTAATATCATTTTTGCTCTGAAAGTATTGACTGGTCAGATGGAGAATTTGATGAGGTGGACTCTGCTCTTGCTGACAGGTCAGATGAGGACTTTGTCCCTGGTCTTTGTATACGGTAAGTAATCGGTCACAGCTTTCTGTAACATATTTGATGATTTATCCAATCATTTAGTTATTATTAAAAAAGATAAAGTGAAACCAGTGAGACAAATGTAGGATCAGGAAATAAGATCACTGAGTGTACAGTTTAATGTTTCTTTGTTGTCTGTTTGTCTTTTATATATATATATTATTTGTATTATTTCTTTTTATTATTTGTTTTGTTTTTATGCGATATGGATCGCACTGGGTCTGGAATAAAGAGTCCTTCATCACAAGCTCTGAATAATGTCACAATGTTTGTAAACTTTAAATAGATCCCAACAAGGAGAAATGAATTTTTTCCATTTGAGCATCCCTGAATTATAAAGTTGTTACAGCACTTTCAAAATATTTATACATTATTACTCATGCCACCCCTCCCCCCATTCATGCATTGCTAGGACGGGTGCAGCATTAAAGTCACCTCTGTGCTTCCAAGTCTGCCCATCATTGGTGTAGAAAAAACTGTTCATGACATCACTGACAGCACAGACCAAGCTCCACTCAGCGCTCCAGGCCACACAGATGAGGGATTGAAGTTGTAAGACAGTTTTCTAAATTTTGTGAGCTAAATGTCTTATTTTATAACTTGTAGTGGAATAGCTGTGCCCCTTTGTGCTCACAGCTAAAAACGTTTGCTTTACTTCCAATGTGGACACTAACTTGCTTGACACCTGAAGGTTAAGACTTTTCCACTGCTCGTGACTAGTGCATGTGTAACTTAGGGTGCATTCAGAAAGCATAGTCCGCGAGTCTCGGTCCGTTTGGGGACTCGGTCCGGTTGGGGGCGGGGGGTGGTCTTCCGGACCGAGATCGCATTCATGTTGCACTGTTGCCAAACGAGCCAAACGGGCCAAGAATCTCAGGTGGCGCTGCTTTCGGATTCACGTAGGCGAGGAGAAAACGCACGTACAAGAAGGTTCTCAAAACTTCTGTTTCCTCCACAAAGCGACATTATTTTTGTACGAGGAGCTGGATATGATTTCATCAGATCAGATATCGAATAAAGCTTTTACTTCCTCGTAACTCCGCGTCTGACCACGAGCCATCTTTATAAGTACTGCAGTCCCTCACGTGTGTTTGTTGTCGTAGCGTTTAACCACGTTGTCCAACGTTTGACCCACAATGCCAATGCAATTATTAGTCCACTTTCTGTCTTTGGTTTGCTTGAATCAGACCGAGACCTGCGTTTGCAGGTGGACCGAGTCCAGTTGTTTGTTCCGGATCAGAGTCCGTTTGTGCATTCACAACTGCCCTAAACGAAGCGGACTTTCCGAGCAAACGGACTCTGATTTGAATCAAAAAAAGCTTTGTGAATGTGCCCTTATTCCTGTCTCTACCAGGATCTCCATCACCCACATTGCCAACGCCACTCAAAGTGCAATGTGAGGAAGATCTCATAGGGAAGCGTGCCTTCATCCTTTATGAAGACTCGCTGCGGCAGCTGGCTTCATCCCTGGTGTTACCAGTCCAGCCATGTGCATATATGTGTGAGCTACCTGGGATGCAGTGCCAGTGCTTTCCTCCATATGACATCTCAGTTAACTCCCGCGGAACAGCTTGCATTATGGACTAGGGCTGGGCGATATATCGATATGAAAAATACATCGATATATTTTCAAATGAGATATGGAATTGGACTATATCGGCCATATTGAGATATGGAGTTCAATGTATGTTTGTCCTTGTATATAAATGCTAACCTTACTAGGGTTTGTTACATTTAATTCTGTCTAATGTTCCTTACTTGCATCTGCGAGTATTATTACATACAGTATTATACAATATTTCTGTTTACATTTTATCATTCTTTGAACAGCTGAGCATTATTTTATCGGGTCTGTTTAAATTAAACTACTTGTAATGTCATATTTGGCTCTGACTGGAACAAAATATTTGCTCTCACTTTGCGATAAAAATATCGAGATACATATCGTATATTGATATTCAGCCTAAATATATCGAGATATGACTTTTGGTCGATATCGCCCAGCCCTATTATGGACTGGGTGAGAAATTGCAACTTGAACACTTAATCTGCTTTTACATGTGGACAAACGGGTATCTTTCCTAATGCTTAAACATGCACATGTTCAAATGCTGTGCAATGCAAAATAAGGGTTTCAATTCATACTTCAGTGATCACTAAGTTGATTTTTTCGTTTTTATGTATTTCTAATATTTTCTAGAACTGTGCAAACGGCCATTTAAGTTGGAGCTGGAACTCGCAGCCCACCTTCAACTTTGGCATGCAAGCAGGGGACTTCATGCTGGCCTGCAGCATGCTCCTCTCCGGGAACAACTGCAGCAAAATTTCCCTCTTGTTTAAGTTTATGAACCTGGGGATGGTTAATGCTGGGTCGTTCTACGCCATCCAGGACACCTACTGTGTAGACACCATTAAGGAATGCTGGGCAGAGCATAGAGCAGAAGTCATCAACCGTCTTAAAGACAGAGATGTGGTGGTTTTAGGTGAGGCAATGCTTGTTCTTATTTAGATCTATCGAGGAAAATTTCTTTTTTTACTGCCAGTAAATTCTATACTTTCAAAGTAACAGAACCTGTGATGCACAAATCAATAATGACTTGATCACAAAAAAAGAAACTACTTCATTTTTTAGCAGCAACTGATGAAACCTCTTGGATGAAAAGTGAAATATCTTCAAAGACATAATTAAATCCAGTTGTGTTTGATTGGATGTAGAAAAAGAAAAAAACCTTGATATATATATATATATGAAGTATATATATATATATATATATATATATATATATATATATATTGTCATGTGCTTGATTCTAAAATATTCAAGCTTATTTGCAGCTGATGGGCGGATGGACAGTCTGTGCACAGTACTGTACATATACAGTAATGGAGAACGAAACAAGGAACATAGTTTCCATTGTCACAGTTGACAAGCGGCAAACACAGAGGAATTCTGTCATCGTGGAGAGGAAGATGTTTGTTGAGTCCATGAGCTTTGAGCAGAGTTGAAGGTTGAGGTTGTGCACAGATGCCCATGCGCAGATCTCATCACTCATGGGTAAACACAGATTATTACCAGTTTTTTCAAGTTCAGTGGAATGGTCTGTCAGTGATGCTAACTATTTTTCTCCCACCCAGACAAAGGAAAGTTCCCAGGAGTCTTGCACAGCTATGATATGTGGCATGGATCACAAAAATCTTGCCAAAAGGATATGTGCTGTAAGTATTTTATCAGGCTGACTTGTGAAAAACAAAACTGTGTCAACATAAATTTTCTGTTTTGATTTGTGTTTATCTACAACTTAGGCTGCACAGATCCCAGGACAGTCGGCATTGCTGGTGTGGGTACGCGATGTCAACCATTTTAGGTGGGCATGCAACAAGGCTGCAACATTCGACGAGTTTATGGTATGGCCATACTAACAGAACACAATTACTGAATAGCTGTAGTCATCTAAATTAGTAGACTGTGTTATTTTCTCTCTCATTCTGTGCAATAACTGTTTGTCATTTCATATTTATAATCTTTTTATCATTGTGGCTTGGAATCATACACCATGTTGCAAATGAGCATGAATGGGTGATGGGACGTAGCCAACATGACGTACGAGAGGGCAGCTCCACCAAGGAGTGGCTGGAAAGGGGGTCTGTGGCTCATGAGGCTCTGAAAGACGTGGTTTTGAACAAACGGTGGTTGAAGAACGTTCATAAATACCTCACGTTCAGGTAAGATGGGAAGTGTTGTGTGTGTGTGTGTGTGTGTGTGTGATAATGCACATCAGTCCTTCATGAATCTGATTCTGTTCACACTTTGTCTTTCACAGATCAACGGCAGACCATGAGGCTTTTCAAAGTCACATCCTCATGTATGCTGGCAGGCGCTTCTCCTTCTCACTACCTGTGTATGAGGCCAGGACCCTCCTCGCAGCGCTGGACTACAACCATCACCTGGGCCGCCCTTTAAGGCATACAGCTGATGGCAGGCGCATGCATGTTTATGCCATTAAATTGTATATTAGCCCTATCAAGCATTCTAAGTTATATTAACTTTACTGAATGGTAATATAATTGATAAACTGATATAAGGTAAATGTTAATTGTCTTTGTAAACATTACAGGGCCATGAGGCTCTACAAAAAAAAAGCAAGGAGGTGGAGCGTCTATGCTGTGAAGGTCTGCATTCTTGCACGTAGACTAACTGCAAATGCAGGACTGCCTAGACGCAGGAGTCTTAGGCCTGATGACCCAAGGAGACTTGATCTTCTTCCTCCCGTACCACCACTAGAAGAACTCCTGCGCATGCAAGCCAAGCGAGGTGTAGGTACGTAAAAAATTTTTTTTTTAAAGTTTCATACTGAAATTTATAAATGTAGCTGTTCTGCTAACACAATCAAATTTATTTTCATATTATGAAATTAAAGATATTTTCTTTTCCTTCAGATAGGGGGCCTTCCGATGCATTTCCTCAGTCTGCAGCAGCACCCCCACAGCAGAGGCCTGGACCTGACCAACATACCTGTCAACAGGTGCAGACGTCTGATTGGACGTTACAGAAAACACCTGATAGCAGTGATTTTCTCAAAGCGTTCCCTTTACAACATTTAAGCTCAGGAGCTACTTGTTTACTTATTTTTATTTGTTTTTGTTTCTATATATATATATATATATATATATATATATATATATATATATATATATATCTTTCAGCACAATTCTAAATTAATATGATTTTTATTTAATTTTGGTTGATTATTACTTCTCTCAATTTAAAATTATTACACTGACAGCTGACTTTTACTTCTCTGATGGGAGAGTGTGAATAATTTTGAGGACTGTACATACTTTCATATTTTGAAATGCGCCCTTAGAAAGAGATTACTTTAAATATTGATGACCCAAACTTTTTGCGTAAAGATATTGATCAGGTTTATTTTTCTGTGATAACTGTGCCCTGTAGGATAATATACCTCCCAGTCTTATCCTTCACAACGTCCACCCTTCAACGGCTTCAGGTAGCCCGAATGCTGCGGCCCAGGGCCGGTTCTAGCCACTTTGGTGCCCTAAACGAGATTATGGTTTGGTGCCCCCCTGTCCTGGCGCCTAAGTTTCTAGATCACGGGTGTCCAGCTCCAGTCCTCAACAATCCTGCAGGTTTTCTGTGTGTCCTGGCTCCAACACACCTGACTCCAATGACTGAGAACTTCATAGGCTGTAGGATCAGCCAGGTGTGTTGAAGCAGAGAAACAGTGAAGACCTGCAGGACAGCAGTCCTCAAGGACCACCTCTGGACACCCCTGTTCTAGATGAACAGAGCAGGGTGAGCTGCATGCGTCTGATGTGAATATTGTAAGTTGTGATAGGATGATATCTAAATGTGTCTGGATGTGGTCGCACTGACAGAAACCCGACTGCTGCTGTCTGTCGTCCTGCTGCAGTACTTCATGTAGACATTGTTTAGATAAACTTTATCATTTATTTACTGTTTTCAATAACCAAGATTAACTGAAACATTCAGTAATAATTTAACGATGAAATGAACTAATAATAGTGATGACTACATACATACAGCAGCAGTGATGATGAAGCTCCACATCTGCAGCAGCTTCTAGAGCAGGAGTCTGCAACCTGCAGCTCCATAGCTGCAACTGGCTCTAAGGGCCACAATGGCTCCCAATAACTTTGAATAAAGATAATAAAAAAAAATTGTAAGCTGCCTTTTTTTCAAGAGGACATGGAATAGTTGCTCTAAACTCAAGCTTAGAGAACATACTTTTATTCATGTTTAAAATCAGCTTGGAGAACATTCTATTGACCTTGCATTCCCAGTCTATCCCAGTTTAAATTAGCTTTTATTGCTGAGATTTTGCGATTACAGGGGAGATTCCAAACTGCTTCCAAACCACTTTCCCTTATTTCAGACACCAGCTACCCCCTTCAGTTGGAATTTTTAAGATCGGCTCACTAAGATATTGCGATTGGTGAAAGAAAGCTGCTGTTTTGCAGGAGAGACCGAAAAACTGCTTCCAAAACCACTTTCCTTTATTATTTTAGACACTAAACAACATGTCTGCAAAGACATTTAGTGTCTACAATGTCCTGCAAGACATTTGGGGCCCGATTTACGAAAGGTTTGCGCTTGTTAAAACAGGCGCTATCTTCATTACGCACGCAATAATCCGCCAGAGCTGATTTACAAAGCAGGGCAAAAGGAGGTTTGCGCCTGTCAAGGGGCAAAATAGCGCCGCTGTCCATTTTGCGCATCTGCTGCAGATGAATATTCAAAATTGGGCGTTTCTGCCAGAAAGCGCAAAATATTGGGAGGAGACTATGCAAAACCTCAGTTTAACACGCGCAATGTGATCTATCAACTGTTCAAAGGAATGCGGGGGCAAAAGATTGCGTGTAATTTAGCACGTCTGAAAAGCAGGTATAACTGGCAGCTTTACGCACTGATGGCTGAAAGAATGCTGCACACAGGACTGCAGACATCGGGTCAGAATAATTTCTCATGATGTGTTCAGGCGACACGTCAAGTTTTCATTATTTAATTAAATAACAATCAACATCACTGTTAAACACGAGTTAATTCTAGACATGAACCAGAACATCTGCAGCTGCAGCATCATGGTAGTTAAAGCTGACATTAATTATGTCTTTTTATTTTCTTTCATTTTTTGCCAGTGCCATATTTTTAAATTAAAATCATCTCCTGCTCCTCCACGCCGCAGCGACTGCTGCTGTGTTCTGAGGTTGCTGTCCTGCGTGAAGTTGGCCCCCACCGCACAAAAAACTCAGTGAAAATAACCAGTAACGTCGCACAAACTAATGATACTATTTTTTTACTGAGTTTTGCATTGGGTGGGGGGCAATTACGCAGGTCCAGCGCCTGGCATTGTGCCAAAGAGCGCGCAGTCTGTGCGTAATATCAGATCATCTTCAACAGCGTGTCCTTATCCATGTCCTTAAACTGGCCTCTTCTTACGACCCACAGGGAAACCTGCTGCATTATTTTTATTTATAGTTATTATGAAGAGTTCATTTGCAAAAACAGACAAACGCCACTGTGGAAAAACGGAGTTAACTGCTTTTGTTGCTGTTGGGCACAAACGTCCTATCTCCATTTTACATCATTAAAAGTCTCTACTTCACGTGAGCTTGATTTTCTGAAAATATTCAAAAAGTAAATGAAGAGTTTTTTTTGCAAATGCAGTTAACTCCGTTTTTTCTAAATGGCGTTTGTCTTTTTTTTTTGCAAATGAACTCTCCATATTTATCTTATATTCTGTTTTTTATTTGCCTCATTATATCTCTGAAACTAACATCTCTCTATCAGGATGAATTTCATTTTGCGTTTACCACATGCTCTTCTGAACTTTCCGTGGCGCAGGGAGAGCGCACGCTAAATCCTCATTTAAATCCTGCTGTTTGCGCCTGTTACAGATTGCGCGTGTAATCTTTGTAGATCACCCGCAAACGCTAAAATGACAGCGCACGCTATTTTTTTTGCGAGGCAAAGACATTAGACTCGCAATTTGGAGTCTTTGTAAATCAGGCCCTTAGTGTCTAGAAGCAAACTTAAAAAAAGAACCCCAAAAATTCTGACTTAGAGCTGGAAATTCTGACTTTTATGTTTAACTTAAATGCACCATTAGCCAAAACACACACAGCGGTCTCACAAGACTGCTGCAGTGACATTAACCGTGTTTTACCAGCGATGTTTGCCTCCTTATGCTGGAACAGTGGAGGTTTGATCGGTTTCACTGGGAAAGTAAGGGGAAAACGTCCTCTCCGTCTCCACTCATGAACTAAACACGAAGCAGGCTAACGGTGTGTTCAGGCCAAGCACGATTTGGGCGTCAAGGGCGTCAGGTTTACATGCAAATTTAATGGCCGACGCGCGTTGGGGAGGCGTCGAAAACCCTGCGGTGCATTTCATGCGTCGCGTCTAGGCGCGTTACGCGCGTTTTGCGCGTCAAATTTTGAGATTTTGTGCATTTGACGCACGTCAAGTGCGTCAGACGCTGGAGTTGGAAAATCTGAACTTTGGCATCTTGACTTCAACCAATCAGAGCGAGTCATGACACAGATACACATTTTCTGACAGGAGGGGAAACACACAGAAGAACCAGGGGAATCTCCTCTTTCTCTGAAGACAGAGGAGGATGAACTGTGATCTGTGTCAGGTCCTGGTGTCTGAACGGTGGTTTGATGACCTGCTGTGCTGATGGGATGTACTGGGCTGATAATGCTGCCCCGCATCGGGACAACGGGACGTTAAACTGGGCCGGATCAGACGGCTGAAAGCACCCCTCGTCAGCGTGCAGCTCCTGGAGTAAATGATGAAACTCATCTCACTCAGAACACCTGAATCATCTGGTGAAGCAGACACGGAGCAGAGATGTCCGACGACGACGTTCCCTGCTTTATTTATCACATAAAGCCGAGCCGCTCTCTCTCCTGCACCTGCCATGGTGCAGACAGACGGTGAAACGAAAAAGAGAAAGGAGAGGCTCCTCCCGAGGCGCATAGAGCGCGGCTTGGGTGGACATCTCTCCCTGCGTGTCAGGGGCGTCAAGACGCTGGAACTCAAGCGTCTGAATTTTTTGTGACCAAACATCCAACTTTGGGCGTCAGGCGCAATTTTGACGCCCAAATCGCATTTGGTCTGAACACGGCGTAACGGTGTGTTCAGACCAAACGTCATTTGGCCCCGCGTCAAGACGCCAAAGTTCAGATTTTCCAACTCCGGCGTCTGACGCCCTTGACGCGTGTAACGTGCGTGAAACGCTCAAAATTTCAAAACTTAACTAGTGAAACGCGTGTAACGCGCCGCAACGCGCCTCGCCCAACGCGTGAAACGCTCCGCAGGTTTTTCGACTCCTCCTCGACGCGCATCGGCCATTGACTTTGCATGTAAACCTGACGCCCTTGACGCCCAAATCGCGTTTGGTCTGAACACGGTGTAACAGTGGAAGGTAGCCGAGTGATTCTCTGAATTCGGTGCACTTTTGATCTTGTGATCGCTGAAAAAAATACCACAAAAAAATTCTGCTTTTGATCGTGGCATCCAATTTAGGACTATTTTAACCTGTAAGAAAATAGGTTTTCCTACCTTAGGCATGTTATCTCAATCATTATTCTGAATTTCTTTGTCACATAGTTGTTTTAAATTGAACCCCATAACGCAGTGGTTCTCAAACTGGGGGGCGGGCCCCCCAGGGGGGGCTCAGGGCTCTGTCAGGGGGGGCCCAGCCAGGCCTAGTTTTTGTATTTCTAACAAAAAATGGGCATATTCTTCAAAGTACTAATGAAAAAATGATAATAACTCAATAGGCATTGTCCCGCACATCAAATGCAGTGCATTTTTTCATGTATTTCATGGTAAATGTTTGGGTACATGAGGTAGTGGTGGTGGGATGGGGGGGCTTGACATTGTTATTTCCAATGAAAGGGGGGCCCCGCAAAAAAAGTTTGAGAACCACTGCCGTAACGGGACAATTGAATTTCTGTGTGGGTACAATCCCAAAACATATTTAAGCCAATTCTTCCAGTGCCTTAGTAATCACTTGTCTCTTATGTAAAATAACTTCTTATAAGTAGATTTTGTTTGATTCTAAATAATCAGTTGTGACTGTCAGGTATACGGCCTCTTAATTTACCTACAGTCTTCATTAATCATGAAAATATACTTTAATGTAAACATTATATTAGGTTTTCATATATTTTCTTCTTGTCCTCTAAACTTTACAGACAGTTCAGCTAGCATTAAATCATATTTGTTATTATCATAAAAAGTATGAAAATGTGTAACAGCGTTGAACACATTGTAACAGGGTTGAAAGAATCACAAAATATTTAATCAAATTTAAATTGAGTCTAATGCATTAAAACAAACGAGAAAAGAAACATTTCAGATGTAATATTTAGTATTGTTTAAAAATAATTATTTAGATGAACAGTAGAGGCTGAATGCTGTAAGCAAAATCTCTGAAATCCGTTTAACAATGCAACACATTTATAATGTTAGTTTTGTCTTCAGTATAATCATCAGAATTTTTTCTTTTTGTAAGACAAACTTGAAACTGATCTTACATCACTGACACTTCCGGTTGACACTTCAGCCTTCTTAAGAGGACAGATGCAACCAGGCACGGGCGCTTCATTCTAAGTAGCCTTGACAGCTCTGAGGAACAAAACAGACAAAACTGTAAGCGATGTAAGATCAGGTTCAAGTTTGTCTTACAAAAAGAAATTATCCTGACAAGTAACAATGTACAATTACTCGTCAGGAGTAACACAGTCACATTCTTAACAATTAACATTATTATTAAAATCATACATTGAGTGTTCAATAAACTGAACTCATATTTGATGAACAAATCTAATCTGTTGTAACAACAGATCAGATGAGAAAATAGACCATTCACATTTGTTCATGAAAGAGTAGCAGGAACATTCCTGCAGTTCTGTCATCTTTCAGTCCTTTCCAGATCTCTTTCTCAATTTGCATGAGCCGTGAATCACGCCCTGTCACAGGCTGAGTAGGTGAAATGAGCTCAAGCACGTCATCAAATGGATACCACATTACATCCTCCTGAAGAGACCAAAAGTACCTGTTTTTGGTTTTTCCAGCATGGTGCATGCATTTAACTTGTACGACTGTTTCATCTGTGACTCCGGGATAAAATGCTTTGTCATAAGTGAGCACACACTACTCCCCAATGAGCTTTGGGTCATCCCAATTGATGTGTTCCTGCTCTTGTGGCGCAGTAGCCGGGACATTCCTGACAAAGCTGACATGCTTTGTATTCCAGCATTCACATTTCAGCTTTCCATAAGTGGAGCGCATGCAGCTGACATCTCGTGATGTTATCGCGCCACTCACAAGAGTGACAACCTGATGGATGCGCATGGTTCCTGGGACTGGTGGACTGTTGGGCGTCATCCTTTGCAGCGCCTCCTCAGCAGCTTCTTTTTCAATAAAATACAATTTAAATGAAGTGTCTGTCTCGGAGGGGGCCTTGAAGAGCTCATAAGCATCTTTGATATCTCAGCCATGGCTGATGAGGTTGTCTGCTGTTCTCTCTAAGGCAGCACCAACACCATCTGGTGCTCCTTTACCATGACTGAACTCAAAAAAATTCCAGGTCCCTCTCTGTCCTCTTTTGTGAAGCTCTGTACTGAAGAGAAAAAAAGTTTCCCTTTTGCCTGTACTGTGTACAGGAGCCATCACGGAAGAAGTGTACAACAGACACTTCTGGGTGTGTAGTGTGCACATAGTCCAGTGCAGGTTTTAAATGTTCCCTTATGGCAGCTGGACTCTTGTGTTTTGATGGTGAGATGGAGGAAAAGCGAGTTGGTTCTTGGGATCCACCGACATAGATGACCCCTGTGTGAAGTGGCCTGTTGGTGGGAGGATCCAAAGTGAACTGACTGAATTTCAGTGCTGTATTTACAAGAAAAGTTTTCAGAGAAGTCCATGTGAATGAGGCATTCATCATTGCCCATGCAGTTGCGCCGTTGACGGTCGTGGGCACGCTGCTGCCTGATGTTGAAGGGATGCCTTGACTGCTCTCAATGGTTTGTTTTACTGTCATTTTTGTGACTGAGCTCTCCTTCTCACTGGATTTTGTCTTGTCTTCTGTGGCCCACTGCATTTAGGTCTGTGGTCAGACTCTACAATCATCATCAAGATCTTGGTGAAAAATTGATGCAACAGGATGCAAATGAATCTGGTGACATTGCAGAAGCTTCTGGAAACACAGCGAATGCTGCCGCAATCAAAGCTAAAGGCGGTCCAACCAAATGTTAAATGTTTGACCTTTTTTTTGTTGGCGACTTTTTTTTTGGCCGGGCAGTGTATCTTAAATTAAGAGTCGTTTGGGAGTTGAAAGACCCAGCTCTTCTTTAGGAGCCGAATCAACAGAAAACACTGTTACGGGGTTGAATTACTGTTATGGGGTTGAAGGTTGTACCGTTGTTAAGGAAGTCAGCCCCCTTTCTCTAAATGTTATTTCATACATTATTTTCAGATATCTGATGGCTAAAGCATACGCAGAGAGGCAAAGAGAATACAGGGTGAGAAGAAATGCAGATTCACAGAGAAGAGAGGAATACCTCAGGAAAGAGCGTGAGCGATGGAAAAAAGATAGAGAGGCAGGAAAAAGAAATCAATCAGTGACCTGAGTAAGCGAGCTCAAAGACGTAAGCGGAAGGAGTGGCAGAAAGCTAAGGAGCGACAGAAAAGGAAGGCTGAGATTAAAAATGTTAGGTCTGCCTCTCTAACCCCTCCATATACTCCTGAGTGTCACATTCATGGTGAAGTCCAAGCCAGACCAGGGTCCTCACGGTGAGGGAAATATAGAGTTTGAAGTTTAGTTGATTTCAATGATTATAGTTTTAAAAACTATAATACTCTGTTTTATACGTGACTAATCTGTTTGTTCGAGTAGTTCCTAAGAAATGAACATTTGTAACATGGGAGCTATGGGTTTTAGAATGCACACACACACACATATATATACACAGTGCCTTGCGAAAGTATTCAGCCCCCTTGAACCTTTCAACCTTTCGCCACATTTCAGGCTTCAAACATAAAGATATAAAATTTAAATTTTTTGTCAAGAATCAACAACAAGTGGGACACAATCGTGAAGTGGAACGAAATTTATTGGATAATTTAAACTTTTTTTAAAAAATAAAAAACTGAAAAGTGGGGCGTGCAATATTATTTGGCCCCTTTATTTTCAGTGCAGCAAACTCACTCCAGAAGGATCTCTGAATGATCCAATGTTGTCCTAAATGACTGATGATGATAAATGGAATCCACCTGTGTGTAATCAAGTCTCCATATAAATGCACCTGCTCTGTGATAGTCTCAGGGTTCTGTTTAAAGCCAGGATCAAACTACACGACTTTTTCCGTCGTTCACGATGGTCATATGTCACATTAACAGAAATTGTGTCATAAAATCGTACGGTGTCGTGTTACTCGCGAGTGGTCACACTACAAGGATTGCACCAGACAGACAACCGTCTGATCGTCGCGGGGTGTCGCAAAAGACAACACGAAACGGGAGGCGGGACAAGCAGCTGTCAATCAGTCACTTGGTTTGCAGTCTCTGAATTGACTGTTTGGGTGACTCATGAAATGGAAAGTGGACGGAGACATCAGTCCCCTCCATTATTGTGACCAACATTAACTGTTTTGTGTATTCTGCCTGTTCCAGTTGTTCTGTGGAGCAGGTTTTCAGTTGTAACTAAACAGGATTAAATCCACGATGCGCACAGAAAGACTCGCTGCTCATCTTTGAAAAAGAGCTTTGAAAGAGAGAAACTGGGCTCTGATCAGCGCCGTTGCTTCCACCAGGTGCATCACGCACCGCGCGCAGGACGCCCAGTGCCAAGCGAAGCCAAAACCATCAGTCTGACCACAGTCTGCTGCCACGAGAGCAAAGTCCAGCCGACCCAGTGACGCTACTTTAAAAAAAACTGCCATTAAGTGAAATAAAGTGTGTTGTTCTATACGAACGCATACGGGTGCGTCCTCACGTCATTCACTAAACTCCATCAGTTCAGAGCGCACGCTGGAAACCATGGCAACCACACACGCATGATAAACTGAGAGCTGCGCAGCAGCAGCATCGCTGTGTCTATATTCTGCATCCAGTAGGTGTGTTCAGATGGTTAATTAGCTTTGATGATCACGCGTAATGTGGATAGTTACGGCTGAGTGCACGAGCGCGCATGGGTGTCATATATGCTCATCTCATTGAGCGCAATGTCTGTTATGTTGCGGTGTTTTTATTTAAACAAAGTGATTTTTCTGTGACTTTGTCATTGATTTATTTGAGAGCGTCACATTCGTGCACGTTTACCTGCTGTGAACTCCTGTTGACTGTTACTATTACTGATATAACACACATATCGTGTGGTTATGTTTCGAGTTGATAAAGTAATGTTTTATTCAAGAGAGATACACCCTTTTGAATGTTCGTGGAGGTTTAACACTGTTGAAAATAAATTTGGCACACCCAGTCTTGCTTTTCTTTTCTTTTATTCTGGAGTAAACTGATGCCACAGCTCCATAAATCTCTCCACCTCTCCACCGGAGAGCGGCTGCGTCTCTCCTCCTTTCCTCCACTGTTATTTGTGTACCGGCGCACCTGAGCGTCTCTGGTAGAGGCGAAAGGCGCACTGTCCTCCTATTGGTCAATATGAAGGGACAGGTCGTGGGACGTGTCACACTACACGGACAAAACCAAAAAATTCTGACACGCCAGTCTTTCTGCGTCGTGGTCGTGGAGCGTCGCAGATGCCAAATCGCCAATCGCTGATTGTGTCACATTACACGGAGCGAAGACACGACGTCCTACGACCCGACGACGCAGAATCGTGCACGACAGTGAGCGACTGTCTGCGACGCCTCCGTCGGGCCAAAATCGGCCTAAATTCGTGTAGTTTGAACCAGGCTTAAAGCGTAGAGAGCATCATGAAGACCAAGGAACACACCAGGCAGGTCCGAGATACTGTTGTGGAGAAGTTTAAAGCCGGATTTGGATACAAAAAGATTTCCCAAGCTTTAAACATCTCAAGGAGCACTGTGCAAGCAATCATATTGAAATGGAAGGAGTATCAGACCACTGCAAATCTACCAAGACCCGGCCGTCCCTCCAAACTTTCATCTCAAACAAGGAGAAGACTGATCAGAGATGCAGCCAAGAGGCCCATGATCACTCTGGATGAACTGCAGAGATCTACAGCTGAGGTGGGAGAGTCTGTCCATAGGACAACAATCAGTCGTACACTGCACAAATCTGGCTTTTATGGAAGAGTGGCAAGAAGAAAGCCATTTCTCAAAGATATCCATAAAAAGTCTCGTTTAAAGTTTGCCACAAGCCACCTGGGAGACACACCAAACATGTGGAAGAAGGTGCTCTGGTCAGATGAAACCAAAATCAAACTTTTTGGCCACAATGCAAAACGATATGTTTGGCGTAAAAGCAACACAGCTCATCACCCTGAACACACCATCCCCACTGCCAAACATGGTGGTGGCAGCATCATGGTTTGGGCCTGCTTTTCTTCAGCAGGGACAGGGAAGATGGTTAAAATTGATGGGAAGATGGATGGAGCCAAATACAGGACCATTCTGGAAGAAAACCTGTTGGAGTCTGCAAAAGACCTGAGACTGGGACGGAGATTTGTCTTCCAACAGGACAATGATCCAAAACATAAAGCCAAATCTACAATGGAATGGTTCACAAATAAACGTATCCAGGTGTTAGAATGGCCAAGTCAAAGTCCAGACCTGAATCCAATCGAGAATCTGTGGAAAGAGCTGAAGACTGCTGTTCACAAACGCTCTCCATCCAACCTCACTGAGCTCCAGCTGTTTTGCAAGGAAGAATGGGCAAGAATTTCAGTCTCTTGATGTGCAAAACTGATAGAGACATACCCCAAGCGACTTTGCAGCAAAAGGTGGCGCTACAAAGTATTGATGCAAGGGGCCGAATAATATTGCACGCCCCACTTTTCAGTTTTTTATTTTTAAAAAAAGTTTAAATTATCCAATAAATTTCGTTCCACTTCATGATTGTGTCCCGCTTGTTGTTGATTCTTGACAAAAAATTGAAATTTTATATCTTTATGTTTGAAGCCTGAAATGTGGCGAAAGGTTGAAAGGTTCAAGGGGCTGAATACTTTCGCAAGGCACTGTATTTTACACCATATTTGTTATACGACAGATATGAAAAAGCAAATAAAGGACTCCCAGGAGGACACAGGATTCAGGGGTGGATTCAGTTTGGGGACTGGGGGGTGGACTCTTCTGTCACCGGGGCTGAGGTCACCGAGGTAGTTAAAAGCTCCTCGGTGGCCGGGCCCCTGGGGGTGGATGAGATCAAGGCTCTGGATGCTGTGGGGCTGTCTTGGCTGACACACTTGCAGCATTGCGTGGACATCGGAGGCAGTGGCTCTGGACTGGCAGACCAGGGTGGTGGTCCCCCTCTTCAAAAAGGGGGATCGGAGGGTGTGTTCCAACTTCAGGGGGATCACACTTCTCAGCCTCCCTGGTAAAGTCTATTCAGGGGTCCTAGTCGAATCTCGGATTGAGGAGGAGCAGTGCGGTTTTGGTCCTGGTTGTGGAACAGTGGACCAGTCAAAACTAAATAAAAACTGAAACTAATTAAAAGTCCAGAACTATAACTATATTGCCTGAGTGTTATCCAAGTGGTAACTTCAAGCTAATCTCTGAGTTACTTGTGTTTCCCACTGAACTCTTAGTAATTATTAGTGATGGGCTCAAAAACAACCAAGGCTTTCCAGCCCTTTGGTTCTAAGGCTCAGTCAGTCCATCCAGAAAGTTGCGATGCTGCAAATGTAACTATCAAAACAAACAAAGGGGTGAAATATATACAACGAAAAATGTAGCAATCCCAAATTTCTCATATTACCAGGGAAACATGATTTGTTGCTTGAATAATTTCTTTGGTTGAGTAAAATTACGATTTATCTACTAAATGATGAGTATCCAACACATTTTATCAGGCATGCAAATATTTGCACAGAGCACGAACAGAAATATACATAATTGCTCACAGATTGTTTCCCCAGATTTGATTTCTAAGGAAAAGAAATGTCTCCCAAATAGAAAAAAAGACATACATGCATATGTATTTATATACACATGTATTTTCTTTATATCAATATTTGAACATATTCTATATTTGTATACTATCATTTTATCAGAGTGAATAAAGATTATAAAATTATTTGTAAGCAGTTGTCTCTGTCTTGTAATTGCTGAGTCATTTTATCATGACTAAGAAATCATGAACAGTCTATGACTGAAGAATAATAAAGAGACCATGTTGGTACAATAAAAATATTCAGTATGCATTTCTGATAAAGGAAGAACTATCTTTATGTTGAGTGCAGTGCTTATGGACCATCTGAGGTGACGTGGGGCTGATACAGATTTTTATTGAGAAAAGGAGCTTCTCCACAGTGTTGGGGTTGAGGCGGCTTCTCGTTTAGCAGACGATCTCTCCAGCCTTTGAGAACAGTCTCTCGCATGGGACAGATGATGCAGAGAAACATAAATATCTGCGGGAAAGCTGATACAAGTGAGGATACAGATTCTTTTTTGTGCCCAGAGGATCTTCCTGTCTTTGTACATTCAGCTCCGGCAAATATCTGTCACCTTCAGTATTGGCTCATGTATCGCTCAGAGCACTTGAGGTTGTCCTGCAGTCATCCACAGATCTGTGCAAAGGTCATCTAGGTTTTACAGGAAGGAATGTGTTGATAATATAAATCACTACAAAATGTTAAATTTGCTATAAAACTCACTTTGTTACATGAGTCTGGGCAGTGTTTGGTGTTGGCTCCACAGAATTAATGATGTTAACACACTCTGACTTCGCCCAGACTACAGCTTAAAAAAATAAATAAAACTCTCATTTTTATTTTTCTCAACAAAAATGTTTTTCAGTGTGGTTTTTTTGTTTGTTTGTTTTTTTTTCCGCTTCTTCTTCTTCTTCTTTATTGTTTTAGTTAACTATAATATAGGGGATTATCACGCTTACCGGAAGTTGCCGGCTTTTGACACTTCCTCTTCCGGGCCATGTTAACGACAGCCGTTCCTGCTCTGTTATACTGTTTAAATCGGATAAATTCCAAACATATTTAAGTTTTCATTCTAGACTGAAGTGATACTGGATCAAAAGCTGGATCAAAGCGATCGATTTGCCGCGGTGAAGGGACGAACTTTATAATAAAACACACGTTTGTTTGTCCCCAGTGGGGCACAACACCGGCACTTCACAGCATGCTAGCATTAGCCAGCTAACGTTTACTGACGTGCTTAACATTGTGCGTCTTAAAACACACAAACATCTGAAAATCGGGTCTGTACCTCCCCGTTTCCAGTGGAACAACTGGGGACTGCCAAGAAAGGAGACGCTTTCAGATGATTGTGTGTTTTCAGCCGCACAAAGTTGCTGGCTAATGCTAACCTGCTAACACGACTGCGCAGTCTGCCGGCCACAAACAAACGTGTGTCGTTTTATTATAAAGTTCGGTCCTTCACCGCGGCGAATTGGTCGTTTTAATCCACTTCTTCCTCAGCATCACTTCAGTCTGGAATGAAAACTTGGCATTGGCGTTTATCCGATTTACAAAGTTTAACAGAGTAGTAGCTGGCGAACTATTGTTAGCAGGTTAGCATTAGCCAGCTTGATGACTTGCCTAACTTTGTGCGGCTGAAAACACACAATCATCTGAAAGCGTCTCCTTTCTTGGCAGTCCCCAGTTGTTCCACTGGAAACGGGGAGGTACAGACCCGATTTTCAGATGTTTGTGTGTTTTAAGATGCACAAAGTTAAGCTAGTTGGTAAACGTTAGCTGGCTAATGCTAGCATGCTGTGAAGTGCCGGTGTTGTGCCCCACTGGGGACAAACAAACGTGTGTTTTATTATAAAGTTCGGCCCTTCACCGCGGCAAATCGATCGCTTTGATCCAGCTTTTGATCCAGTATCACTTCAGTCTAGAATGAAAACTTAAATATGTTTGGAGTTTATCCGATTTAAACAGTATAACAGAGCAGGAACGGCTGTCGTTAACATGGCCCGGAACAGGAAGTGTCAAATGTTTCAACTTCCGGAAACCGGAACGCGGAAATGTGATAATCCCCTATTGTTGCAGTCAGGTGATGAATGGAAACCAGCTCCTTTTATCCAGTGCATAACGAGCCTGATGTATCGCTGGTGTGTAGAAAACACACCTGCAGGGAATGAGCCGCAGCACAGCAGCATCTCCAGGATGCCCTCTGGTGGAAACATGCAGGAGATGAAACCAGCCAAAGACAAAGCTCCGTTCCCTGACACTTTTATTTCTATTTCCCACTAGATTTGAACTTTTAGACTGAGAAAATGGATAAAGTAGACATAGGCTACCAATTAAATATACTTTTCTATCAATGTAGTAAAAAATAAAAAAAATAATCTTGACTTGAAGAAAAAACCCAAACACAAGCACCAAACATGCAAAATTGACTTAAATATATATACACTACTCACAAAAGTTAGGGAAATTCAAATTTTGGTTTTTCGAGAACAGAATGATGCAGAACAAATATTTAACCATTGAACAATGTACATGTGCTTTGAAAAGTTTAGATAAAGTTTAATTCAGTTCACCTGGAAAGGTTGTAGTGGATTTTAGATTCATTCTGACATCATACAAAAAGTCAAATATTCTTAGGTATAGTATAAATATATATATATATATATATATATATATATATATATAAATATATATATATATGTGTATGTATATATACACACATATATATACACACACATATATATATATGTATATATATATATATACATACATACATAAGTCAATTTTGCATCTTTGATGCTTGTGTTTGGGGGTTTATTTCAAGTCTATATAGGGCTACCTATATTGGTAGCCCTATATTGGGCCAAGTGAATATATATATATATATATATATATATATATATATATATATATATATATATATATATATATATATATATTCACTTGGCAGGGACAATGCAATCAAACATAGTAATTGATTGATTGTTAATGATTAGATGCACAGAGTTTATATAGTGCTAATTTTGAACTCAGATACAGACTTAAGTCTTCCATGTACTCCCAAACACACAGGACAAAATCCACTCTATTGATAAAATACGTCATGTGATACATACTTAAACAAACACACATACACACATTTACTCAGGCACATACACGTAATCTCTAAAATATCTCTCTCACTCACAATGCTTTTTATAAATGGTTTGCTTACTTTAAACCAGAACTTAAAGGTTGAATATGGAACATTTTTATTAAAAGCTATATATATATTTTTTTAAAAATACGTCCACTGGTCATTTTGGGGGTGTACAGAATGAAAGTACAACATTTCCTAGAAAAATTATATTTAGCCTAAAAATAATTGTGAAATAAAATTTTACGGGTTCGACAATGGCATTATATTTACGTCTATAAGCCAATACACACCGCCATTGCAGGTTGCCAAATACGATCTCTGCGTGGCAACAATATGTTGTGTTGGGCACAGTTGGCTGGCACAGGGGGAAACAGTGGAGACGGCGAGTGAAGCAGCTGCTTCAGAGTCCTGAAGATATTTTTATCTGTTTCTGAGGAGGAGTGACCTGAGAAGAGCAAAACCTGGAGTAAATTTAGGTAAAAACTACACTAAATGGACCCATATTAACCTGGCATCCCAGCGGCTGGAGCTGTTTTTCTGCCGTTGCAACTACAACCTAGACACACGTGGTGTCGCTGGCATCCCATATATACTGAATACTAAATGTTGGATTACATTGGATGAACAGTATGGAGGAATATTAACAAGTTATTGTGGACTTTAATGGACCTTTTTGGCTCGGACCCCGGCGAACTCCATTATATGAAAGTTGGGGGAAAACGAGAAGCCTTCCTGATCGCCGGCTGCATTTGAAATAGTAAAAAAGTGCTCCAGAGTCTTGCTCACCATGAGGGGAAGTGGAAGATAAAGTCACATCATTCTGTGGGTGAACTATTCCTTTAAGTCAATAAAGCATTTGCAATTTCTGCACAACAGGCCTGGTACTTCATTTTCAGATCTGAAATATGATTGACTGCAATATTAATTGACTGAAGTTGCTGCTGACTGAGACTGGCTTGGGGTGGCTCTACAATTACACCAGGGACCAGCTCAGCATCAGTAGTTGGTCGTGGCTCAGGCCCATGCTCTTGCAGAAGTTCTTCAAGAGTCTCTGCTGCATTCAAATTTTCACCAAACACGTTGTTTGTTGCTGTGCTGTTGACACCCATGTTTGCTAACATCCCTTCGGTCCAGATTTGTGTTGGTGTTCTGTTTTCTGTATGCAGGGAATGGTGGTTCCATGCCTTTCTAAATTGTTCTAGTTGGTTTTGAATCTCAGGAAGAAAAACCAGTGCCACCTGCACAATCTCACCACCATGATCTGATCTCACTCTAGATGGTAATCCATAGATGCCTGTTGCTTTCAGAAAATGGAATAACACTGTTGAGGCGCGATTATCAGCTACAGTTCAAGTAGGTAATTAAGCGGGAACATCCATTGATGCCACCAAGGACCACCTGTATACAAAAATGTATGATAAATAAATATAGATAAGTGTATGCAAATGTGTATAGTGAATTTAGTTAAACCAAGATGGATTCTAAAATGCAACCTTGACATTTTGATCTACCTTATGAGACGCATGTTGCCATCAATATGCCATAAACTGTTGGGGTATGAGACATGATAGACAGGTGGAGACACTACACTGCTCCACCTCCTCACAGCTGCCATTGGGTTGATTCGAGCCATTATCTCACAAACTTTATGCCGTGGTACCACTACAGTAGTCCTCGTGCATGCAACATGCCTCGCATCATCTGGTTGAATGAAGAATATGTGGTCTTAGTGTTTCAAAACAACACACAATTGTACATTTTTAATGTAATAATATTTTACAAAATCTAGGTTTCAGATTTTCCATCTGGTCATAAAATAAAGAGCAAACTTTCTTATAAGCCAAACAGTTGAAAAAGATTTCTCATTTGTAAAAAATGTACATTGAATAATAATATAATTAGCATTTTGCACCACCACTGTTGAACATATTACATATATTTGTCCAGAGGCAATACATTTTGATGCCATACCTCATTTCCAGAATTTGGAAACAGGGATTGAAGATGTCTGATTTCAGTTTCAGGTCTTCATCTGTCACTCCAGCCAATAGGGGATTATAACGCTTTGTGTTCCGGTTTCTGGAACTTGTTGAATTTGGCCATTTCCTCTTCCGGGTCAGTTCAACAGTAGCTGAATCCAGTGTCACAGCTCTGTTCCACTTTGTAAATCGGATAAACAACGCCAACCCTACCTAAGTTTTCATGGATTGCCGACTGAAACGATACTCAGGAAGAAGTGGATCAAAGCGATTCGCCGAGGTGAAGGGACAACTTTATAATTAAACAAGGTAGCACGTTTGTTTGTAGCCGGCATTTCAATGATGCAGACTACACAGCTGGTGTTAGCAGGCTAGCGTTTGCTGACGTGCCTAACTTTGTGCGTCTGAAAACACACAAGCATCTGAAAATCGGGTCTGTAGCTACCTAGTGTTAGCTGATGAGCTCAACTGTACATTTGAAAACACACAAGCATCTAAAATCATATCTTATGCCGTTATCACCAATAAAGCATTAGAAAAAAAAAAATTGTGTAGGCAATGACATTCACCCAGTAGAGGTGACGTGCAGCTGCTGCTATGTGAAGAGACAATGTCCTCGTCTGATACACAAAATCTGTGAAAATGCTCTTTCATAAGCGTCTCCTTTCTTGGCAGCCCCCAGTTGATACACTGGAAATGGGAGGGTAGCTACAGAACTGATTTTCAGATGCTTGTGTGTTTTCAGACGCACAAAGTTAGGCACGTCAGTAAACCCTAGCTGGCTAACGCTAGCTGGCTAATGCTAGCCTGCTAACGCTAGCCTGCTTACACCAGCTGTGTAATCTGCATCACTGAAGTGCCGGCTACAGACAAACGTGTTGCCTTGTTTTATTATAAAGTTCGTCCCTTCATCCCAGCGAATCACTTTGATCCACTTCTTTCTTAGTATCACTTCAGTCAGGAATCCATGAAAACTTAAGTAGGGTTGGCGTTGTTTATTTGATTTACAAAGTGGAACAGAGCAGCGACATTGTTGGATTCAGCTTTCGTTGAACGTCATCAAGCTGGCTAATGCTAGCCTGCTAACAGTAGTCTGTCAGCTACTACTCTGTTAAACTTTGTAAATCGGATAAACGCCAATGCCAAGTTTTCATTCCAGACTGAAGTGATGCTAAGGAAGAAGTGGATCAAAACGACCGATTCACCGCGGTGAAGGACCGAACTTTATAATAAAACGACACTCGTTTGTTTGTAGCCGGCAGTCTGCACAGTCATGTTGGCAGGCTAGCATTAGCCAGCTCGATGACGTGCCTAACTTTGTGCGGCTGAAAACACACAAGCATCTGAAAGCGTCTCCTTTCTTGGCAGTCCCCAGTTGTTCCACTGGAAACGGGGGGGTACAGACCCGATTTTCAAATGTTTGTGTGTTTTAAGACGCACAATGTTAAGCACGTCAGTAAACGCTAGCTGGCTAATGCTAGCATGCTGTGAAGTGCCGGTGTTGTGCCCCACCGGCGACAAACAAACGTGTGTTTTATTATAAAGTTCGGCCCTTCACCGCGGCGTATCGATCGCTTTGATCCAGCTTTTGATCCAGTATCACTTCAGTCTGGAATAAAAACTTAAGTATGTTTGGAGTTTATATGATTGAAACAGTATAACAGAGCAGGAACGGCTGTTGTTAAAATGGCCCGGAAGAGGAAGTGTCCAAATACCGGGGAAGTTCCGGTAAGCGTAATAATCCCCTAGAAGATATTTTTTTTTTTTTAAAGGATTTGATGTAAAAGAAGGGGGGGGGGGGGGAAGGGGGGGGGGGAGGGGGGGGATTGAAGATATCTTTAACTGCTTTTCTTACTAGTCAGAATGTAAAGTCTGATATCTGAAATGTCCATTCTGGATAGTCAAAATGCGTTTTTAGATATCTAAAATGTAATTAAAGATAGTCAGACAAACTGATTTTATATTAGAACTACATAGAACTACATCATATACACTATGTAGGGAATAAGGAGTTAGTGGATGAGTGGAGGATTTCAAACACAGCTTTATTGTCTACTGAGTACTGACCAAGGGGCAACTCCGCCTAGAACAGTGAAGCTCGCTTCCTTGTTGTAAATAGTTAATCCTCCTTCATCCGCTAGGGGCTGGCTAGAGCGGGCAATCCCCATAGACTCCCATGTTAAAAACGCCAACTTCACAGCAGAAATAAACAGGTTTACAGCCTGGTTCAAAAATCATTTTTAGGTTTATTAGGTCAAGTTTACCTTCATGTCACTGTGAGGGGGGTGAATTTTTTATAACTCATTCGTTTAGATGTTATTTATTCTTCAAATTCACATAATTAAGGGCGTGTCCTTATGATTGACATGCGGCAGACCGGAAGCTCCGCCTGCTGACCGGAGGCTCCTAGTTAGCTCCTTCTTTGCTCTTAATAAGGTCTCAGTTTGTTACAGAGTCGCACAACGGCGGTGTTTAGTCAGCGAATTGCAAGTCTAAGCATGTCTTACCTTAACCATGCCGCTTAGGGGGCTTATCTTTGTTAGCTCCTCTTAGTTTCGTGTTAGCTCAGTTAGCGTTTAGCCCACAGTACGTCAGCTGTCAATCATTTGCCCCGCGGCCGCGCTGTGCCCATTTTAGTATTTTCCTGGAGTGACGACGTACGTGACACGGCAAGATGGCGACGGTAAGACACGCCCACCTGGCTTCACATTTCTCTATTCAGAAGAGACCGGAAGCTACGTCCAGTAATTATATACAGTCTATGGTACTGACCTTTGCTATTTTTCGAATAATAGTATTGAACGGAACCAAACCATGAATTTTTTTGTATCATTGTTGCACCCGATATGTACACTCACCGGCCACTTTATTAGGTACACCTTGCCAGTTCTGGATTGGACCCCTTTGATTTAACTGGAATTATAATGTGGTAATTCCTCCATCTCAAACAGTTTATTGAAAGAAAAGATAACAGTGGTGGGAATACCGCAACATAGAAAGGACAGCGTCTCAATAAGTCGTCATTTGTTCGGTGTCGTCTTGGTCTGATGACATCTACATGTGAACAGGATGATGAAGAGGATGTTTAGAAACAAGATGACATCAAACTAGAAAATGTATTTTTGTATTTTTTTGTAGTCAGTCATCTTTTTGGAGAACAGCATGATGTGCAATAAATATCTAACTATTGAACAATGTTCATGTGCATTGAAAAGTTTAGATAAAGTCTAATTCAGTTTACCTGGAAAGGTTGTGGTGGGTTTTAGTGTTATTCTGACGTCAGAGAAAAAGCCAAACATCTGAAACTTTTTGTGAGTTGTGTATATGTCACCTGGAACCCCTCAAAATTATAATTGGTTAGATGGAATGTGGTCACCCTCCGTAGCTGCAGCAGGTCTGGATCAGCTGATGATGGGATGAGAACGTGGGAAGATGTTAGACTGGTTTGATCCTGCAGGGGGCGCGCGTGAGCACACGGACCGCAGACACACAGCAGAGGAAGGACGGCTGTGCTGGACCGGGTAGTTTGTCGTGCGATTTCTTCCTTTGGGTTAACGGGTAATAACGGTACCGTCTCCATGGCAACAGGTAGGCTCGTGGAGGTGTACCTGGACCTGCTGTCGCAGCCCTGCCGCGCGATACACATCCTGCTGACCTGCAACAAGGTCCCGCACCGAGTCCGACCCGTGGCTCTGCGGAAAGGTGAGGTGCTGGGTGGGTGTTCGGGTCACTAACCGGGTCACTAGCCAGCTAACTGACCCGCCAACTAACCAGACAGCTAACTCACCTGATAACTAACCAGATAACCAGCTCGATGTGTGACATGATTCCGCTCTCTGACCTCTGCTCCCATGACTTTTCACCCACTAACGCCGGACTCCGTTAGAAAATCCCGCATTTTGGATTTTCTTTATCATAAACTGTAAACATAAACACGTCAGGACGTAAGTAAAGAAATAGACTAGTTTATAGGGGCTAGTTAATGGATTCGGCGCGTGATGTAAACGAGTAAGTGTTGGTCTCACCTGGATAACAGGTGTGTCGCACGTGGAAGCAGGTTACAGGTACGCGTCTATGGGCAGAAAGTGTTGTTCGGGAAACATTTACTAACATCTACAGCTCAGGTTTACTCTATGTTTTACTGTACCTGTGTATTTTTCCTGCATTTAAAAAACAAACAAACAAAAAAACAATCCCATATGGTATATTTTATATAGAGCGCCTTCATTTTTCCATCAACCTTTATTCTAGTGTGAGTGTCTTTGCATGACTAAAATGTGTGAAAAATATTTGGAGTAAAGTTGTTTTGTGTGGAGGTTTATTTCAGCCACTTTAGGTTTTGTTGTGCGACAAAATGTTTTGGGGAGTCAAAATCCAGCTCAGTGATCTCATTGTCAAAGCTCTGGGACCCCAGGAAGAACAGCTGTGGAGTCTGACAGCTAAAGGGGATCCAAATAATAAACAAATAAACAGAGAGCCAACTTATGAAATGCTTAAAATGAAAATACAAGATTAATGAAAATTATGACCAATAATCTGAGTCTGGTTGTGAATATCCACTTCCATTCTGTGGCTTTTACACAGTTTTTACGTTTTAGTTTAATTGGAGCTGCTGGAGCTAAAGAGAGCAGCGCTGGTTTACTGTTTTTACTATATTAATATTGCAGATTTTTTTCTGTGCAGCTCTTTGGAGACAGGCTGTTTTCAAAATCTGCTTTATAACTAAGTGGACTGATACTGATGTAACACAGAAGCAAAACACAGAAGATGGTTTCACACAACTTTATTCCCCCAAACCCTCAGGAGTGAAAATAAACGACATGCCAGCAGCATTGGAGAGAAAGTACCCCAGAAAGTATCTGAGTTTAGACTGGCAGATATCAGCGTGTGGACTCCAGAGTATCCACACCCCCATCCCAAGTTGAAACATTTCAGGGATGAAGACGCGCGATTCACGAACCGTGTGTTTGCAGGAGAGCATCGGAGTCCAGACTTCACCAAGCTGAACCCCATGCAGAAGGTTCCTGTCATGGTGGACAACGGCTTCGTCCTCACAGAGAGGTGATGATGATGATGATGATGATGTAATGTTTACCCGTGGAGCAGATCTCAGGTGGAGGTTTGTAGATGAGGTGTTCAGATGAAAACGCACACCTGCTCACATCTGTTAATCTGTCACAGCGACGCCATCCTCAAGTACCTGGTCACCAAGTATGACATCCCTGAGCACTGGTATCCACGGCAACTGGAGAGACGAGCCAGAGTGGATGAGTACACGGCCTGGCATCACACCAACACGCGTCCACACGCTGCCAAAGTCTTCATACTGGAGGTGAGAACACTGATTGCAGATTACATGCCCTTTTCTTTTCTTTTAGAGCAGTGTTTCTCAGTCCTGGTCCTCAGGGACCCCCGCCCTGCTGGTTTTCCAGATGTTCCTACTTCAACACACCTGACTCAGATAAAAGGCTCGTTAACAGGCTTGCAAAGAAGTTGATTAGCAGTTGAGTTGATCTGAATCAGGTGGTAAAGTTGGAAACCTGGAATACATGCAGGGCGGGGGTCCCTGAGGACCAGGGTTGAGAAACCCTGTTTTAGAGGAAGCGTCGTTCTCCGTGTCGTAGGCACATCAACACCAGAGTTTACAGGATCGTCGGTGTCATGATGCTCCTACAACCTTTGTCCTCTTCATTTATATTTATGATTAAAAAAACAAAACCATTCCTGTTTTTGCTACAACCAGCTACAATTTTCTCAGTGTTATTAACCAGGTCATTGCTGTTATTAACCAGGTCAGTAGGGGTGTAACGGTACTAGGGATGGGCGATATGGACAAAAAAATGTATCACGATAATTTCTCTTATTTATCACGGTAACGATAAATGAAGATAAAAACTATCAGCAAAATATTTTGTATTATAAATCTGTCACTAAATTCTGTCTTGAAAGCCCTACAAAATACCAGAAGCCACTAAACTATATCAAGAAGACTAAAAAATTAAAAAAACGGGGGGGGGAAAAAAAAAAAAAAAAAAAAAAAAAAAAAAGGGAGAGAGAAGGGGGGGGGGGGGGGGGGAAGGGGGGGAAGGAAAAGGAAAGAAAAAGAGGGAAAAAGAGGGGGGGGGGGGGGTTCACGAGGGGGGCGCCCTTAAGTTCAAGTAGTACACCTGTATTGTAAAACTGTAGTGACACCAATCAAACAAGTCTGAAATATGAGAGACTAAATTCCACATTTATTCAAACGATGCAAACAGCAAAACTAACTTTGCTTATTAAAATAAACAAAGTAAAACACAACCTGGTAAGTTGTCATCTCACGATAAAAACGATAAATTCAAAATGTTATTGTGGGGAATTTCTTTGACGATATATCGCACACGATAAAATATCGCCCATCCCTAAACGGTACACATAAGTCACGGTTCGGTACGTGCCATAAGTCGTACGAACCGTTCTCGGGTCTGAGCGGGACTGAGTCAGACGGTCTGACAGGTAGTTTATGAGAATCTGGTTTCTGTTGTATTTGTCGTCATGACGACATCCTCACCCGTCACCAGCAGGTGACTCTTGTTGCGGTTGTCCGGAGGAGAACTTATCATCAGACGCCTGTCTCTGGCTCCGCCCCCTCAGGTGCTGCTGCCGACTCAGATGGGGGCTCAGGTGGATGAGGAGCGTCTGAAGCGGGCGCTGTCGGAGCTGGACGACACGCTGGACAAGCTGGAGTCCATGTTCCTGCGCCGGCAGCCCTTCCTCTGCGGCGATGACGTCACCGTGGCCGACCTGCTCGCCGTCTGCGAGCTCATGCAGGTCAGATGTTTGTTCGGGTGGGGGAAGGTTGGTGGGGGGTGTCTGGATCTGAGCATGCTCACTGTGTGTCTGCAGCCTCTGGGAGGGGGCCGAGACGTCCTGAAGGACCGCCCACTGCTGCAGCGATGGAAGAGTCGCGTCCAATCGGCTGTCGGCGAGTCGTTTGACGACGCCCACGCTGTGCTGTATGGCGTGAGAGACCGCCGCCGGGCCCGGCTGTGATGTCACTGAGGGGGGGGGGGGCATCTTTATGACCTTCAGTCCAACAGAGCGGATGGTTGGAGGAAGGTGTTTGACTTCAAACCAATAATCTGAAACTTTAAATTTTATAACACAGTAAAACATGTTAAACAGAAGCATCAGCCAATCACACGTGTTTTACAGCAGCCTTCATCATCATCATCATCATCATAATCTGATGACTCAGATTTTTATCTCTGCAGCACTTTTAACTGCTTGTAATGAAAATATTAATAAAGCTGATTTATTTTCTCATGTTTGCTTGTTTACTCCACTCACTGCCTCTGTTGTCATGACAACGCAATCAGCATCTATCTGCACTCTGGTCAGAAACCACCTATAATAATAATGGATTAGATTTATATGGCGCTTTTCTAGGCACAAAAAGTGCTCACAGGAGATCCATTATTCAAAATGAGTGATGTAAACAAACATGCCCACACATCCAGAACTGATCTGGATCCAGATCCTCAGGCAGTCCAGTTCTTGCTCTGAACCAGAAGGAAATTTAGATCAGCAAACTCTTTGCTGGTCCAGAACCAGAGGACCTTTGAGATCGTGGACTGGGGATGGGGTCACAGGGGCAACTAGAATTTCATTTTGACCAGGTTTACTGTCCAGAACCAGCTGATCCAGGAGAGAATCGATGTGGACGTCAGAACCTGGACTGAGCCGTGACGGTGGAAACAAAGGTTCAGGGACGCTGAGCTGAAGGAAACACTGTATCCTGCCGAGAAGTGAGACATCTGAGCACATGAGGACCAGCCAGCGGGACGCACAGTTCTTCAGATAAGAGACGCAACATTAGCTGTTCCCATGGAGACGGACACGGGTCCAACACGTGGTTCCTATGTAGGCCACATCCCTGAAGAATCCCAGAGGACATCTGAGGACGAAACAACAGCTTCTCAGAAGGTCCAGAATAGGGATGCACGATCCAATCGGCCCCCTATCAGTATCGGCCTATATCGGCCTTAAAACTGAGTATCGGACATCGGCCACCCCCCTGATATTTAACCGATCAGGCTGCTGTTTCTACAGTCTAAAAAACCCGAAAAAACTTCAAAAATTTAAAATCTTCTAAAGACAGTTTCTTTTAAGATGTTCTGTGTAAACACGTCATTTGTATAAATAACCTAATATTAGGGCTGGAAAAAATATCGATACACTGAAATATCATGATATTTTCATATGCAGATTTAATATTGATATGAAATCTCGCAAGTTTTCATCCTTCTCTTACAAAATCTCGCGGGATTTCACGAAAATCCATCGAGATTTCGTAACAGAACGACAAAATCTGTGCGAGATTTCTTAAATAAATTGATTGATACCACATTTTTAAATATTGATACATCAGCATATGAAAGTATTGTGATTTTTCAGTTTATCAATAATTTTTCCCATTCCTACTAAATATCCCGCTTTTTAATTTTTTAATTTTTTTCAATTTTTTTGGGGGGGGGGGGGGGGGGGGCAGGGAGAAGAAAATCCAGGTAGATCTAGGATCTCACACACTGTTAGTTTTGTTTGAAACTGATTAAGTTGTGTCTTGTAATACATAACACAAGTTGAGGTATTTTTCTGATTTTTCACAAGAAATTAATATTACATCATTTATTTTTCAGCATTAATATTAGTATTGATATCGGCTATCGGCCACATGGGTTTTAAATATATTGGCATATTGGATATCAGCCAAAATCCAATATTGTGCATCGCTTGTCCAGAACAAACCAGGAGGCCAAAAGCTGCTTCTCCATAAATTGTAATTAGAGGAAATCTGATGTGGTTTTTTCATGACCAATATCAATAATTAGTGATCATGGAGGCCGGTAACACATACTAGGAACCAATACTCATTTGCAGTGAAAATTAAAATCATTAAAAAATGTAGTCACATTTTCTAATGGTTGGGATTACGTCATATCTTATCTCATGCTGCTCTACAGCCTTGTCTGGTTTTCACACACATCCTTGTACTTCTATCTTTGTGAGGACTTTAATTGACACAATGCATTCACTAGCCCCTAACCATAACCACCACAACTGATTTCCTAAACCTAACCGAAACCTAAATGTAATCTATACACTAAAACCAAATTTTGACCCTCAAAAATGTTTTTTTTCTGAGGCTTTTTTTGTGAGGACCGGCCAAAATGTCCCCAGTTTCCAAAAATGTCCTCACATTGTTGGTTAAAAGCGCAAAAGGTTTCTCACAATGTAGCAAGTACTGGAACACACACACCTCTTCATTACAGAGGCGTAGTAACAGCCAAAGGGCTGCAGCTGTGACGCTAACGGGTACATTTTTGGTCATTAATGAGGACTAGTAGGTGTGAGACCAAGCTGCAACCTCCGGTGGACAAATGGAAGCTACGTGGAAGTAGTAAAAATTCTGGTTCCCCCTCGTCCACTCTCAGGATACTTTTCTCAAGACTGAATTTTATTTTATTGTCTATCTCAGCCCACATGTATCAGTGGATTCTTTCTTTCTTTCTTTCCTTATTGCCCAATGTTTGAATCAACTTGTAATCAGGTGAAATAACCAGTTATCTGTCAGGGGTTGCCATGGTGATTCCAAGTATCAGGGCTTCATTGATGCTTTTTTGTGGTTCCAACTCTAGGGTTACGATACTCAAGAGGTGATGGAAACTCAAAATTTCTCAGTTCAGAGTAAGTTAACCCAGAGTTTTTTTTTTTTATTATTGTTTTTATTGCAATTTTACATTTTATTAGACAAAACTGTGCCTACAACAGTCACTTAAACACACAACATGGTAAAGGAAGTGGTGGATTTAAGCTACACGTTCCTAAACATGGATACAATTCTGGTTTCTTACAATCCCTTCAAAAGAATGGAAGATCTGGTCCAATGTAATTCAAATATGGGCACCGCACTCTGTAGAACTGGTCTACACTGGAATGTAATGTATGATGCTGGTAAGATGTTCTAGAGAGGAATCAGTTCAGAGATTATTTTCCTCCAACCACTAACAGATGGGACGCTGTCACTAATTCATTGAAGAATATTTTTACTGGCTGCAAATGTAAAAATTTTAAACAGTCTTTTGCAAACTGAAGTCTTCACATATTTGCTTGGAAGTCCCAGAATTAAAGACACAGGGTCCTTATCAATGTTACAGTGAAGGATATTGCAAATTTCACAAAGAGTCTCTGCGCAGTATCTCTGAAGTTTATGACAAGACCAGAGACGGTGAGTTAGGGTTCCCACATCAGTTCTACACTTGAGACAAAGAGGGGAGAGAGAGCGGTTCAAGAAATGCCTTCAATGAGGAGATATACTGTTGT
This sequence comes from Atherinomorus stipes, assembly GCA_023101725.1. Lineage (NCBI taxonomy): Eukaryota > Metazoa > Chordata > Actinopteri > Atheriniformes > Atherinidae > Atherinomorus > Atherinomorus stipes. The sequence continues at coordinate 81,270 of JALJCO010004875.1, forward strand.
GTAAAAAAATGTTTGCCCCTTCCTGATTTTTCTCTCTGTTTGTCACACTTAAATGTTTTGAATCATCAAACAAATGTAATAATTAGACAAAGATAACACAAGTAAACACAGTTTTTAATTGAAGATTAATATTAGTGAGGGGAGGGAAGGGGGGGGGGTCCAAACCTCCAAGCGTTTGTGATAACTGGCAGTGAGTCTTCTACAGCGCTGTGGAGGAATTTTGTTCCACTCATCTTTGCAGAATTGTTGTAATTCAGTCACATTGGAGGGTTTTCCAGCATGAACCGCCTTTTTAAGGTCATGCCACAGCATCTCAATGGGATTCAGGTGGGGGCTTTGACTAGACCACTCCAAAGTCTTCATTTTGTTGTTGTTAAGCCATTCAGAGGTGGACTTGCTGGCGTGTTCTGGATCATTGTTCTGCTGCAGAACCCAAGTGCGCTTCAGCTTGAGGTCACCAACAGATGGCCGGACATTCTCCTTCAGGATTTTTTGGTAGACAGCAGAATTCATGGTTCCATTTACCACAGCAAGTCTTCCAGGTCCTGAAGCAGCAAAACAGCCCCAGACCATCACACTAAAACCACCATATTTAATTGTTGCTATGATGTTCCTTTTCTGAAATGCCGTGTTACTTTTACACCAGATGTAATGGGACCTACACCTTCCAAAAAGTTCCACTTTTGTCTCGTCAGTCCACAGAGTATTTTCCCAAAAGTCTTGGGGATCATCAAGATGCTTTCTGGCTAAACTGAGACGAGCCTTTATGTTCTTTTTGCTCAGCAGTGGTTTTGGTCTTGGAACTCTGCCATGCAGCCATTTTTGCCCCCCAGTCTCTTTCTGATGGGGGAGTCATGAACACTGACCTTAATTGAGGCAAGTGAGGCCTGCAGTTCTTGGATGTTGTTCTGGGGTCTTTTGTGACCTCTTGGATGAGTCGTCGCTGTGCTCTTGGGGTCATTTTGGTCGACCGGCCCCTCCTGGGAAGGTTCACCACTGTTCCATGTTTTCACCATTTGTGGATTATGGTTCTCACTGTGGTTCTCTGGAGTCCCAAAGCTTTAGAAATGGCTTTGGATCCTTTTCCAGACTGATAGATCTCAATTACTTTGTTTCTCATTTGTTCCTGAATTTTTTTGGATCGCAGCATGATGTCTAGCTGTTGAGGATCTTTTGGTCTACTTAACTGTGTCAGGCAGGTCCTATTTTAAGTGATTTCTTGATTGAGAACAGGTGGGGCAGTAATCCACTTTTTCACAGGGCCATGTGGGTTTGGTTTTTTCCCCTTACTAATAAAAATCTTAATCTAAAAACTGCATTTTCCGTTTACCTGTGTTATCTTTGTCTGATATTTAAATTTGTTTGATGATCTGAAACATTTAAGTGTGACAAACATGCAAAAAAGTAAGAAATCAGGAAGGGGGCAAACACTTTTTCACACAGCTGTATATCCTTCAATACTCTTTTAGAGGACAAAATGGGAATAATTTGAATAGGGTACAAAAGCCTATGTAGCACATTCATTTTAAGTAGTGCTATACGACCAAGCTAAGAAATGGGAGGAGAATCCCAACGTTCCAGATCCTGCTTAATTTTGGAAAATAATGGCACAAAATTGGCATTGTACTGGTCAAAAGATTGAGTAATAGCAATACCAAGACAAACAAACCCATTGGGAGACCATTGGAAGGGGAAGGGCAGCACTGTAGTTGGTATTGTTGAGAGTACATAGCCTCTGATTTGGCCAAATTAACCTTATAACCAGAAAAACAACGCAGAGTTTGTCGAACCTCCTACCTGTAATACCCCTCTGGATTAATCACTTTATCCAGAAATGAAAGACAGAAGACAAAGGAGCCGGCTGAAGTTCAGGTAGTAGTGGAGTTGTTCATACAATAGAGCCAGCCTTTGGTGCAGGGGTGGCCAAGTTCGGTCCTCGAGAGCCATAATCCTCCAACTTTTAGAGCCACCTCTGCTGCAGAACCAAAGTAGAACCCGAGCGGAACAGATTCACATCCTCAGAACAAACACACAAGAGCTTCAGTAGGAACAGACTCAGCTTTAATAGAATACATACATGAACGTATAAAAATAAACTTATTTACAGCTTCAGAGGAACTACACAGAGACGGGGGCGGGGCTTAGCTCCGCTTTGCAGGATGTTCTTCATCATCCTCCTCTCTTCCTCGCTTCCTCCCCCGGGTTTCTCCTGTGGCTGACTCCGCCTCCTGCGGGGGAAAAAGGCGGAGTCAGTTTCAGCAGATTTTCCCTCAGACGGACTTCATCGCCTCTCCAGAACACCGACATCAAACTTTACGAATCGATGCTCTGATGCTGAGGTTCTGAGACTCAGAGCCACAGACCTGAAGCCGAGCAGGAGCTTCACTAGACCAGAAGATGTTTGACGCAGATCTGATTTTCTCTACATAATATCTGAGTAGTAAAAGTCTATAAAACCCTCATAAACTGAAAAGATCTTTCAGATCTGGTAAATGCTCCATCCTTCATCCAAAAAAGGCACAAGATCCCATCCAGACATGTCAGATTAGAGTTTGGAGACTAAAGTTCGTAATTCTCAGATATAATCATGTTTAGGTCTTTTGGAATGATCACACCAGTTTATCTTTAACGTCCACTCAGCTTATTATTGGCCAATATTGGCATTAAAATATGATATTGGAAAAAAAATCGGTATCATTTTTTTGGACTGCTATTTTTAAAAATGAAATCTCTTGAGATTTTTTTTTGTAAAATCTTGCGAGAGTTTGTTCCAGAACAACAAAATCTCGCAAGATCTTGTTCCATTAGCAGCGATCCAGCATGTATAAAAGTCCCTGTTATTGTGGAAGAACTTCATATCCCAGCATTCCTTTCAGAGTCATGTGACTACGGTGCAGCTGCTGCTGCTACAGACTGACTTGCTTTAAAGCTGCTTAATATGTCTGGTTTTAAGTTGTTGGTTAAGTTACTAAGTTGTTAGAAACATTAGAATTAGACACATGTTGATAATACCTGCTAGTATCTGATATATGGTAGTATCTAATACCTGCTAGTATCTGATATATGGTAGTATCTAATACCTGCTAGTATCTGATATATGGTAGTATCTAATACCTGCTAGTATCTGATATATGGTAGTATCTTATACCTGCTAGTATCTGATATATGGTAGTATCTAGTACCTCTAGTATCAAAAATCTGGAGATTAACCCATATCTAATACCTGCTAGTATCTGATATATGGTAGTATCTAATACCCGCTAGTATCTGATATATGGTAGTATCTAATACCTGCTAGTATCTGATATATGGTAGTATCTTATACCTGCTAGTATATATATGGTAATATTTAAAAAACTTATAATAATAAAAAAAGGAAAATTATAAAATAAACGAATAAAGTAGAATACCTGTATATATGGTAGTATCTAATACCTGCTAGTATCTGATATATGGTAGTATCTAATACCTGCTAGTATCTGATATATGGTAGTATCTAATACCTGCTAGGATCTGATATCGGGCAGCCAGATGTCCAAAATGAACTCCTCTGGCTGAGTTAAGTATATTTCTGGATCTTAGCAAAATATAGTCGTATCTGTATCAGAACATGAGAGATAAAACCTCACAGTTGTCTGCATTTATCGGTTGATCTCGGAATTTCAGAATTTAAGAGTTAGACAATATCGTATATCAGTAAAAAAAAAAAAGCCAATATTGAACATCCCTATTTCAGCTCGTAGCTCGTTGAAGTTAATCCTCGGCTCATGCTCACTGGTGGTGTTAAGGACCGGACCAGAACAGATCCAGAATGTGCTGGATGTTCTCTGCTGAAGCAACAGCCTGGTGATGCCTGTCAGCAGCAATGCATGATGGTCCACCACTGCTGCTGGACCAGTGTGGACGCGACACGGACCAGTTCAGACTGAATGTGTGTGGGTACATGGATGGTTACCGTGGAAACAAATGCTGGGTCAGGAGCTGGTGCTGGATCAGGGCCTGGAGCTGGGTCAGGACCTGGAACTGGAGCGGGGACAGGACCAGTCTCTGATCCTGACGGGTACATGAGGCTGTGAGCTGTCCTCAGCATCTCCTGATCCTACAACATGACAGAAGCCATGAGCTGCCTGCACCTCCCATCATGCACCTGTTCAGTCCTCCACCTCCTCACTATTAACACACTGGTTTTCAGATTTTCCTGCACTGCCAAAAACCAAACCAAACAAAAAACAAATGCCTCTCACTTTTCCCTATTAATTACTCAGATCAGTATTCTGCATCGGCAAGTACTCAAATGTCAGTACTCGAACTTGTACTTGGTCAGCAAAAATGTGGTATCAGGACATCCCTAATTATTTAATTACATCATGATCATATCAGTATATTAGTATAAAGCCCTGCTCTGACGGGATCAGTATTATGTAGGGACCACATGTAATTTATAATAATTACAGAGATGGTCTGTGATGTTAATCCCGTGTGAATCGGCCACGTCTGTGATCTGCGATGTATTCATTTCTTGCAAATCCGTCTCAGAGGTCCTCTGATAATACTGATCCAATGTGAACAGGCATCTCTGACTGCGTTTACAGGACAGTTTTGATTCCTCTTAGGGATGCACGATGTAATCGGCCTCCTACTGGTATCGGCCTATATCGGCCTTAAAACTGAGTATCGGACATCAACCACATTTAACCGATCAGTCCGCTGTTTCTAAAGTATAAAAAAACCCCAAACTTCTTCTTCAAAAACTTCTTTTTTTATAGACTTTAAAAGTTCTAAAGACTAGGGATGGGAAAAAATATCGATACACTCAAAATATGATATTTTTATATGCCAATATCAAATTGATATTCAAAGGGACATTGTGTAACACTTGTATATATCACAAGCAACTCGCTAGTACTTTTCATGCTGCATTCATGTGAAACCGGACAGACGGACGACAGCCGATGCATGTAAAGTTATCACCGGCCTCTATGTGAAGATGTGGTCCGTCAGTTACAGTGACATCAGTCCACATCTGATTTGTTGTCGTGGCGATGTCGTATTGTTTTCCCTGACCCATGTTTTACCGTCTTTCGCTCGGCTTCTGTGATTAAAATGACATCTGGTTTGTTACTGACGGCCGTCTGCCCGACTGCACGTGAACGCAGCATCAGTTTAACACTCGGTTCCTCCTCACTGCACCACGGTGACTTTTCAAAAGTATCACCTCAACCTGAGCTGAAAACTCTGGTGAGTTCCTGTGGTTTCCTGCTGTCACGCTTCTACTGAACGTAAAAACATGGCGACATGACATGGTAGCCCCCACCGAGCCGACACGTTTGACGTATGTACAGTATGAATGATACGCTCACAGGAGCACTTCAGTTTGTTGATGGGAGTGATCACTGATTAGTGGAAAAACACTTTTGAACCAAATAATCAATTTTTGTGAATAGATAACAGGAGAACTTACACAATATCCCTTTAAAAATGCGTTATCAATCAATTTTACTAATGAAATCTCACGACATTTCATCGTTCTGCTGCGAAATCTCGTGAGAATTCATAAAATATTGAGATTTTGTAACAGAGTGATGAAATCTCGTGAGATTCTGTAAGTAAAATAGATCGATACTCCATTTTTAAATATCGATTTGATATCGGCATATGAAAATTTCGCAATATTTCAGTGTATCGATATTTTTTCCCACCCCTATTTATCAAAGTGTCGGAACCGGATAACAAAACTGCTGTTTGAAATGACTGCTTATTTTTTCCGATTTTTTTTTTCTTTTCTACATGTCCTGTCCAGCATCATAGCAGCAGAATGGGGATCTGGCTGCTGTGTTGTTCCAGGCAGATTTGCTTTGCCAAGAGGAGCCTTATGGGTATAAGGCTCCTCTTGATGTACAAATATTATGCTTTATTTATTTGGTTTTTGTTTTTCTTTGTAATTGTTATGTTATTGAATTTACATATTATTGCTGGACCTGACAAGAAGGAAAAGAAAAGGGGACAGAGAAAGGAAAGTGAAAAAGAAAGAAAGAGAAAAGACAACTGATAGAAGAAGAGAAAGTTTCTGCACCTGTAAGAAAACAAAAATGATTTTTTTCGGTTTTAATATCGGTTATCTGCCATCGGTTATCTAGTTTTAAAATATCAGCATATCGGATATCGGCCAAAATTCTAATATTGTGCATCTCTACTATCTATCTATCTATATGACAGAGATCCACCTGAATATGGATTTTTCATTGTCTCAGTCCACATCACGTTTGTCTTCGCCCCAGCATGAATCCCAGATTCTATAAATAAAATACGACAGTTTTGGAACACAGCTGAGCTTTTACCCCCTGAAATTATTTGATATGATTTTGATTCTCTGTAAAATCAGACGGCGTTTCTCCCTGCAGTCTCTCTGCTGCACTGCAGCGGCCAGACATCAGCTGATCGCTGCCGGCGACTCGCTGTGTGACATATCTGCTGTAGAGATCTGGCGACCAGACAGTGTTCAAGATTATATTTTATTACAATTCCTTCATTAATCTGATCTGAAAGCCATCCAGTTTAAGTTTGATCTGAGTGTGTAGCTACTACTTGGTTGGGCGTCTCTGCTGGGTGGAGCCTTCCTGGACGAATCTACATAAGAGAGACCGAGTTCTTAGACGTCACAGACGACCAAACATATGCAATGTTTGGTAGGTTTTATTAGGGGACCGAAAAATTTCTTTTTGAATGGTAGGACGAGTGTTAAAAATCTGCTTGTCCTGACTCTGGGGGGAACTGGATCAGACTAGACTGGTGTGGGACTTTACCTGTAACCAGGGATGCTGTAGAGCTTCATCGATGGTCATCCTCTTGGTGGGGTCGACCACCAGCAGCTTCCTCACCACATCCTTGGCTGAAACACACCATCAGCAGAGACTCTGTGTCAGCTGATGTCAGAACACGATGAAGATTCAACCCGTTCTCCAGCAGAACATGCCGGTCCTGCTGCGGTGCTCGCACCTTCATCAGAAACGGACGTCCACTTGGAAGGGACCATGGTGAACTCTCCTCGGATGATCTGCTCGGTGACCGAATGCTCGCTGAATTTTTCATGGAACGGAGCGTAACCGCTCAGACTGACGGACACAGACAGAAACACTCAAACACATGCAGGTCAGCAGGTGAGGCAGGTGCATGAGGGCGGAGCCTACCAGATGAAGAGCAGCACGCCGAGGCTCCAGGCGTCCACGGCCAGGCCGTAGCCGGTGGTGGTGGCGTGGGTGAAGACTTCAGGAGCCAAATAAGACGGAGTCCCGCATAGAGTCCTCATCAGGGCTGCTTCCTCCAGGATCCGGGACTGGTTAAAGTCCGTTACCTGACACCACAGATGGTCACAAGTCAGGCATTGAAGCGAGTCTCAAATCTCACATCCAAGTCTAGTCTCAAACCAAAGATCGAGTCCAAGTCTAGTCTCAAACCTATGATTGAGTTCAAGTTTAGTTTCAAACCTATGATTGAGTTCAAGTCTAGTCTCAAACCTAAGATCCGAGTCCAAGTCTAGTCTCAAACCTATGATTGAGTTCAAGTTTAGTTTCAAACCTATGATTGAGTTCAAGTCTAGTCTCAAACCAAAGATCGAGTCCAAGTCTAGTCTCAAACCTATGATTGAGTTCAAGTTTAGTTTCAAACCTATGATTGAGTTCAAGTCTAGTCTCAAACCAAAGATCGAGTCCAAGTCTAGTCTCAAACCTATGATTGAGTCCAAGTCTAGTTTCAAACCTATGATTGAGTTCAAGTCTAGTCTCAAACCTATGATTGAGTTCAAGTTTAGTTTCAAACCTATGATTGAGTTCAAGTCTAGTTTCAAACCTATGATTGAGTTCAAGTCTAGTCTCAAACCTAAGATCTGAGTCCAAGTCTAGTCTCAAACTTTTGATCAAGTCCAAGTCTTGTCTCAAACCTATGATTGGGTCCAAGTCTAGTCTCAAACCTAAGACCAAGTCCATGTCTAGTCTCAAACCTATGATCAAGTCCAAGTTTAGTCTCAAACCTATGATTGAGTCCAAGTCTAGTCTCAAACCTTTGATCTCACATCCAAGTCATGCCTGAGCCTCATCTAGCTCCTCTGGATGTGGAGGAGCAGCAGCTTCACTTTGAGTCCCTCCCGGGTGACCGAGCTCCTCACCCCAACATCAGGGTAGGGTCACATGCACACTTTTGTCATGATTAAAACCTTCTCAAGTCCAGAAAAGGAATTAGATCCATATTTTTTTTCGCCATGTGACTGCGCTAAAGGTCCAGAACAGTTGTCAGAACGGAACGGTTGGAAGAGGCACGATTGGAGAGTCTGGAACGCTTGGCGTAAGGGGGGGGGGGGGTAAAGGGGTGGTGACGTATAGACATGATGCACTGGCATAAGCTCACAGTCTTCTCTCCATTGCTCGTAATCTTCTACTCTCTGTTGACAGTAGATAAATTAATTGTTGCAGAAAAACAGTCAACAGGTTGACCAAAAGTCCAGCGTCCATGCTGTCTGCAGGCATCCACAGTAAATGCTTGTTTGTCTTTGGTTTTAAGGGACAGACTCGTGTGTAGGTAGTGACCATTAGTGCCACCAGCAGGACTGGAATTTTGCCCTCTAACCCTTTGCCCTAACCTTTCTATTTGCGTCATGGCGTGATAATAGTTTTGTGCTCATAACGTTTCCAAAGAGAATCCGAAATCCAGATTGTTCAAGTTTTGTTTGTTTGAGGGAAACCCATGAGACCGTGCCCTCAGGAAGAGCCTGGCCACCCTGCAGAGGAACTCACTGCAGCCGCTAGTACCCACAATCTCGTTCTTTAGGCCACTACATGTTTGGAATGTAGATTGAATGGTAAATCTTCTCTACGATAGACCAATGCAGAGTCCGCATCACTGCAGACGCCGCTCCAGTCAATTTGTTAGGTCTGAGTCCAGGACCTGGATTTCTGGCTTGGTTTAGTTTTTAACTTGTAAATGAAAACTTGCTGCATTTCATTCACATAGCAGTACGTTTCAGAATAATAAAGATGCGCACACAATTAAATTAATCGTAATTAAAAACTTTAAATAATTTTACTATATATTTTATAATATTACTTTTAATTTGATGTTTGATGCTTTCTCGTGTTTGTAAAGACTTGGATGTACAGCACTTTGTTCAGCTGTGGATGATGTGAAAACGGCTGATAAATAAAGTGACTGACTGACTGACGGACGGACGCGGGTCGTGTTACAGACCGGACACGCTGACATCACGAGAAACACGAAGGCGTACCTTTATCAGACATGTGTCCTCATTGGAGGCCAACAGGACGTTCTCTGGCTTCAGGTCCCGGTGGATAATCCCGCTTTGGTGTAGGTACTGCACGCAAACACACAGTTACCAGTGCTGCACCTGTGGGCACAGGTTACCATGGCAACAGCAACCAAAGCTTACCTGGACAGCCCGAAGCATTTGAAAGAAATACAGCTTTGCCACGGGTTCTTTAAGCTGCTGCTTCAGCTTCACTCTGTGGAAGAGCTCGCCACCCTCCATCCTAACACACAGTTAGCTTAGCTTAACATAAACACACAGATAGCGTAGCATCATAGATATATGATGCTTTTTTAAAACTTTTTTTAATGTTTGCATGTTTGTGTATGTATGGGTGTGTTGCTACTGGACACCTGAATTTCTCCTGTGGGAGATTAATAAAGTTTTAATCTATACATCTATACACTAGATGCCGCCTTCGAACCTGTAGCGTACGTAAGCTCGGCCGCCATCTTTGGCAGGGGTTTCTTACAAGCAGTTAGGTCCATATCTATGGTTAGGTCGCGTTTCGTGTCATGTTTTGTGTCAGGCTGTTTGTCCGACACCAAAATGCTGGAATTTTGTGCCGTGTATGGATGTCCTCATGAAAGAAACACAGAAACAAAGAAGAGGGGAATAACATTTCACAAGTAAGAAGTGGTTTTATATTATTTAACCGTTATAAAAATGGTGAATTTTATGTCTATTAAGCTAACATTCATTAAACTAGCTTATGTTAACACAAGACATCAGTAAGATGATGAAAGTGACATTTGGTAAGTAGCCATTGTTTGCAACTGGGTTTGGTAGGCCATGCTATTCTTATTAAATCAGCTTCATGTGTCATTACGTGTTCATTACAAACGTTAAATATGTCCGTGTCCTGAATTGTGGTTGTAACGACAGAAGCATGGAGAGCTGAGCGTTGTTCAGATGGGGTTGTTTTGTGTGCAGGTTTCCAAAGATAAAAGAAGGTTGCAGACGTGTGGCAGCACTCAGGAGGAGAGACTTCGGCCGAAAGATTGTTCAGCCATCTGCAGCTGTCAGTTCAGACCCGAAGACTTGGACAGAACTGGACAGTCAACTCGTTTTTAAAGGACTGATACCATCTAGTTTTACTTTTCCTCACCGTTTTTGTAAAGTTTGTATCATGACAGTTTCTCACATGATCAAAATATTTCAGTTCCCACTACCCTTACCCAGTACCCTCATTTAAACATTTCAAACTTAGTTCATTAGTGTCACATCCTTGATGCAATGTAATATTCTGAGAGGACATTTTTTAATCATCACATGAATGAGTTATTCTAAAGTACCTGAATAATGTAGAATACTATTTATTTATCTAGACTTAGCAGAAATACAAACCTGATAAAAGCCCTGTGAAAAACAAAATTATTACATTTACCTGGTAGCTGAGACAGCAAAATCAGCTCACACTTACCTGAAGCAATACTGGATGATGGGCAAATTCACATGGATTATTCTATTATGCTACATTCAACCTGATTTTTATGAGTTCAAATTTGTAGTTTTTACTACAGCAGAAAATGAATAAATAAAGATTTTATGTTTGGTTTTGGTGGTATTTTTTTTTATGGCAATTTGTGAGTTTTGTTCTGTTTTACGATTTAAATTATAGCTTACTCCTTTATTCATTATATTTCTGCTCCGCCACCATTTCTATATATATATATATATATATTGTGTGTGTGTTTGTGTGTGTATTTATCGTTTTTTTTTTTCCATATAATATAAAAAATGTATAAATAATCATTAAGGTTGGTGTGTGTCTCATAGCGTCGGTCAGGCTGGTGTACCAGGCTATGAAATCACTATGAATGCATGTGGGTGTGTGCCTAAGTATGTAAATGAAATAATCTATGCTTTGTCATAAATGTCAGATATTTATAATAAACCATAATAAATAATAATAAACGGCTCTGTCTACATTGACTAATGCAGTGAGTGGTGGCGGCTTCCTCCTGCCTAAAGGCCCATTTCTGCTCCCTTACGTGCGTAAATGGCGACATCCGTTTCATATGTTGTCCTGCGACGCCGTTTTCATATTTCCATGCGTTTCCTGCGTTTCGATGGTTCATATATCAGTTTGTCCGTGAGGCGGCAGTGTGGAGTTCATAGTTAATTTCCCTGTTTTGATGTGAGTCTACACCACTTGGTATCAGTTACGTAGATATGAGTGTATTTTTGGACACACTCACACAGCGTCCCCTTCAAAGCTCCATCCATGTCTACAAATGTTCTCTGTTTATCTTCTTTCTCAGGTGCTTTTATTGGGGTTGTGTGTTGTTTTCATCCGGTTCCTGTTCTTCTTCTCTGGTTTGTTCCTGCATATCAGCTCCACAGCTCAACGTCGAGTGACGGACCAACAAGCCCCTCGAAAATGCACCAAATTACGTACGTAACCGACGTAGACGACGGACAAAACTGTCCGTATCCGTCTTCTGCGTCGAGCATAAATGGGCCTGAAGATGGCGGCTGAGCTGACGTATCGCTCCAACAGACAGCAGTGTCAGAGGCGGCATCTAGTGACATCTGTGGCTTAGCATCAACCCACAGGCAGCTTAGCTTAGCATAAACACACAGTTAGCTTAGCATCAATCCAAACTTAGCTTTGCATCAACACACAGTTATCCTAGCATCAAAAAAATTAGCTTAGCATTAACTCACAGCTCCAGCACGATGTAATAACTGTCCTCCGTCTGATAGAAGTCCTCCGTCTTTATTAGACAAGGCTGCAGGAGACATTAGACACAATATGAAGACGGCAGGAATGAGGACAGAGAGGACACCAGAGGACGAAACATTGGGAGATGAGACAAACCAAGAGGACAGCAGGAATGAAGACAGAGAGGACAGCAGTCCTCAATTGACTGTGTCTCTTCTTGTGTCTCATACTCACGTGGTCGATCCTCTGCAGAATCTTAATCTCTGTCTCGGCGTTCCGGGTCGCTGTCTGTGATTGGATGATGAGAACAAACAGGTCACATGTCGGCCAACCTCAGCCTGCCATTGGTCGGTGTAGCTGAGGTCGTCCCTGCCGCAGCAGACGTAAGCAGGAATGATGGATGGAGGAAAACAGGAAGGAAACGGGGGAAGGAGGCGGGGCTAAAGGAGGGCAGAGGTGTCCACCAATCAGAGGGCAGAAGAGAGAACTCACCCCCTCTGACTGGAAGTTCTTCTTGTTGATGATCTTCACTGCAAACCTCCTGCAGGATGACCGCTCGAAGGCCAGACGCACCTCACCACAGACTCCCCTGGAACAGACGCAGCATGAATGGGGGGGGGGGGGATACAGCAGGAAGTGACATCACAGAAACAGGCGGACACTCACGTGCCAATTCGCCGAGTCAGCATGTATTTTTTCTGCAGGCCTTCAGGGAGACAGGACTGGTCGTCTGACATGAGGTCCATGTACACGAAGACTGCAGACGGGGACAGGAGAGACAGAGTAGAGACTGGTGAGACAGGGTGGAGATGGGTAGATGGAGAGGGGACAGGTGAGACACAGGAAGGACAGGTAGATGGAGAGGGGACAGGTGAGACACAGGAAGGACAGGCAGACGGAGAGGGGACAGGTGTGACACAGGAAGGACAGGCAGACGGAGAGAGGGGCAGGTGAGACACATGAAGGACAGGTATATGGAGAGGGGACAGGTGAGACACAGGAAGGACAGGTATATGGAGAGGGGACAGGTGAGACACAGGAAGGACAGGTAGATGGAGAGGGGACAGGTGAGACACAGGAAGGACAGGCAGACGGAGAGGGGACAGGTGAGACACAGGAAGGACAAGTAGATGGAGATGGGACAGGTGAGACACAGGAAGGACAGGCAGACGGAGAGGGGACAGGTGAGACACAGGAAGGACAGGTAGATGGAGAGGGGACAGGTGAGACAGAGTTCATCCTCTTTAGGCTGGAGACCAGGCTGACCTAACCTGCTACAGGCATATATCTATTTTGCCGTGCGCATTCAAAGTTCTTGAAAAGCTTGTAAACCAACAGCTAATGCAGTACTTACAAGAACGAAACATTTCATCCAACTTTCTCTCCGTCTTCCGCTCAGGTTCTGGATGTGTCACTGCTGTGTCAGAAGTCATGAATGATATTACTTCTGCTTTAGATTCTAAACAGCACTGCGCAGCAATATTCATTGATCTAGCAAAAGTCTTTGATTCAGTGGATCTTTTGGTTTTATAGCAAAAATGAGGCTGTATTGGACTATCTGATTAGTCACTATCCCAGTTCTTAAATTACCTCTCCAATAGGATGCAGCAAGTAAAGCTTGGTCTCCATCTTTCTTAGTGTCTGCATATGCCATCGGGTGTGCCTCAGGGCTCAACTCTTGGTCCAACACTTTTTTCTATATTCATCAATGACATCTCTCAAGCTATTAGCAAAGCCTTTATTCACTTATATGCTGATGACACAATTCTATACGTTTCTGGTCCTTCTGCTGATAATCTTTTAAATCTCTTAAAGTTTTTATGAGATTCAACGTGCATTATCAAGTTTAATCTGTCCCTAAATGCTAAAAAAAACTGAAATGATGTGGTTTGGCCTAAAAGGCAGGGCTACCCCGCTCACGACTCACATTACTACAATAGATGGGGCCATCATTAAACAGGTAACAGTTTACAGATATTTAGGAATCTATCTTGTTAGTGCATTTTCTTTCTCACATCACATAAACATGTTACAATCAAAGGTCAAAGAGAGAGTTGGTTTTCTTTATAGAAATCGCTCCTCACTTACGTTTGCAGCCAAACCTTTGATAGTTGAAAGGACCGTCCTCCCCTTATTTGACTACAGTGACACAATCTACAGACATGCCTGCAAAGGAACTCTTCAAAAACTGGACTCAATTCACCACTCCGTGATTCGACTTGTCACTAATACTCCTTCCACAGCTCATCGGTGTCTGCTCTACAGTCAGGCACTGGTTCACTCACCTAGAAAACACTGCTCGGTCTTTCACCTCCATATTTATGTCAGCTTGTGCAAGTGGCCCTATTTATCAAACGATGTACGAAGAAAATCTGTGAGTACGACTATTTCCAAGGAAGAGTAGTAATTAACAATATGAACGTGATAGTAGGATATGAAAAAATCTCACGACAGCTATGAGTTGAGTAAAAGAAAGTTTAAGTAAGGAAGGTTTTGAAAAGAAAAAAAAAAAAAAAAAAAAAAATAAATAAACAAAAAACAAAAATTTAAATAAAAAAAAATAAATAAAAAAAAAAAAAAAAAAAAAAAACATAAAAGAAAAAAAAAAAGGAAGAGAAAAAATTAAAAAAAAAAAAAAAAAAATTGATATGATATAATTTAACTCCTTAAATAAAAAAAAAAAAAAATAAAAAAAAAAAATATTATAAGAGAAGAGAATTGCACTCTACTCGTATATCATCTCACACCGGTAAGAAAAACATACAAAAAAGGAGAGGGAATGAAAAAGGACACACAAGGGGGAGGGAGGGGGAAGAGCTGGGCTGAGGAAGAGGGAGGGGGGGGGGGGTCGGAGGGGAGAGATGGGATGAGGGGAATAAAAGATTGATAAAAATTAAAAAATATACAATAAACTCCTGAGCAGTGCTGAACATGGAGGGATTGAGAAGAATTTAGAAAAAAAAAAGGAAAAAGATGCCCCGGAGGGCTCCCTGGAGGCCCAATGGGGAAAATGGAGGGGATGGAGATATCCAATAATAATAAATAATAAAATATAAATTAAAGTTAATAAGTGACGTCATAAGATTACATAGTTTAATAATTGATTTAAATTAAATTATCCTTTTCCGGCCCAAGTTGGATAAGACTGGAATCACCGTTCACCATGGAGGGAAGGGGGGGGGGGGGGGGGGGGGGGTAAATTTGGGGGTAATATTTATAATACTATTATTAATAATAAAAAAATAAAGAGATGTACATGGATGGGGTATTATAATATATAATAAAAAAAAAATAAAAAAACAACAGATAGTGGATTATTTAATTTATCACTGGGAGGGGGGGAGCGAGGTTATTCTACTATGCAAGCACTCAATTATTAATCCTACAGAAATGTTTTGTCCCCCAAAAATATCCCTCTCCGGGAGAGTATTATATAGGAGGTAAGGTCAATAAAGATATGCTCAGTATCTCTACAACCAAATACAACACACGGTTCTCCCACAGAATCATGCAACAAATCCCTAAAAACCAACTCTCGCTTTGGACAAATGTCCTTTTCTTCTGCGGCTTCAAATGTCTGGAACACTACAAATATCTCTGAAACTTGATGCTTTTACTTCTGCCTCTGTTTTTAAGCGCAAAGGTGATTTTTGAAAATAAATTAAAAAGACAGGTGAGACGGAGAAAGGACAGGTAAGACACAGGAGGGATGGGTGAGACGGAGAAGGACGGGTAAGACACAGGAGGGATGGGTGAGACAGGTGTCACCTTTATTTTTCTGCTCTGCTAGAGCCAGGACCGCATTGTTCACCAGTGGAAGTTTCCTTCCTCTTCCTACCAGGACACCATCAACGAATGTTCCATTATTGCTAAGGTCTTCGACGAAGACCTCGCTTTGTTCCTGAAAGACAGACAGGTAGAGGACAGGGGGACTTCAATGAGTCCAGTTCCGGGACAGACCTGTCTCTCTGCAGCATTTGTTCCTCACTCTATAAATCCTAAAATGTCGTTTGCTGTAGATCCTGAACTTTGTGGATCCTCTTTCTTTGGGATCATCCAGGACGTAGTTACACTTGGAGTCCCGTCCAAACAGGTACTGGTCCTCCATGCAGTCTGTAAACAAACAAACAAACATCAATCAGGAAGCTGGATATCGGAATAGTGGCAACCGGATATGATCGGTAAAATCAGAATAACAACAATCAGAATAATCCATATTCATTTAATTGCAGCATATTCTACATCTTTCCAATTGTGTTTTTGGGTTTTGAGAAGGCAAAAAATACATCTTCACCCAAACCAGCGCTGGGACATTAAACCCTGGCTCGGATTAGCCGGCTACTAGTCAATGCTTATCAGGACTGGGAATGTCTGGGGGAGTTAATCCAGGTACCGCTATCATCCTGGTCCAGGACTCTGGTCCTCTGTGTGGTCTGTAAATAGGTAAAGGTAATGCTGATCCTGAGCCTGAGTGATGTCAGCGTGGTTACCATGGCTCCTGAAGCCTTGGGCCATGGGCAGTAGGCGACCCCAGGGTTGCGGTTCTGGTTCCTCAGGGACGGAGGGCAAGGTCACAGGGATCGTGTCCACGCTGCTCAGAGTCCCCGAGCCGCTGGACGACTGGCTGCCTGAGGTCGGCCCGCTGGAAGAACTAGAACCAGTCTGAGACTGGGACCTGGCCTGGGATGGGGACAGAGTGGACTGGGACGGCTCTCCTGCAGATGGAGTCTCTTCAGACATGTCGGTTCTGTAAAAACATCAGAGGCCATGTTAAGTCCTGCCCTCTAGATCAATGGTTCCTCACCTCTTTTCCCTGCGGACCCCATTCATGTGACTCCCAGTAAGCAGTAAACTATAATATTGATCAAAGTGTAA
This sequence comes from Atherinomorus stipes, assembly GCA_023101725.1. NCBI lineage: Eukaryota > Metazoa > Chordata > Actinopteri > Atheriniformes > Atherinidae > Atherinomorus > Atherinomorus stipes. Next base: position 98,126 of record JALJCO010004875.1, read on the forward strand.
TACGGAAAAAAAAAACCACAGAAATAGAAAAAAAGGAGAGGACCTTTATGGAAATAATTGGGGAAATTTTTTGGAAAAAAATTAAACCCCAGGGGGAAAAATTTTTTTTTTATTACAAAAAATAAAAAACAGGGGGAAAGGGGGAAGAGATAATAAATAAAAAAAAAAAAAAAAGAGGAAAAAAAAAAGAAGGAGGAAGGAAGAAAAAAGAGGAAAAAGAAAAAGAAAAAGAGAAGAGGAAGGAAGAAAAAAAGAAAAAAGGAGAAAAGAGAGAAAGAAAAAAAAGAAAAAAAAAGAAAAAGGGAAGAAGGAAGGGGGAGGAGGAAGAAGAAAAGAAAAGGAGAAAAGGGAAAAAAAGAAAGAGGAGAAAGAGGAGGGAGGAGGAGAAGGAGGGATAGATAAGGAAAGGGGAAGGGAGAAGGGGGAGGGAGGGGATAAGGAGGGGGGGGGGGGGGGGGGGGGGGTGGGAGGAGGAAAAATAGAGGGAAAGACAGAAAAAAGAAAAATTATCCAAAAAAAAACAGGAACGGGAAAGGAGGGAAAATAAGGCCAGGAAAACGATGGAGGGGGGGGGAAAAAATCAAAAAAAAAAAAAAACACAAGGAAAAAAAAAAATTTTGTATTATTAAACCATCCAGGGCTCCAGACTATGCTGGGTGGTGTCGGTAAACCGAAAATTTACAGACACCAAAATTTACAGCGATAACCAACGTCATTTTGCCCATGTTGGCATGTACAGTACTGCTACCAGCAGTGGAATTGCTGCATAGGACTATTTTGCTCTCTAAGACTTGCCGTAGTTTATGCAGCATGACACTCCTGCACTGCAAACGAATGCACGTTTCTGTACATAGCATATGTCTTTAAGTGATAAGTGAAGTTTATTTGATGTCAGTGTGAAGTGATAAATATGTGAAGGAATGTTGTTCGTGTTAAACGTTTTAAAAACGGTAAGCACTGCTAATTGCGTTAGCCTGTCTGTGGGTTTTTCACTGTTAACTTAGCATTCATGCTAATCGATAGTCGTGTATATGCAACTAGAACTATTGAACTAATGGGAAAACTCACTGTGTTTTTCATAGACACATATGTAAATTAGAATCTAACTAATTTAAGTTTATAAATTTACATAGATATTTATTCAGCTTTCCCACTCTTTTCTTGAAGTTATTTTCCAGGACTTTTCCAGGACATTTTCAGGAATTTTCCAGCTGCTACAGTACGAGTCAAGTTATCACAACATAGATCAATAAATTCCACCCCATGCTTTTGGAGAAGTGTTATTTACTACAACTACTACGACTAAGTAGAGATGAAGCAGCGACTGAGACGAAGCAGAGACTGAGCCGAAGCAGCGACTAAGTAGAGACGAAGCAGAGACGAAGTAGAGACGAAGCAGCGACTGAGACGAAGCAGCGAATAAGTAGAGACGAAGCATAGACGAAGCAGAGACGAAGTAGCGACTAAGTAGAGACGAAGCAGAGACGAAGTAGGGACGAAGCAGCGACTGAGACGAAGCAGCGACTAAGTAGAGACGAAGCAGAGACGAAGTAGGGACGAAGCAGAGACGAAGCAGCGACTGAGACGAAGCAGCGAATAAGTAGAGACGAAGCATAGACGAAGCAGAAACGAAGTAGCGACTAAGTAGAGACGAAGCAGAGACAAAGTAGAGACGAAGCAGAGACGACGAAGCGACGAAGTAGCGACTAAGTAGAGACAAAGCAGAGACAAAGTAGAGACGAAGCAGAGACGACGAAGCGACGAAGCAGCGACTAAGTAGCGATGAAGATGCTGAGACGCTGAAGAACATGTACTGTCTGTAGTCACGTGACTCCACCCGATCCAGTTTGTAACAATCTATTGCCCATTTATTCGAAGTGAACTGCTCGATATATTTTTTTAACATTTACTGTATGTTAAAAAAAATGTGAAAAAGTTTATTTGTAAACAATAATGATGACTGACAGGTCAGACTTGTTTATGTAAACAGGAGCATTTTTAAATGACAATAAATCCTGTTTCATAATATGAGCAGAGCACTATTGTGCTGACAAAAAATGATATATACTGTATGTTATCAGGGCAAGTCGTAATAATATCGGACTAACTGTATCGGAATGATGCAATCATTTACTGTTATCGGTCCGATACTTATCGTGCATCCCTAACTAGGGCTGTGCAATTAATCAAAATTTGATTGTGATTTTAATTTTAATGTCAAACAATCTCCAGACTCATATAATCGAGTTGAAACATTTTGTTTGCCATTTTTAACACATTTTCTGAAAGTTATTCTGAAGTTAAAGTTAATTTCAGAGGCGATTTGTTGGGTGTCAATAACAAAAATGTTAAGATTTAGATTTTTCTAGCATTGCACTAACAAGTTTATTTTGGAATATTTGTTAATATATATATTTATTTTATTGTTCAAATATAGAAATATTGCAGCTGGATACAGTTTATTTTGGATACATTTATGATTTTCATATTTTCACATTTTTCTAACGTTCAAAGTATATTTATTTTATTCATATAATGTTTTACACATTGTAAAACAGCTATAGAGTGCATATTACAGTAGTAGCCTATTTTGAATTTGAACGTTTTCTGCAAACTATCAATGAATTGTCTTTTAAGAGAAGGAGAAATGCTGAATAAAAGCAACTGTTTAAAAGAGGAATCGTTTGAGTGATGATGATTTCAATATTAACCAAAATAATCGTGATAATGATTTTTTCCATAATCAAGCAGCCCCACCATTAAAACAAATTATACAATAATATTTATTACACTTATTAAATTATACTTATTAAACTAGAATATTTATTAAAATAATTATACTATATTTTACTTTTATTAAACTATAATATTTATTAAATTGTAGTATTTATTAAACTTATTAAAAAATAATATTAACTAAACTATTTATACTACCGGTATAATATTTATTATACTTATTAAACTATAATATTTATAAATATATACTATAATATCTATTAAAATGATTAAAATATATTTATTAAAATAATCATACTAAAAGAATTTTATACTTAAACTGTAATTTAGTAATTTTGTAATTTAGTATTTATTAAACTTATCAAAAAAATATTTTTTTAGACTATAGTATTTATCAAACTTAACTATAATATTTATTAAACTAACTATACTATAATATCTATTATACTTATTAAACTATAATATTTACTAAACTAAAGTAATTACTAAACTTGTTAACTATACTTAATAAACTAATCATACTACCGGTATAATATTTATTATACTTATTAAACTATAATATTTCTAAATATATACTATAATATTTATTATACTTATTAAACTATAATATTTATTAAAATAATCATACTAAAATAATTTTATCCTTAAACTATAATTATTAAATTATAGTATTTATTTAACTTGTTAAACTATATCTTTTAAACTATAGTATTTATCAAACTTAACTATATTTATTCAACTAATTAAACTATAACATCTATTATACTGATTAAACTATAATATTTACTAAACTATAGTAATTAAACTTATCAACTATAATATTTATTAAACTAATTATACTATATTATCTTTTATACTAATTAAACTTTAATACTTATAAACTATAGTATTTATTAAACTGATAATACTATAATATATATTATTAATATGACCTCATCATCACTATCTCAGGCCAACTAGTCTAAGTAAAACCAGCTCGGCTCGCACCCTGACCCGGTTTCAGACCAGAACTCAGGCATGTGGATCAGGACTACATGAAAGTCTGGGACCATGCAGAACCGGAACCACCATCACGTGGTCTACCAGCCCGCTCTACCAGGGTGAAGCGTGCCGAGCCGAACCGGGCTAACGCCCCGACATGGACCGTGCACTCACCGTTCTTTCCCCTCCGGTTCTGAGTAGGTCCAAACAAACCAAACTGGACTCGTCAACGCGGCACGCGCACAACAGTTTTCCCGAGAATCTGCAGGAGGACTCGCTTCCTGATGCCGGTTTCCCTCCGAGTGTCACGTGACAGCCTCAGCCAATGAGAAGTAAAAGGAAAAGCCACGTGGATGCGGAGCAGGCAGCGTTTCCGGGTTTGGGTTCGATCAGAGAGCGGTGATCGGTACCATGATCAGTAAGGACCGGCGCTGACGGCCGGAGCCGAGCCAACCGAACCGGACCGGACCGACTTCTGTGGGTCCGTCATGTCCAGACAGAGAGGCGGGAAGACCCTGATCATCACAGACGGTGAGTCCTGCGGTCCGATCCGGTCCAGTTCACATCCAGACCCAGATCCGTCTGGAAGATCCTGGTCCAGGTTCTGTTTGGTCACCAACGGATCCAGAACATTTTACATAGAGAGACAGAGGAGCGAGAACAGGTCTAGACCAGCAGGGTGACGTCCCCTAAACCAGATCCACAACACTGTCTTCATCATCATTATCATCATCATCATCATCATTATGAAGGAGAGGTGTGATGAAGAGATGTCCGCAGATGAAGCTGGTTTTAGTTGATGTTTTCCGGGTTTTATTTGTATTTATTATTTTACTCTGGTTTAACACTGAGACAGTGTTAAACAGTTTATTCACTTGTAGCTGGAAACTTTCACTCTTTAACATGTTTAGAGCCAACCTGGCGCCAGTTCTGTCTCCATGGTAACCACTTCTAAAGAACAAACCCCGCTTTTATTCTGAAAATGGCTTTATTTTGAAGTTACTGTGACATTTTCTCGATCAAAATCCATGTTTGTAGTTGTGTGTGGCGATACGCAGCGAGATGGAACCACAAAGCTTCCAGTTATGTCAAGAAACAATAACCTTGTTTATTACTTGTAATATTGTTTTATATTGTTTTACATCAAACGGTGGATCCTTAATCAAATCGAATCGTAATCATATCTTGATTGAATTTGAGATATCGGCAGACATAGATCGTCTATCCACTGTGTCCATAGAATATTGTATCGTGATCAAACTGCTGATTTACACACATAACGTGTATGTATGGGGGGGGGGGGGGGGGGGGGGCAACTATACCAAAAGCTCACGGTTCCATATTTTTCCATATTTTTCAATAAAAAAAAAAAATTTCAGGCTTTTTTTTTTTCTACCAGTTTTGCTGGTTGAGGTCTCTGTCTCGTAGACTCGTCCCTGGTTGGGGTCTCTGTCTCGTAGACCCGTCCCTGGTTGGGGTCTCTGTCTTGTAGACCCGTCCCTGGTTGGGGTCTCTGTCTCGTAGACTCGTCCCTGGTTGAGGTCTCTGTCTCGTAGACTCGTCCCTGGTTGGGGTCTCTGTCTCGTAGACCCGTCCCTGGTTGGGGTCTCTGTCTTGTAGACCCGTCCCTGGTTGGGGTCTCTGTCTTGTAGACCCGTCCCTGGTTGGGGTCTCTGTCTCGTAGACTCGTCCCTGGTTGGGGTCTCTGTCTCGTAGACCCGTCCCTGGTTGGGGTCTCTGTCTTGTAGACCCGTCCCTGGTTGGGGTCTCTGTCTTGTAGACCCGTCCCTGGTTGGGGTCTCTGTTCCTTAGACCCGTCCCTGGTTGGGGTCTCTGTCCTGTAGACCCGTCCCTGGTTGGGGTCTCTGTCCTGTAGACCTGTCCCTGGTTGGGGTCTCTGTCCCTTAGACCTGTCCCTGGTTGGGGTCTCTGTCCTGTAGACCTGTCCCTGGTTGGGGTCTCTGTCCTGTAGACCCGTCCCTGGTTGGGGTCTCTGTCTCGTAGACTCGTCCCTGGTTGGGGTCTCTGTCTCGTAGACCCGTTCCTGGTTGGGGTCTCTGTTCCTTAGACCCGTCCCTGGTTGGGGTCTCTGTCCCATAGACTCGTCCCTGGTTGGAGTCTCTGTCCTGTAGACCCGTCCCTGGTTGGGGTCTCTGTCCTGTAGACCCGTCCCTGGTTTGGGTCTCTGTCCTGTAGACTCGTCCCTGGTTGGGGTCTCTGTCCTGTAGACCCGTCCCTGGTTGGGGTCTCTGTCCTGTAGACTCGTCCCTGGTTTGGGTCTCTGTCCTGTAGACCCGTCCCTGGTTGGGGTCTCTGTTCCGTAGACTTGTCCCTGGTTTGGGTCTCTGCTGGTGTGGTCAGATTCAGGGCTTGTTGGGTTCTTGAGGTTCTGGACGTGCGGCCATCTGTACTTACAGATTCTTCATCTTTGTCCAGATGATGAGGAGGAGGAGGGACGGACGGAAGAACTGAACCCCTTCTCCTTCAAAGAGTTTCTGCGTTGGAAGGACCCGGAACAAGATCTGGACCAGGACCAGGATCTCAGTCACGGGAAGGTATGGAGAAGCCAGCAGGTCCAGAGGCGTGTCAGAGCCGGTCTAACATCTGTTTCTGTGTCAGAGGGATTCTGGGAACTTTGACGCCAGCAGCTGTTTCCTGTCAGAGACTCACCTGGCTGCACAGGTAGACTGACATCATCACTGACATCATCACTGACATCATCACTGACATCATCAGAGCCTCGCTGCAGCGTTTGGTTCCATCTCAGTCAGTATCCCCATCCCGACTGGTTCTGATGATGTCATCACTGTTTCTGTAATGTCTGTCCAATTAGGAAGAAGAGGAGGAGGGGGTGGGGGCGGAGCTTACAGTCAGGTGTAGACAGCACCTCCTCCCTCTGCACTGAAGAGGAGGAGGAGGAGGAGGAGGAGACCAGGTGAGGGGGCTGCAGGACGTTTCTCCAGCTGTGATCAGAAGCTGCATATTAACGCTTCACCTGCTCCTCCAGGTTCTCCTCCAAACCTGAGGGAGGGGCCACGGCAGCAGGAGGAGAGAACTATGAAGGAGATGATGAGACCTCCATGGCAGAACCTGCCCCCTCCTCCCGGAGGAGGAGCAGCCTGATGCAACAGGTGAGACGCCTGCAGGACCAGACTGGGGGGGGGGGGGGGGGTAGCTTGTACCTCAGGTGTCTGATCATCGCTGTGTCTCAGCTGAAGGAGGAGAACATGTCGCTGAGGAGAACCATCAGGGAGCTGCAGAGGAGAGCCGAGGACAACCAGCGCAGGTCAGAACCAACCAATCACAGCTCAGCATTGCTCTGAGTGTTTACCCACAATCCCTCCGTGCTTCTTCCTCATCCTCCCCCTGCAGGGCCTCGGAGCTGTCGGAGGAGCTGCTGCAGAGGAGGCGCCAGGAGGAGAAGGAGGCGCAGGACCTGGAGAGCATGGTCCACTCTGTGGAGCAGAACCTGCACCTGATGACGGTAACACACACACACACACACGCACGCACACATACACACACACACACACTTCAGTTCCCTCTGATGTCATAACCTGTGTGTAAACACCTGTGTTGCGTGTGTGTGTGGGCGCGTTTTTGCAACATTGTGGGGACCATGTCCCGGATTTTTACCATCACTGTGGGAACATCTTGCCCTCGTGGGGACATTTTCCCGGTCCCCACGGGTACAAACCCCATTTTGAGGGTCAAGATTAGGTTCTAGAGATTAAGTTACAATTAGGTTTTGGTTAGGGGTTGGGGTTGGGTTTAGGTTTAGGCAATCAGTTATGGGCGTAAGGTTTAGGGTAAGGGGCTAGGATGCATTATGTCAATGGATGTACCCCACAGGGATATAAAAACAAACGTGTGTGTGTGTTTATTAGAGGCGAGCGGTGAAAGCAGAGAACGGAGTGTCCAAACTGAAGGCGGAGCTTCAGCAGCTGCAGGTGAGACCTCCATCTTTGTAGGTGGGCGGAGGAGGCGGGGTCTAGATCAGGGACTCTGATCTCCTGTTTTATTACTATTTTATTACTGTTTTATTACTAATAAAACAGTAATAAATTATATTGATGAGCAAACTAAACAAAAACAAGATTTAAAAACTTCTTTCAGTTATTAAATTACTTAAATGTAAATAATCTTAACTTGTACTTATTTAGTGGAAAATTTTCAAATATAAAATGTATAATTTATTTCCCTTGATAAAACAGCTATTAATGAACTGTTTGTTGTTTTTCTTAAACATGGGACTATTTTAGTAACTTATTGTCATATTTTACGCTTTATTCTGTTGTTTCATTAACATTTCATTTTTTTCTTATTGTACTGGGTACTTAACTTGTACCTGCCCGTGGATATTGATTAGCCTGTAAGCTATATTCCGGCGTGCTGTCGTTTATAGATTTTCATTAACATGCACTGTCCAAATAATATTAGATTAATTTAGTAAAATGAAAAATGTTTTTATGTTATTTTTATTATACCTGTAGATGGTTTGGGAGCACTTTTGTCTTCATTTTTCTCTAAACTTCTCCATATCTCTACAAACTAGCAGCTAGCCAAACATCTGCTTATTGCAGTTTGTTTAACAGCTAACTGAGGCATTACTGCCACCACGTGGTGAGAAGCTGCACTGCAGCTGAACTTCTCATCTAGAACACCTTCAGTTGGTAACTCGTGTGGTCCCGTGGCCTTCAGGTGCAAAGCTGAGAGTTTTTGTGGCGCTCTAGATGGTGCGTGAGGCCCAAGCACGGGCATGGTTGAGAACCACTGCTGTAGATGTCAGGTCCGGAGGATGTGTCTTCATCTGTGTTCGTGTGTGTGTGTTTAAGGTGGAGGTGGACTCTCTGCGCTCAGAGAACAACAGACTGAAAGCAGAAGAGTCTCAAGTTGTCATGACGATGAGACAAAATGCCCAGGTGGCGTCAGAGTACCTGAACAAGACAGCGAGCCACGCCCACTCCTCCATCCGGTCAGTACCTACACACAACCTCATCTACACTAGGACTGGGCACACCCACGCCTTCTTATCATAGTCTATCAGACAAACCAGTACTGTATATACCGGAGGGGATACTGGTTTGAGACGGACATCCTTACACATCTCAACCATAAAGGAAATGTCAGGTCGGCTGACTGTGTTCACATGAACCGGCTTTAAGCCGAGGGTGGTTCCTCCTCCAGCTCCACTGAAGCTCTGCTCCGTCCACAAGAGGAAAGAAGCTCTCGTTAAAAACTCGTTCTGACGTTCTGCCCACCAACCACAGCATTGCTACGGAAAGTCTAAAGTCCAAAAATCCTTACAGTATTTCTTTCTGTCTGATCCAGCAGGGAAACGGCTGATTGCTGAACTTACCCATCAGATACTGCTAACTAACCCATTAGATATTGCTTACTTACCTATAAGATATCGCTAATTAACCCATCAGATACTGCTAACTAACCCATCAGATATTGCTTACTTACCTATAAGATATCGCTAATTAACCCATCAGATACTGCTAACTAACCCATCAGATATCGCTTACTTACCTATAAGATATCGCTAGTTAACCCATGAGATACTGCTAACTGACCCATCAGATATAGCTTACTTAACCGTCAGATTTTGCTAACTAACCCACCTGATACAGCTAACTGACCCATCAGATATCGCTTACTTACCCGTCAGATATCGTCAACCAAAAGGGTCCCGCTTGGACCAGAGGGCAGGGGCATTGGTGGATGTGGAGCCAAAAGGGTCCCGATTGGACCAGAGCGCAGGGGCATTGGTGGATGTGGAGCCAAAAGGGTCCCGATTGGACCAGAGGGCGGGGGCATTGGTGGATGTGGAGCCAAAAGGGTCCTGATTGGACCAGAGCGCAGGGGCATTGGTGGATGTAGAGCTAAAAGGGTCCCGATTGGACCAGAGGGCGGGGGCATTGGTGGATGTGGAGCCAAAAGGGTCCCGATTGGACCAGAGGGTGGGGGCATTGGTGGATGTGGAGCTAAAAGGGTCCCGATTGGACCAGAGGGCGGGGGCATTGGTGGATGTGGAGCTGAAAGGGTCCCGATTGGACCAGAGGGCGGGGGCATTGGTGGATGTGGAGCTGAAAGGGTCCCAATTGGACCAGAGGGCGGGGGCATTGGTGGATGTGGAGCTGTAAGGGTCCCAATTGGACCAGAGGGCGGGGGCATTGGTGGATGTGGAGCTGAAAGGGTCCCAATTGGACCAGAGGGCGGGGGCATTGGTGGATGTGGAGCTGAAAGGGTCCCGATTGGACCAAAGGGTGGGGGCATTGGTGGATGTGGATCTGATGGCGGGGACATTGGCCAGTGCTCATGTGCGACAGGAGGAAGGCAAGAGCTGCAGTGCTGCTCACATGTCATTTCAACGTTTAAACTATAAATCAGCCTCTCTTTCAACTTAAACCATTATTTATCAGTTATCAGTTGATGCAGGTCATGTGACCACTGAACAGGAGACAGGTTAGTTATTCATCAAACAGGTGTTGACGTCCATGTTTTATATGTTCATGGTTCACTTCCCTTTTACTTGTGGAGAGTTTGACCCTCTTCACCTGTCTGACATTATAACCTGTGCATGTGTGTACGTGTGTGTGTGTGTGTGGGCGCGTTTTTGCAACATTGTGGGGACCGTGTTCCAGATTTTTACCATCACCGTAGGGACATCTTGTCCTCGTGGGGACATTTTCCCGGTCCCCACTGGTCCAAACCCCATTTTTAGGGTCAAGATTAGGTTTTAGAGATTAAGTTACAATTAGGTTTTGGTTAGGATTAGGACAAGGGTTAGGTTTAGGCAATCAGTTATGAGCGTTAGGTTTAGGGTAAGGGGCTAGGGAATGCATTGTGTCAATGGTTGTACCCCACGGGGATATAAAAACAAATGTGTGTGTGTGTTTTCAGGCAGCTGTTGGGGGAAGCAGAAACTCTCCGTTTGGTCTCTCAGCTCCTGCAGTCCATCGATAAGATCTCTACTGTCCACACAGAGTCCTGAACTCCTCCTGACCACCTGTGTTGGACAGGAAGATGTGGTTGTCATGGCAACGGCCTGCTGAGATGTCAGCTACTCCTGTACAGCTGTTTCATTATGAAGGAACTCTCATTGTCACATGACTGGTCATGTGACACATCAAGCATCCATTGTGGTGTGAAGGTTAACATGCTGCTCGGACTGGTGTGCTGATTGGTCATTCTGGTGGCCTGTTTGTTTATATTTTTAATCATTCCCAGATTAATTTCTGATTTATGTTTGTTCTGAAGTTGTTTGTGCTGATATTTTAATAAAGGCACCTTGTAAATCAGATATTTCTGTCTTTAATGGCTACAGAAATGGTTGTGGATTATAACCCCCTTCTTCCAAAGGCCACGCCTCCTCAGACATCCACAGTAACCCTCCTTATCACAGCTGAGACAAACACAGGACTACTGATTTTATTCGTTCTCACTGTGACTCATGTTGACCCAAAAAGCAGCTACAGCTGCTGGACTTCCATCAGGTTCGGGTTAAAGTTCTGGTGGATCACTGTCATCATGAACTGTGGGACTGATCAGATTTGATGAAGCAAACAGTCAGGTGAAGATTCAGATGGCTGAGGCCAGAGAAGTGATGAAGCTTTACCCTGGAAATCTGAAGACGCTGCTCAGGGACACATTTTTAAATGCAGGACCTACACGCGCACAGACAGGAAAACCAGTGGGATGCAGGTGGCACACATCAGGGTGGGCCGGCTGCTGATCACAGGAAGGGAAGATGCCTGATACAAGACAAGAGAAAACTCATCCTGATAACAAGGATGGAGCAATGACGGGATTTTCCAGTGTGGTGCAGAGATAAAATAAAAATGTCAACATGAAGGACTTGGAGCATCACTTCATGGACAGAAAAACAAACGTCTGATGTTCAGGACAAAACATTAAAACAAACAATAGAACGGGAGACAACATCTGATGAAGTGATAACGGTTTCTATATTATGAGCAGGTGAGTGTGCAGACATCATCTGCTCAGGTAACTTCATCCATCCAAACACCGCAGACAGGTGAGTCCTCACATTCCATTTAATTATCTTCTAGAAACATTAACCCTCATAGCTTCTTAAGCTTTCTGAAGGGGTAGCGAGTGACCTTTTATGTTGTTACTTTTTTTCTACCAATGCAAACAGCATGAAACTTGGTCCAGGTGTGTATTTTGGCTTCACTCATGATATTCTAGAAGATGGGTTGTTTAACTCTTTTTCTAAGGTCTCTAACTAAAATACACCTCATTTACTCCTTAGTGCCAACCCATGCCACATTGACTTGCATTGAAAAGGACGTTTCTATAATCAAATGCCATTTCAGAATAAATTTTTAGAATAAAATGTTTTCGCCTCACACACTTGCTCTACACTTCAATGATGTAGTTTGAACTGTTTTCCATGACATGAGACCATTTACTCAAAAGGGGCCAAGCTTTTTATCTTAGTGATGAAAAACCCATAGACTTCAATGTTATTTCAGCAATGTTCAATTTTTGGAAGTTCGAGCACCATGTATGCAAAGTAGAATTTAAAGGGTTAAAATTTAAAACCCATTGACTTTTTGCTATTGATGGTTAGGCCAGAAGTCTGTGATGACAGCCATGAAAAGAAAATGGCAACTTTTCATTTTTAGATAATATTTACAGTCCATTAACTGACATTGGCCAGTCTGTGCCCGAAGCTGAACGTAACTTTTTCTTATGAAGCTATGAGGGTTTTAATAATGAAGTATTTTTAGTAAAACTGCCTCATCTATCACCGAGGGAAATTGTGACTTTATAGGCCAGGCAGGTGTATTTGTATCACGTGCTTTACGTCAACATTAAAACATTACGAAGTTAAATAATATAAAGCTGAATTTAAGATTAAAAACAAGAGACATAATTACAATAGTCTTAAAAGAAGTCGTGCAGATCTGGACTCCTGAATAAACTTTATTTAAACCAGCTGAGAACAGGTGTGTCTTTACCCTGGATGTAAATAAACCGAGTGTTTCAGCTGATCTGAGACTTTCTGGGAGTTTGTTCCAGACAGAAGCTGAACGCAGCTTCTGTTCTGACTGTGGGAACTGATAGAAGACCAGATCCAGATGACCTGAGGATCTGGTGGGTTCATACTGGATCAGGAGGTCCTGAACCATCCAAAGCTTTATAGACCACAAACAGGACTTTGAAGTTTATCCTCTGATGGACAGGGAGCCAGTGTAAAGACCTCAGAACTGTGGTCCAGGTTTCTGGTCTTTGTAAGGACTGGAGCAGCAGTTCTGAATTAGCTACATGAGGAGTGGGTGGGGTTATGAGTTACCGTGTGTAGGTGTGTGTGGATGAATGTGGTGAGAAGGCACACATGAAGGGGGGGGGGGTCGCTGGCCACCCCCACGCTTTAACCGGGCGGCACTCAAGCATTTTCAGAGACCCCAAGCTGCTTCCAAACCACCTTTCCTTCTTATTTTACACACTAGCTACCCCATACCGTTGGATGTATACTCTTTATGCATGTTGTCTTACTCCAAGCTGTATAGGCCAAAAGCCTGCTACCAATTAAGCATATCAGGTGATGTGCATCTCTAATGAGAAGGCATGTGGTCTAATGACATCAACACCCTATACCAGGTGTATTAGCCAAACAATTATTGGACAACTTCCTTTCCTTTGGCAAAATGGGTCAGAAGAGGGACTTGACAGGCTCTGGAAAGTCAAAAATAGTGAGATGTCTTGCAGAGGGATGCAGCACTCTTAAAACTGACAAGCTTCTGAAGCGTGATCTGTCGTGTTGTGCGTTAAGGATTCACTGCCACAGTTAACGAGGGAAAACGTCTTGTCTTTTATTCTGCACCACCGTCATCACCGGAACTACACCAACTCACCAGAACCTTCCTGTCCCACCCCTTTCAACATAAAAGCAGGTCAAACACCATAGATTACCACCACATCTCCCCTTTTTCAGAGGTAACCATCCCTTTACAAAAAAAAACCAAAACAAACCCATTCTTTAAATCTTTAAGAATTCTGGAACGCATTCTCTTCTTGAATGTTTTTTTTTTTCACATTAGCTTATTTCAAGTAACAGCTTCACAAATTCAGTCTTACTGGCTTGTAAACAACTCTGCCAAACCTGGTTCTGACTAGACCAGGTGTGAGGGGTGTTTGAGTCCCTTCTTGAGCCTCGTCAGAGGAACTAGGATGAGCTTGGCTAGCAGGTGCTGCTTTTTCAGGCAGTAAGGGCATGTCAACTGTCTTTGAGAGGGAGGTAGACCCCGGCAGGGGGACAAGATGGCGTCTGTTTCTCCTGATGGAACCTGAAGGACTGTCCACAAGATATGAACGTGGAGTGAAATGGGTGGACACTACAGTTGCTGGAGTTTTTGCATCAGTCACCCACACTTGCTGTCCTGGAGTCAGAGGGCTCAGATCTCGTGCACGATGTCTCCTGTTGAAAGATGCAGCATCCTTCTTCCTCCTTTCTCTCTCTTTGCTCGCTACACCATGTCTGTCAGGGGAGGGTCCGGCGTGAGCAGAGATGGGAGCTGAGGTATTGGTGTTCGAAGTCTTCGCCCCATAAGGAGCTGTGCCGGACTGTAGCCACAGGATAAAGGTGTTGCTCTGTAAGCAAGCAAAGCAAGGTAAGGATCTGAAGCTTTCTTTAACAGTCTTTTGACTGTCTGCACATGGCGCTCTGCCTCCCCATTGCTTTGAGCAAACCTAGGACTGCTGGTGACGTGTTTGAACCCGTATGCTGATGCAAAGTTCACAAACTGTTGGCTGGCAAACTGTGGACCGTTATCACTGAAAAAGAGTTCTGGGATGCCGTGCCGTGCGAATATAGATTTGAGATGTATAATCACATCTTCAGATCTAGCTGGGGTTAGTTTTGCCACTTCCAAGTACCTTGAATAATAATCCACCACTAACAGATAGTTGCTGTCGTTCAAGTTAAATATGTCCGCAGCCACATTCTGCCAGAGCCTGTCAGGAAACTCACTGGACATCAGAGGTTCAGCAGGATTGACTCTTTCCTGGATGCAGATTTTGCAGTCTCTGACAAGTTCATTTATTTGGGAGCCTATGCCTGGCCACCACACTGCTTCTCTGGCTCGTTCTCTGCATTTTGTCATACCCTGGTGTCCCTCATGGATTGAGTTCAGCACTGAAGTGCGCATGGCTGTGGGAACTACCAGTCTAGAGCCCTTAAGAAGCAAACCATCATGAACAGTAAGTAGAGCTCTCTCTGGCCAGTAGCTTTTCAGAGACCCCGTTAGTTGGCTGCGATCTGGCCAGCCTTTCTGGCAAAAAGACATAATGTCTGCACAAACGCTGTCCTCTTTAAGCTGTTCTTTCAGCTGTGTTAGGTAGGATGAACTGGAGGGCAGGTTTTTCATAATCTCATCCACATAGATGTTAGTGTCCTCCATGAAGCTTTTATCAGAGTCCTCAACACTTTTGTTGACAGGTGTCCGAGAGAGTGTATCAGCTGTTAGTAGTGCTTTGCCTGGGGTGTGGAAGATGGAGTAGCTGTACCTCATTAGCCTGAGTCGAAATCTTTGGATTCTGGGAGGAAGATCAGTTAGAGCTTGGTGACCCAAAAGACTGACAAGCGGCTTATGATCAGTTTCCAGTGAAAAATGTCTCCCGATGAGGAGGTCTTTGAACCGCTCACAGCCCCATGTTAATCCCAAAGCTTCTTTTTTCCCTTGTGCGTACCTCTGCTCTGTCTCAGTCATCGAGCGTGATGCGTACGCAACCGGTCTCCACTCCTCTCCTTCTCTTTGTAAGAGGACTGCACCCAAGCCATACGATGATGCATCTGCTGACATTTTCAGCTCTTTATTGGGGTCATACAGCATCAAGATGGGGGGGGGTGTCAGGTCTTTTTTTAGTTGATCAAACGCTGTTTGTTGAGCAGTGCCCCAAACCCACTGATTCTTTTTAGAGAGTAAATCACGCAGCGGCTTATCTTTTTCTGCAAGTCCGGGGATGAATTTCCCGAGCTGATTAACCATCCCCAGAAAGCTGCGAACTTCTCCGACGTTGGATGGTTCTTTCAAGTCCGCAACAGCACGTGTTTTCTCCGGGTCTGGCCTCACTCCATCTGTTGACAGAACATGACCCAGGAACTTGACTTCACTTTTGCTCAGCTCGCACTTTTCCATGTTCAGCGTAACACCCGCTTCCTGGAGTTTACGTAGGACAGTGTGGAGTCTTGTGTCGTGCTCAGTCTGGTCTTTTCCCCAGATGAGGATGTCATCCATGTGACAGACCACGCCCTGAAGTCCTTCCAATATGAGGGACATCCTCCGCTGGAAGTGCTCTGGAGCCGATGCTATGCCGAAAGGAAGCCTGTTGAAGAAGAACCGTCCGAAGGGTGTTATGAAGGTTGTAAACTTTGCAGATTCTGGGGACAGAGGAATCTGCCAGAATCCTCTATTAGCATCAAGCTTGCTGAAGACCTGAGCACCTGCAAGGGAACCAAGAGTCTGCTCTACTGAGGGCAGGATGTATTTCTCCCTGCAGACTGCTTCGTTAAGGTGAGTAAGGTCGACACATATGCGCACTGTGCCATTTTGGTAGGTAAGGGGACCATGTCCGAACCACTGTGGCTCCTCGATCCTAGAAATGACAGAGAGACTCTCCATTCGCATGGCTCTGCCTTCACTTTCTCCATAAGGGGGATAGGAACTCGTCTTGGAGTTGCAAGGGAGAAGGGAGTGGCACCTGGCTTCAGCTTGATGGTGTGTGGCTGCTGGTGGATCCCAGACCCTGGCACAGTTTTGGGTGAGACTCAACCATCACAGTTTTATCAATACTGTCCATTCTGGATACTAAGTTGAGCTTAACACATGCAGGTCTGCTTAGTAAAGCTGTGTGGAGGTCCTCAAGTACATACACCTTTTCCTGGATTTTTGCTGTCCTTTACTCAAAGTCTCTGTGTACATACCTAATACTGGCAGGGGTTTGCCCCTGGACCTAGGAGTGGTAAGTCTGGTTTGGTAGATGAGTGCCCTTAGCGATACTGTGGTAGGTCTTAGCTGAAATGACAGTTGCATCTGCACCTGTGTCTATTTTAAACCTCACGCTGTGTTGACCTACGGTCAGTCTGCGAACCAAGGGTCTGTGCCTGCATTAACTGAACCTAAAAACAGAGGAACATCATCACCAGTGTTATCTGTTCCTCGCATGCACAGTCTGCTGACCGACACACTTTGCTGTAGTGACCTGTTTTTCCACAATTGTGGCATGTTGCATCTTTGGCTGGGCACTGTGATTTTCCATGGCTGGGGAACTTTCCACATCTGTAACACGAGAGGTTGTCACTCTTCACTTTTGATGTGCTGCTGTTTTCTTGACTTGGTAAGATGCTTTGTGTGTGGCTTGCTTATGCCCTTTTTCTTTGCCGTTACAGCATCAATGTCTCTTTTATTTTCTCCTCTGAGATCTGTTTGCTGCCTTTTTATGGCTTCAGACTGTCTTGCCATATTGACTGCCTTTTCAAGCGTCAGATCTTTGTCTAGTTGCATTCGCTCTGAGAGACCTGTGTCTCTCAGACCCACCACTAAACGGTCTCTAATCAGTTCGTCATGAAGAGCTCCGTAGTTACAGTTTTCTGCTAAAGCATATAATGTGGTAATGAAAGAGTCCACGGTTTCATTAGCTTGTTGTGTTCTTTGGTTGAATTTTGCTTTTTCATATATGACATTTTTCCTGGGCACGAAGTAGGACTCGAACATCTGTTTTACTCGCCATCTGCTGTCTTTCCGCCTGAAAGACTTTGCCCGCGTAGAATATCGTCGCCTCTCGCCCATGCAATAGATTAGCGTGTTGACTTGATTAGCTTCTGAGCTCAAGGAAGATTGCTAGCTAATCTGAAATGTTCAGCCTCCGAATCCACCTCTCCCAGTCCAGGGTTGAGGGAAGTCGAACGCTGGGCGGCTGAATGGTGAAGGTGGCGCCGGCGGGCTGACGCGGCCTGCTGCTGCTGTACAGGCTGGTTGCCGGACGTGCCCGCGTTATCATCCATCCCGCTGGATTGAACCGTCTCACGTTATTCCTCTCACGTGTGTATCTTCAGCTGCAGCAGCACTTCTGATCACCATGTCGTGTTGTGCGTTAAGGATTCACTGCCACAGTTAACGAGGGAAAACGTCTTGTCTTTTATTCTGCACCACCGCCATCACCGGAACTACACCAACTCACCAGAACCTTTCCTGTCCCACCCCTTTCAACATAAAAGCAGGTCAAACACCATAGATTACCACCACATGATCATCGAACAATCAAGCTTTTCATTCAAAATAGTCAACAAGGTCGCAAGAAACGTGTGGAAAAACCAAGGCACAAAATAACTGCCCATGAACTGAGAAAAGTCAAGCGTGCAGCTGCCAAGATGCCACTTGCCAGCAGATTTGCCATATTTCAGAGCTGCATCATCACTGGAGTGCCCAAAAGCACAAGGTGTGCAATACTCAGAGATATCGGCCAAGGTAAGAAAGGCTGAAAAACCACCACCACTGAACCACTCAAGACTGATTTTTCTTAGATTATAGACTGATGAAATGAGAGTGAGTCTTGATGGGCCAGATGGATGGGCCCGTGGCTGGATCGGTAAAGGCCAGAGAGCTCCAGTCCGACTCAGACGCCAGCAAGGTGGAGGTAGGGTACTGGTATGGGCTGGTATCATCAAAGATGAGCTTGTGGGGCCTTTTCAGGTTGAGGATGGAGTCAAGCTGAACTCCTAGACCAACTGCCAGTTTCTGGAAGACACCTTCTTCAAGCAGTGGTACTAATAACTGTTTGCCTAATACAGCTGATATAGGGTGTTGATGTGATTAGACCACAGCCCTTCTCATTCCAGAGATGCACATCACCTGATATGCTTAACTGGTAGTAGGATTTCGGCCTATACAGCTTGGAGTAAGACAACATGCATAAAGAGGATGAGTGAATTAAAAACATGCATAAAGAGGATGATGTGATCAAAATACTCATTTGCCTAATAATTCTGCACTCACTGTATATATATATATAAATATATATATATATATATATATATATATATATATATATATATATATATATATATATATATATATATATATATATATATATACAGGGCTTGACAATAACTTTTTTTGCTCACCAGCCACTGTGGCCAGTGGTTTTCCAAAGTTACTAGCCACTCAACATTTTCACTAGCCACAATTTTGTTGTTGAGAAAAGATGTTTAATAGGATTAAAGCCGACTATGACCTGCTAAAGTTTACTTAAACTAGATTTACAAACTTTTTAAACGTAAATGACTCTTGTTCACATTCATATGAAGGCTACATAAAATGTTTAACACAGGTCACAGGTCATTATCAACCATTCAGCTCTGTCAGGGTTCTGTGTAAAGCTCCTTTTATATATATGCAGCATACTGTACAAAGTAATAAAAAATATGGTTTCTTTTTGCATTTTAAAAATGGTGCAGGGGAGTAAAAGATTAATTTAAAAGATAAAAATTGAACTGAAAAAAACATCTAAAAAGAATCCCCGTCTGTTTCAGTATTTATTTACTGCAGTAGACTAAATAGGCAACTACAGAGAAGAAAAGAGCAAAACAAAAGAGACCACTAAGTCTTTTCACCCCCACAGCCTTCATCCTACAGTCACTGTCTGGTAAAATAATATAATGATAATAATAATAAATAATAATAATAAAAAAAAAAATAATAATAATAATAATAATAATTGATGCAATATAGGCTATATCATGCTTTTACTGCTGGACACTCAAAGTGCTCACATTGGATCCATCATACGTTCAATCCTCAGTAATAGTGGATGCTGCAGCTTTATGAATACATTGCTGCATCTTTGGGAATGGTTTATAAAACATGCTACATGCACGTTCAGGATGTTTACATCCCAAACTTGCATTGACGTGAGCAGCTCTACAAGCACACCGGAGCTTGGGCGGATCTCCACCGGCCTGCAGCAATCATGTTGGGCTCAGCCTCATCACACAGGTAGACCACTTCTCCCGGTGAAGAAAACCAGCTGAAAATCACTTAATCCTTGTTAGTGATGATATCTCCCATAGTGCTCGCGTCCGACAGGTTAAATCTTCATCATCACTGCCCACAACCAGCGTTATAACAGAGGGATCTGGATTTGACACATTCGGGAGAAAACTAAAAACAGAAAAGATGCTGCTTCACGGTCTGACTCTGAGCCACATTCAGACAAGTCGTGCTTTCTCATGTTGAACATGAACTAAGCGCTGCAGGTAGAACTGAAGATCGGACGTGCAGGAGGAAAGTTGGGAGTCCCCTTTGGAAAGCCGATCTCAGCTAGCAGCGCTCTGCTTCACAACTGCGCTCTCCACAGGAACCGCCTCTAGTGACGTCACCAGAGATCGACCAATGAGCAAACACTGCGCAGGCAGTGCTCATGGGAGTTGTAGTCTTTTTGTCTAACATTTAAGTTAGTTTATTATTTTAGATGCCGTTTGAGAAAACTACAGTTAAAATGTAAATAGAATTCAACCCGCCAAAGTGGCTAGTTGGAGTGGCCGTGTTACCCACCACTGCTGAAATTCACCCGCATTTGGCAGGTTGGTGGGTGTTAATGTCAAGCCCTGTATATATATATATATATATATATATATATATATATTTACATACATATGCTCTGAGGTATCTCTACTTATGGCCACGCCTATGTGAGTCATGGTCTCTCCCTGGCCACCCCAGTGAAAAATTTCTGGCTCCGCCACTGTTGGCTGGGGCCACCCTCTGCCCAGATATCTGTCCCGGTTGGTGGTTTTTAGTCAGAGTCTGTCACCACAGCTGGATTTCTGGCCTGGTTGGTGGATTTTAGGTATACAAACTGAGGTTCTGTGACGACCTGCAGTCGTTTCTCTTTGGCTCCAAAAACAATCACCTCAGTTTTGTTTTTGTTCAGCTGAAGAAAGTTGAGGCACATCCAGTCATTAATCTCATCAATACATTTACCAAGAGCCTGTACAGGGCCCCGGTCTCCTGGTGATACTGTAATATATTGCTGTGTGTCATCTGCGTAGTTATGGTAACTAATGTTGTCTATAACCTGGTCCAGTGGGAGCATGTAGATGTTAAACAGAAGAGGCCCCAGGATGGAGCCCCTGGGAACTCCACAGATAATCTTGTCTGCTCAGATGTAAAGTTACCTACTGGCACAAACTACTCCCTTTTCTCCAAATATGTTTTGAACCAGTTTAGTACAGAACCAGAGAGACACACCCAGTTCTTCAGAGGTTGGAGTAATATAATGTGGTCAACTGTTTTAGATGCAGCACTGAGATCCAGTAGAACCAACACTGACATTTTATTCAGATATAGGATCATTAATGGCTTTGGTCAGAGCAGTCTCAGTGCTGTGGTGCGGTCTAAAACCTGGAAGACATCATAGTGGTTGTTTTGTCTTAAAAAGTCATTTAGCTGATGAAAAATGTCTTTGTCAGTTATCTTAATTACAAATGGAAGATTGGAGATCTGCTTGTAGTTGTTCATCTGTGTCTTGTCTAGATTGTCCCTTTTTAGCAGAGGTTTAACTACAGCTGTTTTTTAGGGATTCTGGTAAAACACCCGACATTAAAGAAGAGTTCACAATCTGTAGCAGATCTGGCTCCAAAATCTGTTTTGTTTTATTTTAAACAAACAAAACAAACAGTGGGTAGAATGTCTAGACAGCAAGAGGAGGAGTTCAGTTGTCCAGGTTTTTACTGTTAATGGGATAAAACTGTGCCATGGTGTTCAAACCAAAGACTGTAGAAAATATGGACATAGTATTCGGTCACTTCTGAACAGGGGAAAGTGAAGCCAGTTGGTCGTTTCCCACCGTTGACATCTTTGCCGTGTCGCTCCCGAAAATACAAAAATGGGCAAAGCGCGGCCTTGGGGCAAATGATTGACAGCGAACGTACTCTGGGCTAAATGCAAACCGAGCTAGCTCAAAACTAACAGGAAACAATGAAGATTAGCCTCCTGAGCTCATCTCAGGAGATTAAATATAAGGCATGTTTGTACTTGCTGTTAGCTGCTAAAAAAACACCATTTTGCTGCTCTGCTGTAGACTGAGACCTTACCGAGAGCAAACAAGGAGCTAACTAGGAGCCACCGGCAGACAGGCTGCATCCAGTCTGGCACATGTCAATCAAAGGACACGCCCTTAATTATGTGTAATTTCAAGATTCAATTACATCTCAACAGATGACTTATAAAAAAATTCACCTCTCTCACAGTTAACATGAAGGTAAACTTGACCGATTAAACCTAAATTTTCTTTTTTTTTTACCAGGCGCTAAACATGATTAATTCTGCCATAAACATGTTTATTACTGCTATGAAGTTGGCCTTTTTAACATGGGAGTCTATGGGGATTTGCTCTGTTTGGTGCCCCTAGTGGATGAAGAAAGAATTACAATTTTTGTGCAATGTGAAACTGGGCTCACTGCTCTCCAGCGGAGTTTGCCCCTTGGTTCAGACTCCGTGGACACAGCACAACATGGCCTGAACCTGCTGCTGATGAACCAACTGCTTGTCTAATATTCTGGATTTTGTCTGAACTGGCAAGGAATTTGGCAAAGTCATTGCAGGCCTTGGTGGAATAAAGTTCAGGTGCTACTGACATAGGAGGCCTGTGGACTTTAGTGAATAAGGC
Organism: Atherinomorus stipes; assembly: GCA_023101725.1. Classification (NCBI taxonomy): domain Eukaryota; kingdom Metazoa; phylum Chordata; class Actinopteri; order Atheriniformes; family Atherinidae; genus Atherinomorus; species Atherinomorus stipes. The sequence goes on from JALJCO010004875.1 coordinate 120,545, forward strand.
CCGAGCATTATGACAGTTTTTAGTTATGATGTCAGAAAAATTTGATTTCCTGTCATTCCTCAGCTGTGAATTTTTTCAGTTTTCACCAGTGTGGAATTTCTCATGGAGACTTTTTCCTTCCAGAGATAACCTTCACCTTTGTGGGAGCATTAGAAACCATAACATTTAGCATGTTAGCATTAAAAGCTAGTGACCAGCTCATTGACTGAAGCCCCAGACAGGGCAGGTGTTAGAGAGAAGACCTGGCTAAATGTAGAGCTTGTTTATTGAACTTAAATGATGATAATAAATTGACAGTCAACATCTTGTTCCAGAGGGAATGGCTGCTGGCAGGACTGACCTCCCGGGGATCTGACTCCTTACAGGTCTTACTGACAGGTAGCCAAGGTAGGAGGCCTATTCCTGGCTTCCTGATGCTGCATCATGATGTTGGCTCTGCGTACACACTCACCACGATCAGCTGCTGGCCTCTGCTCGCTATAACTGCTCGTTTACTAGCCAAGCCTGAGAGCCGCCAACAACATCCATAAGATTTTTCTTTCCAGATCTTAAACACAACCCTGAAAGTCTGGATTATCCTTGCTGGTTGCCTTGCTGGGCTTGGTCTGCCCAATCAACAAAGCTTCTGTCTGCAGTCCGCTTAGTTAGCGGTTAGCCTTCCAGAACCTGCTAGCAACCCACCGCTACTCTTAACTCACAGCTGCACATCACTCAGGATCTGTGGAGGATCCTCATCTGCCTGCATCCCAGCCTAGTCTCTGTCTAGTCCTGGTTCTCTGTTGGTCCCCAGTCTGGGCGCTGACACTGAATGTTGCCTTTCTCAAATGGGTCTCTTGAGAGATTTGCCAATGCGGCTTGCCAACGTCATGTGTCACAGTTTTTTAGCCGGCATTCGACTCCTCCAGCAGCCACATTACGTACACAGAGCTCAGAAACACAAGCCTGTTTAACCCAGCCAAGCTACCCCCCCTGTAGGATCTGACAGATGCTCCACCTCACCAGACCTACATTGTCACGGCAAATTGAGATCTGACCTGTTCTCTGCTCCCACAGCCTCCAGCTCCACAGATAACATGGTTTCATTTATGCTGCAGAATGCCCGCTCCATTAACAACAAGGCCTCTCTCATACATGACATCATCACAGACAGAAAACCAAACTTTGTTTGCCTAACTGAAACCTGGCAAAACCAAGAGGACTTCCAGACACTTAACCGAGCTACTCCAGCTGGTTACGGATATATTCAGAAGCCTCGCTCCACTGGTCGGGGAGGGGGACTGGCTGTAATCCACCAGAAAACCTTCCATGTTACAGAGCACCCTGTGCCAACTTTCACCTCTTTTGAATGTCTGGCTTTCAACTTACTTGGGCCAGCTCCCCTGCAGATCTTCCTCATCTATCGTCCCCCCAAAACTACCCCTTCCTTCCTGCCCGAAATACGTGAGCTACTCACCTCTATGTGCCCCAGGTCCTTGTCTACATTCCTTCTGGGCGACTTCAACATTCATGTAGACTCTCCCAGCTGCACGCTTGCTGTGGAGTTCCTGTCACTACTGGACTGCTTCAACTTCACACAACACGTTCAGGGTCCCACCAATGACAAGGGTCACACACTGGACCTGGTATGTTCCACTGGCATGGTTCCTCTCCATCTGCACTGCCTGGACCTGGCTCTGTCAGACCACCATGCCATCCTCTTCTCGCTCCCCGTCGCCAACTAAACACACCGTTATCTACAGAGCTCTGAAATCCCTCAGCATACCAGCCGTGGATGTTCTCTTATCTATCCACTTAGCTGCCACACCCAGGGGCAGACTGGGACAATAATTCAAGCCAGGAAGTTGATACCATCCCAGGCCATCGGGAGCACCTGGTGGCCAGTCCGCCACTGGCCATGCCCCTTTCCAACACTGTCACCCCTAGGTTTGGACTTATCTGCCCCCTTTCAAACGAACTCTGTTTCCTTCACCTCTCCTGCCTCCTCAGCACATAAACTTGCAGTTTTGCTCAGCTGCTGAGACATTAAATCCCCATTCTGAACCCAGTTCCCAGTGGGCAAAATAGAGTTTTCAAATTGACAATTCTTTTGGCCAAACCTTAAAAACAGGTCCTTGTACACAGTTTGCAAATCTCATCTGCTCTGTTTTGCAAAACCTTGAACACATTCTCCATAATTAAACATTTTACACCTTGATGGAAGCTGTAAACACGATTCAGGGCTTCTCAATCCTGGTCCTCAGGAACCCCTGCCCTGCATGTATTCCAGGTTTCCAACTCCACCACACCTGATTCAGATCAACTCAACTGCTGATCAAATTCTTTGCATGCCTGCTAATGAGCTATTCATCTGAGTCAGGTGTGTTGAAGTAGGAATATCTGGAAAACCAGCAGGGCAGAGGTCCCTGAGGACCAGGATTGAGAAGCACACACTATCTGAACCACAACTCCATCATTGCTGTCGTCTTACACAACAACTCAATCTGATGATGTGATGGGATCAACTGTCCTTTAAGAGAGCACAGGTAGAACATGTCCATCATCTACAGAAACAAACAGAAAGACAGAGGAGGAAGAGGATGAGGGAATTTTATCTGGATGAAATTCAGATAAGCCATCATGTCCTTGGCTGTGGAGAGGGAACTCATTGGAGCTGATAATCTGTAGCATCATAAGGACACTGTAAGTACTTTACTGTTTATCATGTGACTGGTTTACTGGCTGTATGTCTATGCTAGTTCATGATCACCTTTGCAGAGCTGAAAGTTGACAAAATAAGGGTCAAGGACTCTTGGTAACACTTTACATTATCGCTCAGTAATAATATGGTAATAGTGTGTTAGCATGATATTCATACAAAAGTAATATCTAAGTAATTATCAGTGTTTACTGTCAAATAGTTTACATTAATACATCGATTAAAAAAAAAAGTCAGAATAACCTACAAATCTCCAAACAACATACCTATAATAACAGGATGGTGATCTGGATCCAGGATGGTGGTCTGGCTGCAGGATGTGGGTCAGGCTGCAGAATGGTGGTCTGGCTACAGGATGGTGGTCTGGCTCCAGGATGGGGTTCTGGCTGCAGGATGGTGGTCTGGCTCCAGGAAGGGGTTCTGGCTGCAGGATGGTGGTCTTGCTGCAGGATTGTGCTCTGGCTGCAGAATGTGGTTCTGGCTGCAGGATGGGGGTCTGGCTGTATGATGGTGGTCTGGCTGCTGAATGGTGATGTGGATGTATGATAGTGTTCTGGCTGCAGAATGTGGTTCTGGCAGCAGGATGGTGGTCTGGCTGCAGGATGGTGGTCTGGTTGCAGGATGGTGATGTGGCTGCAAGATGGTGTTCTGGCTGCATGATGTGGTTCTGGCTGCAGGATGGTGGTCTGGCTGCTGAATGGTGATGTGGATGCATGATGGTGGTCTGGCTGCATGATGGTGGTCTGGCTGCATGATGTGGTTCTGGCTGCAGGATGGTGGTCTGGCTGCAGGATGGTGGTCTGGCTGCAGATGTAGTTCTGGCTGCAGGATGGTGGTCTGGCTCAAGGATGGGGTCTGGCTGCAGGACGTTGGTCTGGCTGCAGGATGGTGGTGTGGCTCCAGGATGTGGGCCTGGCTGCAGGATGGTGCTCTGGCTGTAGAATGGTGGTCTGGCTCCACGATATGGGTCTGGCTGCAAAATGGTGGTCTGGCTGCATGATGGTGGTCTAGCTGGAGAATGGTGCTTTGGCTGCAGGATGGTGGTCTGGCTCCAGGATGGTGGTCTGGTGACAGAATGGTGGTTTGGCTGCAGGATGTTGGTCTGGCTCCAGGATGGGGTTCTGGCTGCAGGATGGTGGTCTGGCTCCCGGATGGGCTTCTGGCTGCAGGATGGTGCTTTGGCTGCAGCATGTGGGTCTGGCTGCAAGATGGTGGTCTTGCTGCATGATAGTGGTCTTGCTGCCGGATTGTGGTTTGGCTCCAGGATAGTGCTCTGGCTCCAAGATGGTGCTCTGCCTGTAGGATGGTGGTCTGGCTGCAGGATGGTGGTCTGGCTGCAGAATAGTGGTCTTGCTACAGGATGGGGGTCTGGCTCCAAAATGGTGGTCTGGCTGCATGATGGTGGTCTAGCTGGAGAATGGTGCTTTGGCTGCAGGATGGTGGTCTGGCTCCAGGATGGGCTTCTGGTTGCAGAATGGTGATTTGGCTGCAGGATGTTGATCTGGCTCCAGGATGGGGTTCTGGCTGCAAGAAGGATGGTCTGGCTTCAGGATGGGCATCTGGCTGCAGGATGGTGATCTGGCTGCTGTATGGTGGTGTGACTCCAGGATGATGGTCTGGCTGGAGGATGGTGGTCTCGCTGCAGGATGGTGGTCCTGGCTGCAGGATGGGGGTGTGACTCCAGGATATGGGTCTGTCTGCAACATGGTGGTTCTGGATGCAGGATGGTGGTCTAGCTGCAGAATGGTGCTTTGGCTGCAGGATGGTGGTCTGGTTGCTGTATGGTGGTCTTGCTGCAGGATGGTTCTTTGGCTGCAGAATGGTGGTCTGGCTGCAGGATGGTGGTCTGGCTGCAGGATGGTGGTCTGGCTCCTGGAAGGTGGTCTGGCACCAGGATGGTGCTCCGCCTGCAGGATGGTGTTCTGCCTATGGATGGTGGTTTGGCTCCTGAAAGGTGGTCTGTCTGCAGAATGGTGGTCTGGCTGCAGGATGGTGGTGTGGCTCCAGGATGGTGGTCTGGCTGCAGGATGGTGGTCTGGCAGAATGATGGTGGTCTGGCTCTAGGATGGTGCTCTGCCTTCGGGATGGTGGTCTGGCTGCAATATGGTGGTCTAGTTCCAGGATGTCTTTCTGGCTGCAGGATGGTGGTCTGGCTGCAGAATGGTGCTTTGGCTGCAGAATGGTGGTCTGGCTGCTGTATGATGGTGTGACTCCAGGATGGTGGTCTGGCTGCAGAATGGTGGTCTTGCTGCAGGATTGTGCTCTGTCTGCAGGATGGTGGTCTGGCTGCAGGAAGGTGGTCTGGCTGCTGGATGGTGGTCTAGCTGCAGGATGGTGGTCTGGCTCCAGAATGGTGGTCTGGCTGCAGGATGGTGGTCTGGCTGCATGATGTTGGTCTGGCTGCAAAATGGTGCTTTGGCTGCAGGATGGTGGTCTTGCTGCAGGATGGTTGTCTTGCTGTTGGATGGTGGTCTTGCTGCAGGATGGTGGTCTGGCTGCAGGATGGTGGTCTTGCTGCAGGATTGTGGTCTGGTTCAAGGATGGTTATCTGCCTGCAGGATGGTGGTCTGGCTTCAGGAAGGTGGTCTTTCTGCAGGATTGTGGTCTGGCTTCAGGATGGTGGTCTGGCTCCAGGAAGGTGGTCTTGCTGCAGGATGGTGGTCTAGCTCCAGGATGTGGTTCTAGCTGCAGGATGGTGGTCTGGCTGCAGGATGTGGGTCTGGCTGCAGGATGGTGGTCTTGCTGCAGGATTGTGGTCTGGTTCAAGGATGGTTATCTGCCTGCAGGATGGTGGTCTGTCTGCAGGATGGTGGTCTGGCTTCAGGAAGGTGGTCTTTCTGCAGGATTGTGGTCTGGCTTCAGGATGGTGGTCTGGCTCCAGGAAGGTGGTCTTGCTGCAGGATGGTGGTCTAGCTCCAGGATGTGGTTCTAGCTGCAGGATGGTGGTCTGGCTGCAGGATGTGGGTCTGGCTGCAGAATGGTGTTCTGGCTACAGGATGGTGGTCTGGCTCCAGGATGGGGTTCTGGCTGCAGGATGGTGTTCTGGCTTCAGGATGGGGTTCTGGCTGCAGGATGGTGATCTGCCAGCATGATGGTTGTCTGGCAGCATGATGGTGGTCTAGCTGCAGAATGTGGTTCTGGCTGCAGGATGTTGGTCTGGCTGCAGGATGGTGGTCTGGCTCCAGGAAGGTGGTCTGGCTGCAGGAATGTGGTTCTGGCTGCAGGATGTTGGTCTGGCTCCAGGAAGGTGGTCTGGCTGCAGGAATGTGGTCTGGCTGCAGGATGGTGGTATTAGCGCAGACAGCCCAGTTCAATCTCAACCCCCTGAACCCACTTTCTCATCCACTTACTGGACCATAAAGGCCAGACAATGATGGAACTAAAACAAGATTAAATATACTGATGTACTGAACACATCGATAAGATGTCACACGTTTTACAATTTCCCTTTGGGGATAAGGTATTTTTTGTTTCATTATTGATGATGTCATGATGACGTCATGACCAATTGATTAAACTATTTTGATTGGCTTGACTATTTGACTTTAAAACTCATCTAAAATCCCCATCCCTAGTAGTAGGTTCATCAAGTATATGTATATATATTCTATATATACACATATACTATGTGTATATGTGTTTTTCTCTTGGGTGAGAAATTTGATTAGGAAGCACAGAATGACCTTACAACTGGCAGCCACCGCATCACAGTTTGCATAAAACAATCACTAGACAAATGTCCTTGTTCACAGCACTGAACTGGTCGAAGAGTTTTCCATGAGCGTCACTATAAAGCCTAGATTCACTTTTGAAGTGGGATCTTCAAAGTCTCAGGAACATTTTTCTAAGCTTGTTCCACAACCTTTACTAAGTTTGGCTCAGATTGGTGAACTTCTGTCCATCTTTCCATCTGAGATTCTGCCTCTCTGAAATGCTCCTTTAATACCCAATCATGTTACCAGTTAAACCAGTCAATTGTTAAAGGCCCTTATTTACTAAGATCTCAAATAAAGAGAGCTAATTTATTTGTGTAGCAGCATTTGTGTGCGCTGTCTCTTCTATGTTTGCAGGTGATCTACTAAGACTGTACATGCAATCGGTAACAGGTGCAAACAGCAGTATTTAAATAATGATGTAGCTGTTATTGCTTTGCCATGGAAAGTTCAGGAGAGCAAGAAAGATGTAAACACAAAAAGAAATTCTACAGGATAGAGAGAGATGTTGATTCCAGAGATGTAAGATGCGGATATGAGGCAGGCAAAAAAAAAAAATTAAATATCGAATAAGTATAGGGTAGGAACGTAGATGGACCGGTAAATCGAGAGCTTCGCCTTCTGGCTCAGTTCCTTCTTCACTACAACAGACCGATGCAAAGTCCGCATCACTCTCAGATACCGCACCAATCCATCTGTCCATCTCCCGTTCCATTTTTCCCTCACTTGTGAACAAGACCCCGAGATACTTGATCTCCTCCAGCAGGGACAGGACCTCACCTCCGATCTAAAGAGGACACTCCCACCCTTTTCCGGCTGAGGACCATGAACTCGGATTTGGAGGTGCTGATTCTCATCCCAGCCAATTCACTCGGCAGTGAATTGCCCCAGTGAGAGTTGGAGATCACGGCCCGATGACGACGCCAACAGAACCACATCTGCAAACAGCAGAGACTCAATCCTGAGATCACCAAACAGGATCCCTTTGTGTTACGGAAAACTCAGTTTCCCTAATTTCAGGGTTAAACTACTCAGGGTTTTCAATAAACCTGCTTCGTGCAACAAACCCCTGGACCACTTGAAGAACTATATCGACCACTACTTCACTGCATAGTGCACTATGGATATGGCCACCTCAACAACCCCCTGAAAATCCACCTTCTCTCCAGCCTACAAAAGACTTCCCTCCCCAGTACACACACATCTCCATCCTCATCCTCGAACCAACTCCATCATTCAGAGGTAAGCAACATTTTAAACTCTATAAAGCAAAAACACTCTGGACCAGAATCACACTCATTGAAGTTTTACACAAAGATTCACTCCGTCAAAGCTTGGAATACAGCCATGGACAGATTGAAAAACTCACCAAGGAAAACAAAAACCTCCGTAAAACTGTCAACTCCATCACTGGTCCAGCTCACCACTGTCACAACTGAACATAATACAATGAAGGAAACCATTCTGGATTTACTAGCACTCAGAATTTGAGACAACTTGGTTGTTCTGGCATCCCTGAACGCACCACAGATGATCCAGAGAAATCAGTAAAGGACTTCATGAAACTTCAGCTCAAACTTCCCGCAGAGACAGTCAACAAGATCACACTTCACCGCTTTCACCGTTTAGGACAAAAAACCCCACCACCAACAGACCCCGAACAACTGTTGCCAAATTCAAACATTTCAAACAGAAAGAACTGGTCAAACAACAAGGAAAACATCTTAAAGGAACAGACTTTGGACTAAACAACCAATACCCAAAAGAAATCATGGACAGATGCAAAAAAAAACCTTCCCCATCCGCAAACAAATGATCTCGGAAGGAAAGAAAACAGTCATCTCAGTGGACAAACTTTACATAAACAGTTTAACAGCAACAAGGATAACACGCCATGGCTCTAGTAGTAACCCCTCTCTACACATGCAGGCTCACTCTCTCCCTCCGCTACAGAGCCCCCCACCCCCTCCCGCCACTGTCTAATAACTCATACAATCAAACATTTATGCATCAATGTCTCGCTCTGCACAGCATGCTCTGATACGTTGCGTTCTTTATGTTCTTTATTGTAAAGAGTTTTTCTTTTCTTTTCTTATATGTTTCACTGTTCTTTTGTTAATGCACTTTGAGTACCTTTGGCTATTGTAAAGGGCTATATAAATAAATTTGATTTGACGCGTTCACCTTACTGTATATGTTGCTATTTTGTTTTATAATCATGTCTACCCCTGCAACCCACTCCATCAGACTCCTATATGCTCACACGCACTCACACCTACACTCATATGTCCGCATTCACTTGCACACACGTGCGCGCACACACACACGCACTTATATTTGTACACATGCATATATATGCCCACCCATATACATACACTATATTGCAGACTGTTTCTACAAACATTTGTGAAAGAATGAGTCGCTCTCAGGAGCTCAGTGAATTCCAGCGTGGAACTGTGATAGGATGCCACCTGTGCAACAAGTCCAGGCATGAAATTTCCTCACTCCTAAATATTCCACAGTCAACTGTCACCTGTATTATGAGAAAATGGAAGTGTTTGGGAACGACAGCAACTCAGCCACGAAGTGGTCGGCCACGTAAACTGATGGAAATGCAAAGCGTGGATGCAGTGGTGTAAAGCAGCCGCCAGTGGACGCATTCTCTGAAGTGACGGATCACGACTCTTCATCTGGCAATCTGATAGACGAGTCTGGGTTTGTCAGTTGCCAGGACAACGGTTCTTGTCTGACTGCATTGTCTCAAGTGTAAAGTTTGGTGGAGGGGGGATTATGGTGTGGGGGTGTTTTTCAGGAGCTGGGCTTGGCCCCTTAGTTCCAGTGAAAGGAACTCTGAATGCTTCAGCATACCAAGACATTCTGGACAATTCCATGCTCCCAACTTTGTGGGAACAGTTTGGAGCTGGCCCCTTCCTCTTCCAACATGACTGTGCACCAGTGCACAAAGCAGGTCCATAAAGACCTGGATGCAGAGTCTGGTGTGGAGGAACTGGACTGGCCTGCACAGAGTCCTGACCTCAACCTCATAGAACATCTTTGGGATGAATTAGGCCCTTTTCACATGGTGTGCTTGGGTCTGTGTCCAAGCACGTTTGACCACAAATTTCGTCCATGTGAAAGTAAACAGGCCAGGCCCGGGCAGCCCAGGTCGAGAGGTAGTCCAGGACCCGGACTACCTGCGCTCGGGCAGGGAAAAATGCATTGTGAACACAATCCAGGCTGTGCCAAATGTGACATGTGGGCTACTCACCCAACAAGCGGCAGTGACCAAATCAAAACTCAACCCTACCGGCATGTTTGTCTTTGTTGTAATTGTCATCAGTGGTTAAAAAAAGCTAAAATGCAAAATATGAGTGTCTGGCTTGCATTAGGGATGGAGTGATTTTCGATCGGATAGTCTATCGGTGATCAAAGGGGATGATCATGGTCTATTTTAAATGGCAATCTTTAAGGCGACTTTTAATTAATTTACTGCCATAAGAATTCAAAGAAAAAAATCTCTAGAACTGCGCTCTACTATGTCGACTACTTAAATGTTTCTGGTGGAGCACCATGTCTGTATACAGAACCCTCTGATCTGCGCAGCTGAGGAGTGAATATTAAACTCTTAACTACACCGTGTTGTCTCCTTTTCCTTCTCACTTTTCTGCCGAGGTGTGCGTCGTGGACGAAGGCTCCCTTCGTCTCCCTTCGTCTCCTTTCGTCTCCTCTGTTCTTTATCTTCTTGTTTGTTTACCTAACACTTCCCTGCGCCACAAGTAGTACTATTTTATCTTTCTTTTTAGTCACAAAAGATATAATTCAAGCATATATTTGAACAATAACTTTATTAAATCGAGATATCACAAATAACCAAACCAAAATTTACTCTTTAGCCGCAGACACTTCTATCTTACACAGACTAAGTAAATAAGTGAATGCTTACAGCTGCTAACATAGTTGTCACTTCAAACAAGGAGCATATAGTGGAAATTATTCACCGAGAGAAGGCTCAGGCAGATGTGCTGCAAAACCACCAGGCGTTTTGTTTTTGTTTTTGTATGGTTTTTTTTATGATGATGGTGTAACTGTGCATGGCCAATCAGCCGATCAATCGCCTATCGGCGATAGACAGTGGCTGGTTTCACATCCCCAGCTTGCATCCATAGCAGACAAGAAATCTCTCCAAGTAACCAAACAAGCTTCCTTCCTTGTTGATAAACTAACCCTTCGCTTGACTGGTGACGTAGGGGTTTGTTGCTTCCTCGGTTGTTAGCTATCATCGAAGTTTCCCGCAACACTGCCACATAGTGTTCTGGCACCCGAAATTAGCGAGTGTGTCTGAGCCTGGTTCAAGCACTGGCATGTAAACGCAACACAGAAACAACAATCCCGGGCCAGGCACAGGCCCGAGCACGCCATGAGAAAAGGCCCTTAGAGCAGAGACTGAGAGCCAGGCCTTCTGGTCCAACATCAGTGTGACCTCACAAATGTGCTTCTGGAAGATGGTCAAAGATTCCCAGAAACACTCCTAAACCTTGTGGACAGCCTTCCCAGAAGATGAAGCTGTTCTAGCTGCAAAGGTGGACCAACGTCATACTGAACCCTGTGGATTAGGAATGGGATGTTACTGAAGCACAGTCAGTCATTATCAATCAGTCTTTACCGCTTATCAGTCTTTACCGCGGGGGTTGCTGGAGCCTATCCCAGCTATTATCAGGCGAGAGGCAAGTACACCCTGGACAGGTCGCCAGACTGTCGCAGGGAGACAGACAACCATTCACGCTCACATTCATACCTAGGGGCAATTTAGAGTGATCAATTAACCTAACATGCATGTCTTTGGATGGTGGGAGGAAGCCGGTATACCCACACATACACGGGGAGAACATGCAAACTCCACACAGTAAGGCCACTGTTGGAATTGTTCGAACCCCCTTCCCAGCCGGGAATCGGACCAGCGACCTTCTTACTGCGAGGCTGCGGTGCTAACCACGCCACCGTTCAGCTACCGAAGCTCATACGTGAGTAAAGGCAGGTGAGCGAATACTTTTGGCAATAAAGTGTGCATACCCACACATGCATATACATAGATTTCCATATACACTCGCTTCACACACACACACCAGTCTATTCAAACCAGCATTACGCCCCCCCCCCCCCCCCCCCCCACACACACACACACACACACACACACAGCAGGCCCTCGTAAGACTGTCACACCTAGATACACATTCAAATCAAATCAAATCAAATCAAACTTTATTTATAAAGCGCTTTTCCTGCCAAAGGCAACCCAAAGTGCTTTTCAAGAAAATAAAAACAAACACATTTTTAAAATAAAAACAGCCCTTCACACACCCAAGCACAAAACACAGCACACAAAACTATAAACATTTGCACACACACACACAAACACACACACACACACCCCACACCCACCCACACTAAGACTAATAAACATCTGGCTTGACCTACTGTGAGGAAGCGATATCTTGGGGATCCGTTCACTCCAGGAGCCAGACACGGTCCTAGAGGGCGCTCCTGCAGGAGCCAACCAGATCAGGGCAGGCCGGGGTCCACACCACAGTGATAGGGCTGCAGTGCGGGGCCCCAGCCACCAGGACAAGGGCAGCCCCCCACCAGCTCCCTCCAGACCATGTAGGCAAAGCTCCCAGAGTGAAGGATCCCCATGAGGAAACACTGGTGTTAAAATGTTAAAACAGATAAAACAAGAGAACAGATAAGAGCAACATAGAAAAATAAATAGGTATTCATAAAATTATATGCTAAACAAGTCAATAAAATCTAAAATAACTTAAAGATAACATAAAAAATAAATAAATAATAGAGTAAAATAAGTAAAATGAAATAAAATCAAAAAGCTAAGTTAAAAAGGTAGGTCTTGAGCCTCTTCTTAAAAACATCAACAGTCTCTTCACACCCCAGTGCATCTATACTGAGATGTATGAGAAACCAATGCACACACCAGTGTGTAAGTTGTTCTTTCATTTGCCTGCTGAAATCGGCCAAAGCTGTATGATAGGCTCCATACAAACATTTCCCTGCAGTCAGTCACTGCAACACTTTTGCATGAAATAGTCATTAGACTAATGATTTTTCCCAGAGATGTAAAGCAGGGGGGGGGGGGGGGGGGGTGTTCTCTAAGACTTAGCCTCTAAACAAAGAGTCCTTGAACAGTTGACAGAGCAGCATCATAATGAAGAGGATCCTGCTGGCCGTCTACCTTCTGTCAGGTCAGTTTCCATCTGCGAGCAACCATTACTGTGTAATACTTCAGTACAGCTAGAAAACTACCATGCTCTGAGAATCTAAACGATCATTTTTGTCACAGAGTGGTTGATCCTCTCCACCTGCCTCCACCAGTACTACTTTGTTGATCAGCCTCTGACCTGGACTGAAGCTCAGAGCTACTGCAGACAGAGATACACAGACCTGGCAACCATTGAAAATGATGAAGAAATGAACCAACTTACCAAAACTCTCTCATCTGCTGGTTCCAGCTCCGATATCTGGATTGGTCTGTACAGGGAAATCGTCTGGACGTGGTCTGATGGGTTTACTGGGAGCGGGGCTGAGTACCGGAACTGGGCGACTCCTGCCGATGAGTCGGACTCTAAACAGGATCCGTTCTGTCTTTTTAATAAAACGGGTGCAGGGTGGTGTGATTTGAATTCCAAGTTAAACTTGACCTTCATCTGTTACGATGGTGAGAATATGAAAGATTTCAGTGTTAATAAATAAATTCATGAATTAACCTTCTTCTCCTCATACATCCTGGACTGCAGGAACACAGCTAGAGCCTGAATTTGTGTTTGTGAATGAGACAATGGATTGGTCCGGAGCTCAAAGGTACTGCAGGGAGAACCACATAGACCTGGCAACCGTGAGGAACCATGAAGAGAACCAGAGGGTCCAGAGCTTGGTTCCCAGTGGACACTATGCCTGGATTGGCCTGTTTGGAGATCCAGATCTCCGCTGGTCTGATGGGAGCAACTTCAGTAACTGGAATCATGGTCCAAATCCAGTCAGTTCAGTGAAAGCCAGGTGTGGTTTTACATCTGTGAAGACTTCAGGATGGAACTTTTCATCCTGTGAAAATCGATTACCATTCAGCTGCCATGGACCACCTACCCGTGAGTATTCCCCACTGCAGAACTTCCATGTAGAGACCTGCACGGGATGAGACTGTCCTAGGGATTCCCTCAGGTCCCGAGTTCTTTAATGCAAAGTTTGAAGACGATCTTCACTTGACAATTTTTGAGGGATTTTTTCAGAGCGCAATGAGGCTTTGATTGAAACCCCATGCGGGCCCCGGGCTGTGTTGCGTCGGGTGCACACAGTGGTTTAAAAAACAGAAGGCTTTTTTGTGAATTACGCCGTCTGCTGGGATTTTCAAAGCATTTTTCATTAGTTTGTTAAATACTGGATTAATACTAAGGAGTGGCAGAGAGTGATGCGCAGGTCAACCCATGTGGGTCCGGTGTGCTGCCTGTAAAGAAATTTTCACTTTAAAGGCATATGCCACCTCTGGGTGAAATTGAACCCCCCCCTGAGTTGGACAAGTGGGTAGAAGCATTTTCTAACTGACCCAGTCATTCTCCGAGTCTGGCAGCACTCGCTTTAGCTCAGCGTAGTTGCTGTAATCTGCCGGTTCCAACTAGCACCACTTGGTGAAAGTGAACTAATTAACTTGAGATTTTTTCCAATTACCTGCACCCCCACATTCTGATTGAGTACAAACGAGAAGCTGATTTTCAGAGGAACGAAAGGTGGATTAATAGGGGAAAAAATAGGGGGGGAATAGGGGAAAAATAGGGAGAAATATGAAAATAATAGTGAGGAAAGAAAGGAGGGGGAGGGTAGGGTTGAATTTATATTATAGTGTGGGGAAATAATATTGGTAATAATAATAAAAAAAAGAACATTGGAAGAAGAAGGAGGAATGATAAAGGAAAATATACAATAATAATATAGATATGATAAAATAATTAATGCCTAAATCCGATTTTCTAAATGTGTGGTTACACATATTTTATAATGGACCATATCGGATTTCTCGCGATTACAATATAATAAAAAACAGATAAAATAAAAAAAAAAAGAACTAATAAAAATAAAAAAAAAAGAGAAAAAAAAAGAAAAAAAGAAAAGAAATAGATAAATAAAAAAAAAAAAAAAAAAAAAAAACGAGAGTTAGATATAATTAACAGTTTGGGGCTTCAATCATCTCCTATTGCTTTTTAAATTATGCCGAGAGCGAGCGCGCTGGTGATTTCTTTAATTGTGTGTACTGATTAATTTCCAAAATGGAGGTTTAGCTTCTTAAATCAGATTTTTAAGCAGTTCTGATGGAGCTCGTTAATCTGGACGATGCGGCTTCATTCTGAACCAATATTTCACTGAACATGGATGACCCGCGGCGTGTCTGGAGGTAAAACAGTTTTGCATGACGTACGTAAAATGTAAAGGCGCTTCCCTGTACAGCATAAAGGAGGATGGACATCATTCACATGTTTTGGCTGGAATTAGTCAGTGACTTCAGGATTAGTCAGTGACCAGGAATTAGTCAGTACTTCAGGCATCACCTGCAGCACCGTCATTGATCTCTGTAACTGCAGTTATTAATGTTGCATATGAATCCAGCGGGCATGAACACGCACAGCTCTGTGGAGACTTCGTTCCGATGACAGACTGTTTCTGCTTCCAGTCAGTGATCCTGAGATTCAGACATGAATCTAACATGTTTCAGACCAAACCAGTTACATTAATACGTGGAGGCAGATTACATTTACCATTTCATTTTAGTAACAGACTAAGTTGGTTTGCGAGGTTGTGGAGTCTGTCCCCTGTAAAAGCATCAAAAAAATCTGAATGCCGGGGGAGGGGGAGGCTTTTAAAGAATCGTAGGAATGATGGGATGTTTTTTTTTTTTATTTTTTAAAAATATCATCATTCTGACAATGGAATGAAAAAATGGTTAAAATGATGAGACGTTTGCCATTTCGACAATTGGTGATCCATGTCGGAGTTGGAATGGTGATTGACTCCCACTCACACTTTCCTCCTCATCTCTCGTTCTCTGTCGGGCCTCCATTCTCGCATTTAACTACTGCTCTCATCCTAATAGTGTGCCAGCAATAAGCTAAATTGTCGCAGATTTAATGACGTGTGGAACACATTGTGTAAGGAGATCCGATCTGCCTGCTTACACTGCGGTCGCATTGTCACATATCTGATTCATATCCGATTTATTTCCACATATGAATGAGGCCTGTATCCGATCTCAACAGATCCGAATGCATGCGTCTTTTTCCTGTTTACATTGTCAAAAAGCAGATCGGATTTGAGTCACATAAGAGCAAAATATCGGAATTGGGTCACTTTTCACTGACAGTGTAAATGAGGCCATAGTGACAGGACTGTCAACTGTCACAGTAGCACGCATGCGCAGCATCCGGTGGCAACCCTGTTTACGGAAGCTGGGGAAGTTGGGGATGATGCGCATGCGTGCTGCCTTTGCTACTATTCGCGGTGCTTCCCTGTGATTGGCCTGTACTTCCTCGGCATACAGTTCCCCTCTTACAGATCTGGGCATGAAAAAGTTCCTCCTTTTTCTGCCAGAAGTGGTGCACTAATAGTGCACCACTACTGCACTATCACTGGCTGAACGACTTGTCCCACAAATACGGCATCATATACGGTGTCCAAACTTGGCGTGTGGAAACGTCCTTGTTCCGGGCATTTATTTATGCTCTGAAATTGTTTCCCCTGGGCACACAGGCGTTTCTCTGTGCGATTGAATTAGCAGACAAGTCGCTGGTAAGTGGCTGGCAGTCGGCTGAAAGGGGAAATTTTTCATGCCCAGATCTGTAAATGCCACCTAGTCAGTCTTTGATGTGAAATCGGCTTCTTGTTTGTACCTGATCAGAATGTGCGGGTCACGAAACGTAATTGGAAAAAAATCTGAAGTTAAGTAGTTCACTTTCACCAAGTGGTGCTAGTTGGATACGCCAGATTACAGCAACTATGCTAAGCTAAGCTAAAGTCAGTCTTGTGTGAATCCTGCCACGATCCCGTCCGATTCAGGTCTCTACTTCCATGATTGTATGTTGTCGCGTAATCCTGATCATGATTCCAAGCATGATCCATCTCTGCCTTTTCTTACCAGTGAGGCAGCAGGTGGTGAAGCTGAGACTGAAACTGGAGGACTCCGTGGACCTGAATGACCCTGCTGTGAAAGCAGACCTCCTGGAAAAGGCAAGTGGTTTCATTTTTGAGAACACGAGGCACTTTTGGACTGTAGGAACCTTTTGGAGTTCCTAGAACCTTTTGGGAACCGGGACGGTTTTTTTGCGCATTCGGACAGATAGGAAATAGGGACCTCGGACCACAGTTCCTAGAACCTTTTTAGCTCCTACTGCGAGGCAGGGTCTTTTCGGGGTTCCATAGGAACTGAAATACGTAGATGTTTGGGGATTGGTAGAACTGGCAAGCCGCGCCCCTTTTGCGTGATCTCCGCTTCTTCCAGCCCCGCCATATTTGAAAAAAATCCCACAGCTGTTTACTGAGATCGTAATAACAACAAGAACTATTCCAACAGGGGTGTACCAATTCATTATTAAATCGATCGCAATGGTGCACGTCCTGAATCGATAACTATTTTGAAACGTCCAAAAACAATTATTTTCATACTAATTTAATGACCCAAATACAGCTGCAAGGTGCGGCAGCAGAATCTGCGGCTGCCGCCCGGATATTTTAGTGGACGATCCGTCCACTAAAGTGTCTGTGCGCACTTCAACAAAAGATTAACAAGACGTTACCTGATGCATATGACCGTGATGAGGGAAAGCTGGTAAGTTAGCTTTTATTTTATAACAGCTTTGAATAAAAGATGGAAAACCCAAATACAGCTGCAAATTGTGTCAGTAAACTGTGTCCATCTGAACATGGGGAAGATGAAGGAGATGGTGGTGGACTTCAGGAGAGAGCCTGTCCAGGATGCTCCACTGATATCAACGGTGCTGAGGTGGAGCAGGTGAGCAACACCAAGTTCCTGGGTGTCCACATCTTCCAAGACCTGTCCTGGGACACCAACACCACGTCCCTGGCCAAGAAATCCCAACAGCGACTCTACTTCCTGCGGAAACTGAGAAGAGCAAGAGCCCCGTCTCCCATCATGCACTGCTTCTACAGGGGCACCATGGAGAGCATCCTGACCAGCAGTATCACCGTGTGGTACGGAGCCTGCACCGCAGCCTGCTGCAAGACCCTGCAGCGCATCGTGAAAGCAGCTGGGAAGATTGTCGGTGTCCCCCTCCCCTCTCTATTGGACATTTACCACTCCCGCCTCACCTGCAGAGCCACCAGGATTGCAGGTGACCCCACCCACCCCGCCCACAGTGTCTTCACCCTGCTGCCGTCAGGGAGGAGGCTGCAGAGTCTCCAGGCCAGAACCAGAACCAGCAGGCTCAGACTGTTTGCACTATTGTCCATCAGGACCACTGTACTGTTACACTGTCAAACTTTACTGCTACATTTCCCATCTGTACATTTGTAATCCTCTTTAGTATTTAAACTCAGTTTCGTGTTTAGATTTTTAGTTATCCGAGTAAGTTCCTATAATTTATATTTTATATTTTTTATCTTATAGTTTATTATATTTTATTATGCACCGTGGGTTTGAGAGGACTGTGATTTCATCTGTCTTGTATGTCTACCATGCAGCACATTTGACAATAAAGTTGGGTTGAGTTCAATCTGCACCACTTTAGTCCACTGAAGTGTCAGGGTGTAGTACTTCAACGAAAGGTAAACAAGACGTTAGTAGGGCAGCTTTCCAACGGTGGGCTGTTCCATTACGTGATACATCACCAGCAGAAATAAACATACTTACAACAGAAAAAAAAAATGTTTACAACAGAAATAAACATGATTACAAAAAAAAACAAAAACATAATAAACATAAAAAAAAAAATGTTTGGAACAGAAATGAACATATTTACAACTGAAATAAACATGATTACAGCAGAAATAATTATGTTTACAACAGAAATAAACATATTTACAACAGAATAAACAGGAATACAACAGAAATAAACATTTAAAACAGAAGTAAACATGTTAAAAATCCATTTCAGGTTTAACAGGTAAATTTTACCCTCATGTCAACTGTGAAGGGATGATGTTTTTTAACTTATTCATTCTTGAAATGACACATAATTAAGGGCGTGTCCTTTTGATTGACATGCGGCAGAGGGCCTAGTGGAGGGGATTTTTTCTTATGGGGGAACATTAAGGATTATTTTTGGTTTCTTTTATTGGTAGTTTTGTGTAGGATATCTCAATATTGGAGGCGGTGGGAGGAGGGGATTTGAAGGAAAATACTGAAAAAAACAACTAAAACGAAAAGGGAAGTGGCCATTTTAGAAGATCTGTGATGAGGGGGGAGAGGGGGGGGGTTTAGGGGAGAGAGAGAATAAGAGGGGGGGAGAATTTGATATGAAAAAAATATAAAAGAGGGAGGTTGCTTTTGTGGATGGGTAAAATATGGGTGGGGGGGAAAATAATAAAGGAAAAGGCGAGAAAAAAAAAAGATTTAATAAAATGAGGGATATTAATGAAGACTAATTGAATAATTATTTATAGACAACGTACCAAGGAAAAAAAAATAAATGGTGATGAAGTGAGGTGGAAAAATTATTTTTTGGAGTGGTGGAAAGTGCCAATAAGAAAATGTGAATCATTAATTATTCATTCATTCATTCACTGGAGTTTGGGGGATGTGGCGATGGAAAGTATGAAAAAAATGTAATGTAATACGCTTTTCCCTTAAGTAAGAAATAAAAAAAAATATATTAATATTAAAAATAGGGAAGGAGGAGGAAGTAAAAATAGGTGGAAGGAAGTATATGAATATATTTTTTAATTAGTATTTTCTTGTTTCAATGGAATTTTGGAATAAGAGGAAATAAATAATAATAGACAAAAAAATAAAAAAAAATAATAAGGGAGTCGGGCGAGGACGGAAAGGGGAGGGGGAAAGGGAGGGGAACGAAAAAAGATAAAAGAATAAAATATCAAATGAAAAAAATAAATGGAGAAGGAAAAAATGGGAGAAGAGTAAGTGAGAAGAAAAAATGGTGATAATGATAATATATGAAATTGCAGTGGATTGGAGTGGATGAATATCGAGGTTAGTTCAGTGTCTGGGTTGACGGTGTGAGAGGAGCAAAAAAAGAACAATTAAAATCATAATTAAATTTTATTATTAGAAATATTATTAAAAATTAACATAATTCTAAAAATTTATAATTATTCTTAATGGTAATAAATGTTAAATATGTGGATCTCTGTGCTCTATGTATATGATTGAAGGGGTGGTCAAATGGTCAAATTAGCTGATTAATGTGAGAAAGCAAGAGTAAAATTGGGAATATACCGAATTATAAGAGATTATACTAAAGAAGATAAGCGCAGGTAAGAAAGAACCCGGGATATTAGCCTCCGCCCCCAGGTGTCAGTTTTAGCCCTGGAGGCTAACAGTTAGCTCCCTGCTAGCTCCCAGGAAGGCCTCAGTCTGCAGCAGAGTTACACAGCGGCTGGTTTTAGCTGGTAAACAGCAAGTGTCTTACCTTTCAACCATCATCATTCACTCTTGTTCACAGTGGATTAGCTCGGTTAGCATTAGCTTGGCTGTTAATCATTTTCCCCGCAGCTCAGAGCAGCCCTGTCTTTGCCTATTTTAGTATTTTCCAGTAGTGACGACACACGCGACACAGCAAGATGTCAACAGTGGGACACGCCCAACTGGCCTCACTTTTCCCTCTTCAGACGTGACCGAATTCTACGTCCATTTTTTTACAGCCTTTGACCAGAACCCTGTTCCCAACCCCAGATATACAGCGGAATTAGTTAAACATGTTTTCCACGTAAACCTTTATTCTGAATTATTGATGTAAACATGAAAGAGAATAATGTAATTCTTTGATTCTGTATGAAAAACATCGTGTAACCGGGGCCACTGATGTCTGTCTGTGTCTCCAGCTGCAGGACAGGCTGAACGTGACTGGAGTCACCTTGAAGTGGAGAGAGCAGCCTGATGGGAAAGTTTTCCACCAGGAGGGAAGAAGAAAGAAGACTGAGCTGTGAAACAGAGACCCAGCTTTATGGTCTGAACGGAAATGTTTACTTCATGTCTGCTATGTGAGAAATGAGCTGTAAAACTGCTTATCGATGCATCTATGAAGCTGCCGTCTTGTCTGTTAATCTGGATTATCATAGTTTTACTAACAGATGCATCCTGATACCTGATGTTTCCGGAAATAAATCATGCTGCTGTTTGAGCTTCTGTAAATAAAGATGATAAAGGAATTTATTAAGCCAACGTAGTTGAACAACTGCCCACTAGGGGGCGACGCTCCCCAATACAACCAGTTTAACAGTTGTGTTTTTTTTACTTATTTCAAGAGCGGCCAAGATTTTGTTTGCTTGGAATAAGCAAAAAAAAAAAAATCCTGCCAATAGAACAAGCAAAATTTTCTTCAAATAAGATGCATTGTCTCAAAACAAGTTCCTATATCTCACTGAAATGTAACTATTTTTCTCTTATTTTGAATGAGATTAGATATTTTGACTACTGTAAAAATTAGAAAAAATATATTTGGTAATATTTGAGTTTTTTAGTGTAAACAGCTGAAACTTTATATGGTTTGTTTGGTTTTCTGAAAGGCAACATCATGTATTGTTTTGTAAACAACCAAAAACAACAGAACAAAAAAAAAAACTTGGGTTCAAAAACAACTTCACAATAAGAATATCAGTACTTTTTGCTCCCACAGTGAGGAAATGAGCACCGCTGCAACAGCACAAGTAAAGCAGACGAGTCTGACCAAATATAAAAGCTTTAAAGACATAAACAGAATAGATTAGGTTACTCAGGTTAAATGGAGTCTTTCAAAAGTGCTCTTTGTAGATTCTTAACAATTATGGTTAACTTTGGAAAGAATGAATAATCTGTGCATTATTACTCTGAACAAAATAGTGAGATTATAAACATAAACACAAATATGCCTGTGAGTGTAATCTAAACAAAGCAAAAATAAAACTGGGTATGAGGTCGTCATGGGGGCTGGGTTCCTGAGTCATTAAGGAGTCTGAATAGCAAAGTGATTATGTTTTGGCATGTGCAAAGGCAATAAAGGGGGAACAACACACAGCTGTAGGTTATGTTGAACTAATAAAGAGGAACAAATGGACCTGGTGCCATAAAATCATTTACAGTGATGTTTGTGCCAGTCAGTTTTTGTGCACGCGGAGCGAAGCCATGGACAGTCAGCAGGCGGAGCGTCGACCAAGCCCACAGACTGGAAGTGGAACCACTGAACCGCACACTTGTCATCATCGCAGACCACCATCTGACCGTACTCTGGTCCAGAGCCGAGGCGCCGCCTTCCCTTCAGCCGCGCAGACGCTCTGTTTTCTGTATCAGGCTTCCGCTTCTGCTGCTTCCTGTTATCATCCTGGCTGTTGTAAAAGGCATTGTGTGTCTGAGTGTATAAGATTTTTTGAAGTTCTGGCCCACTACTTCTGGTAGACACACCTTCACGAAGAACTCTTGTGCCACAATGTTACAGAGTATTTGTAGGGCTACGAAGTCCTGCAAAGTCCAAACAACAAAGTCACAGTCGGTACTGTCGGTGAGGAACATCTGCGTCTGAACTTGGTGCAGTAAGAGAGTGCCTCTTTGAAACGCCCAATCACGTGCAGGCAGAAGCTGCTGTCATTGGCTGCACATGCCTCCAGAATCGTATCATGTCTGTACTTATATGGGCACTGGACTTCTACACACCCTTTCCCACAGCAAGTACAGTTTACAATTGCATCTGGTGATGCACCAATCTAAACCGCAAGCCCATTTTTCTCTAAATCGCATACTCCAATTAAAATGAGCGCATCTCTGCAACCACAAGGCCTATTTGAAAAAAATGATGTCAAATTAAAGAAAACACTAGTGAGATTTATGGAGGTGTGTAAATATAAGTATATTTGTTACTGATGAAGAGTTAATGAAGATGGCACAGCAAAATTTCAAACCTTGCCTGAAAAAAAACACACTTTCAGCATTAGCAACTCTCTGAAATGATGCTTTAGAAGCTATTAATCTCTTTCAATCCAAGTAAAATATGTTGAGATTGTTCCTGCAAAGACCTCCCTTTCTAAAGTAAAGCAGAGCAGAGGTTTCCAAAATGGCCACTTTGGCACAATTTGGCACAGTTGGCAATGTTATTTTCCATCATGCCACATTATTATTATTCTTCCATAATAAATATGTTTTTAGAAAACAAACAACAAAAACAGCTTTGAACTGCAGCTTTTATGTTTTCTGTTTCTGCACACACCCTCACAGCGTCCTTACCCGGCTGTTTGTGGTTACGCACACCCATAACTCCACAACGTACTGACTTACGGCTGATTTTGGTTAATGAGTCAATTCGTTAGAGCCAGTAGAACGTATCTAGACCCCCGTGGGAACGACTGACAGTACTTTCAGCCAATCAGAGCCAGCAGAAGGTGGTCATTAAGTATTGGCTGGTACCTGTATTGATGGACTGATAAGCCTTCTTCTGGGTCCTAAAGACCTTTGGCTTCACTGAAAGTGTTTCATGTGTTGCCCCCAAGCGGCAACCTCTGGTGGCCTTTTCCACTGCAGCTGCACAGGGCACGGTACAGCACCACACACCAAAGACGACCAGGACGGTTTTTGTTTCCACACAGGCGAAGCTGAAGTCTACTACCTGGAAGTGGGTGGAGTAGGCGTGGTCGCGACTGCCGTGACGTCACTGCCGTGCCACGTGGTGGTCACTATTGGATGATATGGAGGTGTTACTGCTGTTGTTGTTTTCTCTGTGGCTTGTCGTCACCGAAAATAGAGCCAGATATCTTTAGAAGAGGCGAAACACGTGTTGAGGAATAAAAAAATGATCCCTTCAGGTGGAAGAATTGGAGTCGAGTCCGTTTATGCCTTCGTAGATTTATTACAACATGAGACGTCTCACAGAAAATCAAACAGAGAATCTCTCGTATCAGATGAAACACAAGCTTTTATAACTTCACACTCTCCAAAATGTTGCTGGACAGAAATGTCTTTGCCACACTCCTGCTTGTTATCAGCGGTTACTTATCTTGTCCTTGGGTGAAGCAAACACTTCATTCTGCTGAGTCTCTAATAAAATGCAGTTAGCAAAGATAAAACTTACAATTAGTTAGTTGCAAGACAGAATATTCATTATTCCATTGCAGATGGAGAAGTTGACATTTTCACTTTGCTGTGTGCTTACTTGGCAAGGGAGTTTAGTGTTGGGGAGTCGCTTAAGTTTCCACGTTATCTGCTTCTACATACCAGAGAAGAACAAGAGTTCTGACCAACGGAGCTTTTTACATAAATGTGTGTTTTGTTTCAACTCCACAAAACTGCTGCCTGATCAGAGCATAAGGCACTTGTGTGATTTATACAGGATTATACTGAGACACATGATTAAATATATTTTAATAGAGTAAAATAGCACAAATTTCTTTCACACACGTATGACGACAATTTCCTTTGACCAATCAGTGGAGAGCCGTCAGGTACGTCACGTTTTGTGTAGGTTCAGCACGGTTATAGCTAGCTCTGAAATGGGTGCGGAAAATCGTATCGGCTCTGAACGGGTTTTCCCGGAGGAAACACAAATGAAACGTGCCGTGTAGAAGCGTTACGAAAACGAGCAGTGAGAAAGGCCCATATGGGTCTACCCGGAAGACGTAAGTTTTTGTTCTCCCTTGATCCGCTACACACTCAAAAACAGAGGTACGGGACAGGATCATTTCTGTACCTGTAGGTACATTTTTTACAAATGTTCTCTCAAAAGTACAATATTGGTCTTTATGAGGCCAGAAGTACCTATATACTATGAAAAAGGGTCCAAAGTAATATAAAGTACAAATTTGTACCATTTCAACCCTAAGGGTACCTGCAGCATTGAAAAATGTGTGTAGCTTGTACAATAACTATAAATAGCAGTACTTCTAAACAGTAGTATAATTATACTTATTATATTATGATTTTCATAATAATCATAGTAATCATAGTAATAATTATATGTATAATTATATATGTGTTTGGCCTAATATTTATATAATAATTATTCAGTTATTATTAGCATCTTTGAATGTTGTCATAATCTCTATTTTATTGACTTTTATTCATCATTTTTAATTGGTTTATTTGTACTTTATTAACTCATAGCTTGATAAGGTACAAAAATGGACCAGGACCGAAGGTACAGAAATGTCTATCAAACAGGAACACCCCCAGCAACAAGCTTTGGACTCTTTTAAGTACAAATTGGTACCTCTATTTTTGAGTGTGTAGGGGCTGCAAAATAGAGCAAATCCCCATTGACTCCCATGTTAAAAAGGCCAAATTCACAGAAGAAATAAACATGTTTACAGCCTGGTTCAGAAAGTCATTTTAGGTTTAATAGGTAAAGTTTACCTTCATGTCAACTGTGAGGAGTTAATTTTTTTTTATAACTCATCCGTTTAGATGTTATTTAATCTTGAAGTTACAAATAATTAAGGGCGTGCCCTTTTGATTGACACGAGGCAGACCAGATGCTGGCCTGCTGACCGGTGGCTGCTAGTTAGCTCCTTGTTAGCTCTCAGTTTGTAGCAGAGTAGCACAACAGCATTTTTTAGTCAGATAATAGCAAGTCTAAGCGTGTCTTCCTTTACCCCGCCGCATAGGGGGCTAATCTTCGTTTGCTCCTGTTAGTTTCGAGTTAGCTCAGTTCGCATTTAGCCCAGAGTACGTCAGCTGTCAATCATTTCCTCCACGGCTCTGAGCGGCCTTGCCTTTGCCCATTTTAGTATTTTCTGGGGGTGACGACACACGTGACACGGCAAGATGGCGACGGTGGGACACGCCCACCTGGCTTCACTTTTAGCTCTTCAGAAACCAACGGGTGACGTCGCGGAAGGTTCGTCCCTCTCTATTAACGGTCTATGGTTGCCCCAAAAATTATTTTTAAACAACCAGGTGTGAATTTACTAGTAAAAAATAGTTTTGACGGAGAAACAGCGAAAAGTAAGAGAAATGTTTAAAACTAGTGTGTGGCTGAGCGGTTTCTACTGTTGCTGCTTATTGGCTTCTATCTCTGTATCTCTGTATTGCTTCGGTGTGGAGGACTGTGGAGTATGGAAGCGTTTGTGGAACTTATTTCTAATTAAAATGGATTTCCAGTGATACTTCTTCATTTTCCATCCATCAGCCGTCCAAGCCAGACTGCAGCTACATGACCTGCTGCCTGTTGCACCGCCCCCTAATGTATTAGCGTAGCATCCATTTTGATTTATGGAACATTTTGTGCGGGGGCAAACTTGAAAATAAAATTGCAATATCTTCTTCATTTTCTTTTTACTTGTGTGGCAAAATGATCAGTCTTGAAGAAGAAAATGAAAATGTAACTTGGATCATTTAATACTCATTTGATTTATGAGTCAAATAAAGCAGCTATGACCTTGGAATGAAAAAGCCTTTCTGCTAATGCCTTTTAATTTTCAAATTTGACATTTCATATTGAATTTTGTGACACATTTGCTGGGGCATATTTAGAAAATCAAAACCTTTTCTTTATTATTTCAATTAAATTGCAAAATTATCGGTCTTGAAGAAGAAAATGAAAATGTAATTTCAATGATTGATAACTGGTTTTATTTATGAGTCAAAAAATGCAATTATATTCTGAAAACGAAAAAGCATTACTGGAAATCCATTTTAATTAGAAATAAGTTGCACAAACGCTCCCATAGTGGAGCGCATGTTTGGATTATACACAGTCTCTGCATTCATTTGATATGTATTTTGTGCCGGTCTGATGCAGGGTTGTGGCTTTGGAGACAAAAATGTTGTACATACGTTGCTATTATGCCGTGTAGCTAGGTTTTACATTTTTTATTGCATTTGGATAGAACTTTAGGCGTGTTATGCACATTTTAAAAAGGTTTGTGCTGCATGTAGCCACATTGCAACAATCTCCATCATTAAAGCGTCGTTTATCACTGTTGTTGAGTAACAATCATGAGGCTCGGGCTCAAAGGGTGGGAAGAACCCACAGTCTTGGCGCTAAATATGCTGTCCTTCAGTTACCACAGGACTCGTGCTCAATGTCCCACTTTGTGGCTACTGTTCTGAGGTCACGCCCAGGGTAACAGACCCTCTTTACATTGGTTATTGCTGGTGATTGAATGGCAGTTGCAAAAACACTGCATTGCTGAGGCTGTAATGCGAACCACACGAGCAGCAAACCACACGTTCTTTGTGTGTTGCCCCCTTGTTCTTCTCTCCAGCTGGAGAACCATCTCTGCAGAAACGTCTGCAGTGCCACTCAAAGGGTAAATCCCATTTCACCCCTTAGCCCTTCCCCTACGGGCTATATACCCCTTCAAACGAAGATTTTTGGGGAGCACACTTTAAACGAAGGGGTATGAAAATCACCAGCAATATAGCTGCCTCTGAGTCCAAAAACATCCACAAATATAAATATTTCTCCATGAATAAAGTTTAAAAAGTGTGAAAACCATTATGTAGTCTATTTTAACGCAGTTTAAATGTTTAACGGTCATTTTATTTGCAAAATGCACATGAAAAAATTCGTAAGTACTCCATTGACGCTTTAGTTACATAAACACTACCAGGCTGAAAACCAGCGGTGCTCTGCAGCCCTGATCATTTACACTGATAGATGATCAATAAAAAATTCGGCAACATCACTACTGGTCTTCTTTCAGCTGTAGACGGCTGATTTCTTCAGATTTGCGCCGACAGCTCAGCGCACATCTGCTTACACACAAGCCGGCAGATCACTGATGACGTATGTGATTGTTGACGGGGTGTCCCAATTTGTAGAGGTTGACTTTCACCCCTACCCCTCGTAGCTTCATTTAAGTGCAAGGGCCAAGGGGAAGGGGTAGGGGTAAAAAAGAGAACTGGGATTGGGCCAAAGTCTGGCAGTGCCGCAGCTGTGCAGAAAAGTGTGTACGGTCGAATCCTGCTGCAGCTGGTTGGTTATTTGCAAGAGTATTCAGGCTCCGGATGTGTATTATTGGGTCCTTGAATTTCTGGCAGTATTGGGGTATTACACTGAGAATAGCAGAGTCGGTGCCGGTTTCTAAAAGCTCTTGGTAGAACTTGTACATGCTCTGTTCTGTTGGTGGTGGAGGTGCTTTGGTGATGAGCACGAGTCCTCACTGCTGGCTGGGAATCGGTATTAATTGCGCTGTTCAGTTGGAGGCAGACAACGTATAATTGATCCAATGAACAACCTCTGGGCTGACCTCGCTGATGTTGCCAGGCAGTTTCCAGTACGCAGTCTTCGTCACTGTGGCCTTCTCTTTCAACTAGACAGAAGCCTCAATTTTGAAGAGCAGAGCCCCACATGAGGTCAGGACTCGGCTATCCCTGCCAGGCAAGTGCAGTGGGCAGAAATAACTTCCCCTCGTGGTGTCAAGATCACCTATGGCAGGGTTTCCCAACCCTGGTCCTCAGGGACCCCTGCCCTGCATGTATTCCAGGTTTCCAACTCCACCACACCTGATTCAGATCAACTCAACTGCTCATCAACTTCTTTGCAAGCTGCTAAGGAGCCATTCATCTGAGTCAGGTGTGTTGAAGTAGGAATATCTGGAAAACCAGCATGGGTGGGGTCCCTGAGGACCAGGGTTGGGAAACCCTGACCTATGGTGTAAGCGGTGCCTCACTGAGTCGCTGTGACTGCATAACCTGTTGAAGAGTAGATGCTAAATTTGAGAAAAAGTTCTTCAGTGCTCACCAAAACATCAAAATATTCAATTTAATATTAATATTAATACACAGAGAGAGAGAGAGAAGAGGAGAGTCCTGGCTGTTTTGTTTTTTTTGCTTGGCTGTTTCTCAAAAAGAAACAAAAAATAAGCACATTGACTTCCTTCACAGTAGTTACTGTAAATGGCAGCATGTGACAAAAGTGGCTGTTGCACAAATTTAAACTCTCTTTAGGGAGTTTTTCTTTAGGCACTCATGTAATACTGTAATTACTGTAACACGTGGTAATAAACACATGAAAAATGACCTTAGTGAGCACAACAGTGTTGTTGCTATGTTGTCCTCGGAAGATGGGCAGATGTTGCACCCACCCACAGCAAAATTGCTCATTGCTCTCCAGGGATTTGTGGCTCCTGAATTGCTGCATCATGTAGTAGCTGATGCCAGATGCTGATGCAGCTAGAACAGCTTCATCTTCTGGGAAGGCTGTCCACACGGTTTAGGAGTGTTTATGGGAATCTTTGGCCATTCTTCCAGAGGTCACACTGATTTTGGACCAGAAGGCCTGGCTCTCAGTCTCCCCTCTAATTCATCAAAACATCTGCCATCCCGATCAAATTAAATGTATTGATCAGGAGCATCCTGGTCAAGGGGGAAACATCCAGCAACAGGCTAAAACATGTCAGAGACCTGAAACTTTCTGCAGACATACATTACAGTTTGCTTAAAATAAAATTATCTGTTAACTTTCTCTGCGATGCAACAACGTTGTTGTTCCTTTATACGTTTGTTCTGGACATAAATCATTGAGACGTGGAGTTTCTGAGTCTTTCTGTATGAACGCAGAGCCTTCGCTACGATTTTAACATCCTCTTCATCAACATTACTCCGTCAATAAATGATGATGAATTCCTCAGATGCATCCTGCAGTCCTCTCTGTCTAACCCCTCTGATATTTCCCAACTATTACTCCAGAAATTTAACACAATTTCCTTCAGAATATGTTCACTGAAATCACTGAGCGATTCATGTTGATGTACGTAGAAATTAGCTAAAAACGGAACGTTTGCCAGACTTAGCAACTGTAACCACGGGGGGTGGGACTTAGCGAAGGGTCAATTGAAGCCACAAGGCGTAGGGCTTTGTAATCGTTCCTATGAATTGGGACACCATTTGCTGCATTTACGTTCAGGCACGTGAGCGACTGCGTGGTGACGTCTGCACAGACGTGTCACCATAACAACACACCCAGCAACAACATGGAGTTAACAGTTGCGGTCGCTTTTCTTCTTTTCATCATTCATCGTGCTTCGGTTGATTAATAAAACAACCACATGTGGAAGAAGTTGCCATGACGACTGTTGTCTCTTGTAAACTGCCAAAAAGCCTTCGTAAGCTTTTCATCAGTATTTTAGCCTAGCTAGCATGGCTAACGTTACGAACTGTGTACTGTAATAGGTCCATTTGTGAGTCTGTTGCTCTCCGGAGGTTGCTGTTGGTACCCCCCTACCGCTCGTTATGTCCACAACCCCAATACACAAAGAGGAACTGGGACACCACTACCTTCACAGGAACGTGCAAAAACCAGGGCTAGGGGGGTGTATCGGGACACACCCTTAGTTACCATACCAACCCGTAGCTTGCCCTCAAACACGGCGGACTGGCGCGATAAAGTGACGTACCATATCATATGATTCATGTGCGATGACGTCTTTGCATGCGCCTAATACAGTTTAGACAAAAAATCCTAAACTGACAAAAATGAAGCCCCTCACTGTCAATGGCTGACTCGAACACTTTGCATCATAAACTGCAGCTTATTCAGTTTTATATTACAAATAAAAGTCTCAGAGGAGCAACAAAAACAAGTTTGGGGGGATTTTTCTTCCCTATCAATGTCAGATTCAACCCCCCCACAGTGAGGACATCCTTTCTGCCTTCCCCTTCTTTGTGTTGTAGTTAAACATTTGTCTGTGACTGTGTCGGTGACATTGCTTCCTGTTTCAGTCAGTTTCCTGTTAGCTGCTCGTCATTCATCCTGGAACTTCTGTTTTCCTTCATTTCTTCCTCTTTCTATCACTTTCTGTTTGAGCAAACACGAAGGATGAGAAGATTCAGACCTATAGAAACATGCAGATCAGTCCTTTACCAGAACCGGACCAGCTCTGATGGTCTCTGATAGGACGTGATCCGTCGTGGAAGCATTTCAGGTGTCAGCACTGAGCAGCTGCGATGGGATTGGTGGGTTTAGTAAGTGCTGACCAATTACGTTGCTGTTAGAGTGGGCGGAGTCTGATGGAGAGACTAGAAGTGACAGTTTCAAGCTGAGTAGAAGTGAAGCAACGTAGAGACGGTTGTAGGACAGCAGCAGATAACTAGCCTGTGTTCTGCTGAGTGTGTGTGAGTGTGTGTGGGTGTGTGTGTGTGTGTGTGTGAAGTCCGCTCTGATGGAAGACGTGTGTGAGGACGACCTGTGCTGGCTGCAGCTCGATGATTTCAGGATGCTGCTGATCAAAACCATCGATCCATCCAGGATCACACCTTACCTGCGGCAGTGTCAGGTACTCCTCCTGGTTTGGCCTCCTCATCGTCCTGTCCTTCATCCCGTGTCCTGATAGGTTGTTTCTGCTCATCAGGTGATCAGTGCTGAGGATGAGGAGCAGCTCTTCAACGACCCGACGCTCGTCATCAGGAGGAGAAAAGTTGGTATGTTGATGCAGACTGAGACAATCAGTGGTTTTGTACAGTGGCCCAGAAGGGTCGCAACAAAAGAAAGCCACAACACAACACAATTAACCACAACACAACACAATTAACCACAACACAACACAATTAACCACAACACAACACAATTAACCGCAACACTACAAAATTAACCGCAACACAACACAATTAACCGCAACACTACAAAATTAACCACGACACAACACAATTAACCGCAACACAACACAATTAGTCGCAACACAACACAATTAACCGCAACACAACACAATTAGTCGCAACACAACACAATTAACCGCAACACAACACAATTAGTCGCAACACTACAAAATTAACCACAACACAACACAATTAACCGCAACACTACAAAATTAACTGCAACACAACACAATTAACCGCAACACTACAAAATTAACCACGACACAACACAATTAACCGCAACACAACACAATTAGTCGCAACACAACACAATTAACCGCAGCACAACACAATTAGTCGCAACACTACAAAATTAACCACAACACAACACAATTAACCGCAACACTACAAAATTAACCGCAACACAACACAATTAGTCGCAACACTACAAAATTAACCACAACACAACACAATTAACCACAACACAACACAATTAACCGCAACACTACAAAATTAACCGCAACACAACACAATTAACCGCAACACTACAAAATTAACCACAACACAATTAACCGCAACACAACACAATTAACCGCAACACAACACAATTAACCACAACACAATTAATCGCAACACTACAAAATTAACCACAACACAACACAATTAACCACAACACTACAAAATTAACCGCAACACTACAAAATTAACCGCAACACAACACAATTAGTCGCAACACTACAAAATTAACCACAACACAACACAATTAACCGCAACACAACACAATTAACCGCAACACAATTAACCACAACACAATTAACCGCAACACTACAAAATTAACCACAACACAAGACAATTAGTCACAACACAATTAACCGCAACACAACACAATTAACCACAACACAATTAACCGCAACACTACAAAATTAACCACAACACAACACAATTAACCGCAACACTACAAAATTAACCGCAACACTACAAAATTAACCGCAACACAACACAATTAGTCGCAACACTACAAAATTAACCACAACACAACACAATTAACCACAACACAACACAATTAACCGCAACACTACAAAATTCACCGCAACACAACACAATTAACCGCAACACAACACAATTTGTCGCAACACAACACAATTAACCGCAACACAACACAATTAACCGCAACACAACACAATTAGTCACAACACAATTAACCACAACACTACAAAATTAACCGCAAAACAACACAATTAACTGCAACACAACACAATTAGTCTCAACACAACACAATTAGTCACAACACAATTAACCGCAACACAACACAATTAGTCACAACACAATTAACCGCAACACTACAAAATTAACCGCAAAACAACACAATTAACCGCAACACAACACAATTAGTCACAACACAATTAACCGCAACACTACAAAATTAACCGCAACACAACTAACCGCAACACAACACAAATAACCGCAACACAACACAATTAACCGCAACACAACACAATTAACCGCAACACAACACAATTAACCGCAACACAACACAATTAGCCGAACACAACACAATTAACCGCAACACAACACAATCAGTCGCAACACAACACAATTAACCGCAACACAACACAATTAACCGCAACACAACACAATTAACCGCAACACAACACAATAAGTCGCAACACAACAAAATTAGCCACAACACAACACAATTAACCGCAACACAACACAATTAACCGCAACACAACACAATTAGTCACAACACAATTAACCACAACACTACAAAATTAACCGCAAAACAACACAATTAACTGCAACACAACACAATAAGTCTCAACACAACACAATTAGTCACAACACAATTAACCGCAACACAACACAATTAACCACAACACAATTAACCGCAACACTACAAAATTAACCACAACACAACACAATTAACCGCAACACTACAAAATTAACCGCAACACTACAAAATTAACCGCAACACAACACAATTAGTCGCAACACTACAAAATTAACCACAACACAACACAATTAACCACAACACAACACAATTAACCGCAACACTACAAAATTAACCGCAACACAACACAATTAACCGCAACACAACACAATTTGTCGCAACACAGCACAATTAACCGCAACACAACACAATTAACCGCAACACAACACAATTAGTCACAACACAATTAACCACAACACTACAAAATTAACCGCAAAACAACACAATTAACTGCAACACAACACAATTAGTCTCAACACAACACAATTAGTCACAACACAATTAACCGCAACACAACACAATTAGTCACAACACAATTAACCGCAACACTACAAAATTAACCGCAAAACAACACAATTAACCGCAACACAACACAATTAGTCACAACACAATTAACCGCAACACTACAAAATTAACCGCAACACAACTAACCGCAACACAACACAAATAACCGCAACACAACACAATTAACCGCAACACAACACAATTAACCGCAACACAACACAATTAACCGCAACACAACACAATTAGTCGCAACACAACACAATTAACCGCAACACAACACAATCAGTCGCAACACAACACAATTAACCGCAACACAACACAGTTAACCGCAACACAACACAATTAACCGCAACACAACACAATTAGTCGCAACACAACAAAATTAGCCACAACACAACACAATTAACCGCAACACAACACAATTAACCGCAACACAATTAACCACAACACTACAAAATTAACCGCAAAACAACACAATTAACTGCAACACAACACAATTAGTCTCAACACAACACAATTAGTCACAACACAATTAACCGCAACACAACACAATTAGTCACAACACAATTAACCGCAACACTACAAAATTAACCGCAAAACAACACAATTAACCGCAACACAACACAATTAGTCACAACACAATTAACCGCAACACTACAAAATTAACCGCAACACAACACAAATAACCGCAACACAACACAATTAACCGCAACACAACACAATTAACCGCAACACAACACAATTAACCGCAACACAACACAATTAGTCGCAACACAACACAATTAACCGCAACACAACACAATCAGTCGCAACACAACACAATTAGTCGCAACACAACAAAATTAGCCACAACACAACACAATTAACCGCAACACAACACGAAAGCTGCAACAGAAGTTTTTTTTTTTTCTTTTCTTTTCTTCTTCTTAATTTTTAAGAATTTGCCACCGGAAATTACATAATGACACAGGAAGCGGCCAACTTTCAGTACAAACCAGATAAAAAGAGTCTGAGAAGCAGCTGGAGAAGTATATAAAACACCGACGGTAAATAACGTTCATTGATTTTGGTATACGCTCCTATAGGTGCTTTTAATTTTGATGTAGATTAAGAATCACCTCATGTTGGATGTAGTGATGCGGACACAGACGGTACATTGACCACCTCAGCCGCCAGTTGCTGCACGATGATGCTAAACTCGTATCAGTTCTGCAAACACATCTCGCTCTCTCGCTTGTGGCCCCGGTTATGACCGTTTCTTTCATTTGGAATCAATTATTTTGAATTAAATTATTTGGAATGAAATTATTCTCCCTTGTGTGTTTGTTATACAGTCGTCTTCAAAATTATTCATACTCTCCAATTAAGAAAGTTAGAAAATTCTAAATTCACAGTAGGCTATTCACAGTAGTTATTCAAATAACAAGACACTTAAACAAGTAATAAAAATAACTTAATAATAAATTGGTGATTTTTTATTATTACTTTGTTTTAGTTTTGTGAATTTAGCATTTTCTTTCATTGGAGGGTATGGATAATTTTGAAGACGACTGTAGCCTACACACACACACACACACACACACGAGGGAGAATAATTTTATTCCAAATAATTTAATTCGGAATAAGATTCCAAATTAAAGAAACCGTCATGACCGGGGCCATAGGCCTACGTGAGAGAGCGAGATATGTTTATGCAGAACTGATACGAGTTTCCAGCATTGTCTTACAGCAACTGGTGGCTGGGGTGGTCAATGCACCGTCTGTGTCCGCATTACTACATCCAACAAAAGCACCTATAGGAGCGTATACCGAAATCAATAAACGTAATTTACCGTCGATGTTTTACATAGCTACTTCTCCAGATGCTTCTCAGACTTTTCATCTGGTTTGTACTGAAAGTTGGCCGCTTCCTGTGTCATTATGTAATTTCCGGTGGCAAATTCTTAAAAATGAAGAAGAAGAAAAGAAAAAAACCCAACTTCCGTTGCAGCTTTCGAGTTGCGACTAATTGTGTTGTGTTGCGGTTAATTGTGTTGTGTTGCGGTTAATTGTGTTGTGTTGTGGCTAATTTTGTTGTGTTGCGGTTAATTGTGTTGTGTTGCGACTAATTGTGTTGTGTTGCGGTTAATTGTGTTGTGTTGCAGTTAATTGTGTTGTGTTGCGGTAAATTGTGTTGTGTTGTGACTAATTGTGTTGTGTTGCGGTTAATTGTGTTGTGTTGCGGTTAATTTTGTAGTGTTGCGGTTAATTGTGTTATGTTGCGGTTAATTTTGTAGTGTTGCGACTAATTGTGTTGTGTTGCAGTTAATTGTGTTGTGTTGCGGTTAATTGTGTTATGTTGCGGTTAATTTTGTAGTGTTGCGACTAATTGTGTTGTGTTGCGGTTAATTGTGTTGTGTTGCGGTTAATTTTGTAGTGTTGCGACTAATTGTGTTGTGTTGCAGTTAATTGTGTTGTGTTGCGGTTAATTGTGTTATGTTGCGGTTAATTTTGTAGTGTTGCGACTAATTGTGTTGTGTTGCGGTTAATTGTGTTGTGTTGCGGTTAATTTTGTAGTGTTGCGGTTAATTGTGTTGTGTTGTGGTTAATTGTGTTGTGTTGCGGTTAATTGTGTTGTGTTGCGGTTAATTGTGTTGTGTTGCAGTTAATTGTGTTGTGTTGCGTTTAATTGTGTTGTGTTGCGGTTAATTGTGTTGTGGTTAATTGTGTTGTGTTGTGGTTAATTGTGTTATGTTGCGGTTAATTGTGTTGTGTTGCGGTTAATTGTATTGTGTTGCGGTTAATTGTGTTGTGTTGCGGTTAATTGTGTTGTGTTGCGTTTAATTGTGTTGTGTTGCGGTTAATTGTGTTGTGTTGTGGCTTTCTTTGTTGCAACCCTTCTGGGCCACCGTAGTTTTGGTTCTGCGTGTAGAACCAGTTTGTTTTTCAGAACGTTAGGAACCAGTTTGATCTAAAACTGGTGATATGATGATGTCACAGACTCATGAGGATGAGTCTTGTGAATAATGTGGAAGTTGTGCCAACAGCAGAGCCCAGTGGGTTCCTGATCCACTTTCACTTCCTACACAGTGAATGAAAGTTCAGCCGCGTCCTCCAGGTCTGAGGTCAGCTTCAGTCTGCATCCAGATCGTCTTCTGATCCGCACAGATGATCTGAACCAGCGGCCTTCAGAGTTTTAATGCAGATGAGGTCATGATATGACGTGAAAGTGTTGGGAAATATGTTTGAGTCCTGGTATTTGTTCGGTTGCAAAAATCCAAACACAGTTACCATGGTGATAAAAGGACAGTAGGAGTGACTGTCTTCAGAAACCCTCTGGGATAACTTCTGCAGGTTCAGATACATGATTTATTTATTCGTTCACCATGGTCACCATGTCAGATTAAACCACCACGGTGGCAGAAATGATTCCCGTGTTGCAGTCTGGAGACTGGTACTGGAACAATACCAGTATCACGGCTGCGACCAGTCATTGATCAGTTCACAGTTGCATCACAACACTGTAGCTGTGTGCGACAGCCGTCCTCTGCTCACACACGCTAAATAAAAAGAAGAAACTGATTGTGGAGCCGTTTACGGCTACAGTCTACTTCTCCGACTGCGTAATACGTTATCCGACTGCGTGACGATGGAGACCCCTCCAGCCTTCATAGTTCTCCGTCATGGTGCCGGATACGCAGTGCGATTTCCTGCCTGATAAGTAGGGGTCGCTACGCAAGACTGACCTACTCATACGATGGCGTCTGACAGAGAAAGACTTCTGTTGTTGCTGCAGCTGAATAAAGACGATGGGGCAATTTTGGTATTTCCTCACTTCTTCAGCCAAACGTTCTTCGGTTGGACTCATATCGGCGTCTTCGTAGGCTAGCGGGTTTAAAAATGCTAGTGCTTACGTAGTGGTAGACCAATCACAGCCCTTGCCGTCTCCGTCGTGCCTTGACAGAGTGACGGACACTTAAAAAATATTTTGTGCAGCCGGAGACGACGAAGAGTCTCTCCGACAGGCTCTCCGTCGACGTAGAGCACTTTACAGACAACTGTAAATTAGGCTTTACAGACATTCACGCTGCATAACAACGCATCCCGGAGATTTAATAAGAAGTACGGGGGTTGTAAATCAGGTGGTGTTTGAGTTTATACCATTAGCTTGTTAGCAGTTAGCAGTTAGCTAGTCTGTCTACTGTCTACCAGGATTTCATCCACAATAAAGCAGAACGTTCCGCAAGCAGCGAGACTCACCGACAACAAAGCGTGTTTATCCCTAACAGCTGGAATCACATTCTTTCCAAACGTAGTGATGATGTCGTCTTTGCCTGGTTTAATCCCAAACTAGTGAAAGTTGCTCCTGTATGGAGGAGGTGAGGACGACACGGAGCAGAACTGAACCTGCTGCAGACAGCAGATTGTTGGGACCATTTTGGTTTTAAAATGAAAGTTTAAGCCGCTTTCTAACTCAGGTTTTTCAGGCAAATTTCAAATGAGGTCCAATACGAATAACATCCATGTTTTAACCAGAAAAATGCCGTTTCCGGGTGATGACTCCCTTGCCAAGTTAGTGTAATGGTAATAGAAACACAAAACAGCAACGATGAGTCGGTATTTTTTTGTTCGTCATCAAAATACAGATTTATACAACACAATTTAGAACAACGATCTGTTTGTTTTGTCAGGTTACTTTACATTTTTATGAGTTTTCTCTGGCTTTTAACACCGCGTGAGTTGTGTGGTCCCTTGTGTCTTTTAATTATTTATTTTATTTAATTTTATCTTGTTTATTTTTATGGTTTTTAGCTGATTTGTTTTATTGTGTTTTATTCATTTTTAGTGTATTTCATGTATTTTATTTATTATATGTGTGCATTTTATTTTATTTCAACATATTTTTACTGTTTTAAATGAGAGCTGGTGGAGCTATACAGAGCAACACTTGTTTATCTGTTCTTATTTTATTTTTATTTCATTTTTAATGCTGGGTATTTTTATGTGCAGCACTTTGGAGACATGTTCTGACTGAAATGTGCTTTATAAATAAAGTGGATTGGATTGCATATGATGTGACATGAAAGATATATCATTTAAAGTGAAAATTGGGAACTTTTTTTTTTCTCACTACCTTTATCACACATATTAATCAGGACTGCTTTGATATTTCACATTTCATTGTGTAAATTTGGCATATTTCGGTTTATGTCTCGAAATCATCTTGCAAAAAAGGACATTCCTGCTCAATTTATGAAGATACTTTAAAATAATTTTCTTAAACCTTATAAGATCTGTAAGAAATTGCTTGAGACTCTTGCAGACAACATTTTCGTTGTGTTCTATCAATATTTTCAATATTTTCTTGACCATTTTGTTGAAAGCCACTAACAAAGTTGTTTTTTACTCACATTTGTCAACGTCACACCAAATGACATAAGCATCACCATATGATAGATAGTGCTGCACCACAATATATCAATGCAAAAAGTGTTTTTAGATGCATTTATCACACAAACCATTATGAAAACAGATCAAACATGAATTTCAAATATGGAAAAAAAGCATTCACATCACCTTAATGGTTCAATACAAACACAAACTAGCTGAGTTTACATGAAGACTTTTGAATCAAACAAATTGACACATAAAAATGTGTCATGTAAACATGTCAAGTGACCCAATTAACCTCGATCAAAAATAATTTTTGACCCGATCAAGAGGGGTGGTTATGTCACCATAATCAATCACAGACAGAAAAGTAGCTTCCACTAATTTTTTCTTGGCATAGAAAGAAAAGCAAGATTTGTTTCTAAAATAAAAACCAATCTTCACTTTAAGCTTCCTGACTAAAGTTGTAACATGTACATTAAAGGTTGAATATGCAACATTTTTGTTAAAAGCTATATTTTTAAAAAAATCAATACCTCCGTAGGTCGTTTGGGGGGTACAGAAAGAAAGTACAACATTTCCTGGATTTTTTCCTACATTTGGTCTAAAAATAATTACAAAATAAATTTTAACGGGTTCGATAATGGCATTATATTTACGTCTATAAGCCAATACATGCCGCCATTGCGGGTTGCCAAATACAATCTCTGTGTGGTATTAGTAATTTGGGCAAAGTTGGGCTGGTACAGGGAAACAGTGAAGCAGCTGCTTCAGAGCCCTGGAGATATTATCTGTTTCTGAGGAGGAGTGACCTGAGAAGAGCAAAACCTGGAGTAAATTTAGGTGAAGACTACACTAAATGGACCCACATAAACGTTTTCCACGGCGTCAAAACACGGAAATGGCAACTTTCCTCCTGGATCGGTAAGCTAGCTTGTTTGCTAACTTGGCTAATGTTAGCTGTCAGTTATAAACTCCTCTGCGTTACTTGTTGGACATGCTGCAGACTGTTGGTCACTTGCATATCGGCAGTGAGCCTGGCATCCCAGCGGCTGGAGTTGTTTTTCTGCCTTTGCAACAACAACCTAGATACAAGTGATGTCACTGTTCTATTCCGTGTTACATATTTAACCTTTAAATGAAAGCATGTCATCGATCCATATACCCAAGTACTTGTAAGCAGGAACCCTTTCGATGGTTTTACCCTCTGATATAAAAACAATAAGATCCCCAGGTGAATGTGACGTAGCTTTTGAAAAGACCATGACCTTTGTTTTCTGTTTAAGACCAATTTTAAGTTCGACAGTGACATTTGTAAAGACTGAAATGCAGCTTGAAGGTCTTGCACCGCACCTGCTACAGAGTGAGCATGAGTATAAATAACTGCATCTTCAGCATATAAATGTATTTTTGTATAAAGTTTGACTTTATGAGTTGAAATTGTTTTGGGTTTAAATAAATACATTTCCAGTTTGTCGTGGTTATTCAAATGGTTCAGCCATGTAAGTGCTTATTGTGACATTTCATTTTATTTTTCACTTGTCTTACATGTGATTAAAATGAGAAGTGAGGAGCTTCCCATTCATTCTGACAGCAGCTGTCTGAACTATAGTCTGACCCAAGATGGCCGCCCTGTAGGCATGTCGGCCTAGTGGCCGGCAGCGTCCAATGGGCCATCTGCGTATTAATGTCTATGATTTGACCCTCAGGAGCCCTGCTGGACATCCTGCAGAGGACAGGGGTCAAAGGTTACACCGCCTTCCTGGAGAGTCTGGAGCTGGACTATCCTCAGCTGTACAGCAGGATCACCGGGAAGCAGCCCAACAAGACCTTCAGCATCCTCATTGGTCTGTCCACCTATCTGTATGTCTGTCTATCCATCCACCTGTTCGTCTGTCCATCTATCTGTCCACCTGTCTGTTGTCATCTAACCATTATTTTTCTTTATGGTGCGTTCAGACACGGCGGGGGAATCCGGTCTGACTCAGTTCTTGATGTCTGAGCTCAGCCGCCTACAGCGGGTGCTGCAGGATGAGAGGAGGCGGCGCCAAAAGGCCTGCTCTGTTGCCCAGGAACAGGTTAGCATGGTAACCGTTTCTATGATGTATGGTTCGAGGTGGACGATTAGAACGTCGCGTTTCTGTGTCATCGTCAGGAAGCGTGGTCTCGCCAGCAGCAGCTGAAGGACCGCGAGCTGAAGAAGCTGACTGAGCGCATGCAGAAGATCCGGGATGAGCGGGAGCGGCTGAACGAGGAGGTTAAGCAGCTCCGAGACCACAACTACAGCCTGATGATGGACATCAACAACCTGAACCAGGAGAAGGGCAATGCCCTGCTGGCCAACAGAGATCTGCAGATAGAGGTCAGCCGACCCCCCCTACCCCCAAAAGACTTCAATACTGATCTCTGACCTGAAGCTAACTGACATTTAGGGTTCCAGTTCCCCGCTAAGCCTTAGCCCTTCATTTTGAGCGTTCATGTGAAGGGGTAGTGGTGTCCCGATTCTGGTTCAGACTGGGTGGGTGGTGGGGGGGGCTATCTGGTCCTCAAAATTGAGATTTTCCAGGGGCACACTAGAAAATGAGTGGTACACACTAAAAACTCCTGCTTAAAAAGGGACTAACTAATTTCTGGGTTACTTCGACCCAGAACTTTGGGTTATTTTTTGACCCAACTTTCGTGTTGAATATTTGACCCAGAAGTTGGGTTATGTTGACTACAGTGTTGGATTATTTTAACCCAGAAGTTGGGGCAACAACCCAACAATGTCTGTACAGGACTCTGGTGCACATATGCACAACACACCTGCGGTCAGACACGCAGGTGTGGCCGCATCGACCGGCTGATTGGTGGTCAGAAACGATGACATGATTATGGACACACTTCAAACAGCCGGTAATCCATCAGAAAGAAAACAGAATTCCTTGTCAACTATATTATTAATGTAAAAGTAAAAAGGTTTATTGTTTTATGAATTACACTTGATAGAACCTGTAACCTTTATT
Organism: Atherinomorus stipes; assembly: GCA_023101725.1. Taxonomy (NCBI): domain Eukaryota; kingdom Metazoa; phylum Chordata; class Actinopteri; order Atheriniformes; family Atherinidae; genus Atherinomorus; species Atherinomorus stipes. Next base: position 162,324 of record JALJCO010004875.1, read on the forward strand.
ACAATTTCCAAAATCTACTGACCTAAATTAAAACTTTTTCTGTTTCTTTTCTTTTTTTAAAAATAACTTAAACTAAACTAAAACCTTTTTGAATTTCGTTGACTAAAACTGGACAAACTATCAGATACAGAAATGACTAAGATGTGACTAAAACAAATAAACATTTTTGTCAGAAAGACCAAGACTAAAACTCACATAGCTGCCAAAAACAACACTGGCGGCAGCCAAAGAAATGCACAAATGCGAGTATTTTTTTGTAAATAAAACATGAAAATCACTATTTTAAGTTTGCTTTCATGTACTTCAACAGTTTTAATACAAATGTGAAAAAATTCTCTAGTTTCGTAACGTTACACACATCTGCTCATGTCTTCAATGCAACATTAACGTTAAACTTGAGTCGAAGGTGTCCTCTTCCTTTTATTTTTCCGTTTTTCAGATGAAAAAATAATCCAATCACCCAGGAAAGGCAGATTATTGCTGCTGCAGACGGCATTGCGAACTCTTCCGGAAACAGCCGTGAAGTCAGTGTACTGCACCATGGACGATTATTGGTGACGCATGAAGATTTAGAAGGGTTGTCCCATTTCTTAAAGGAACAATTCAATCCCTGGCACTTGAAACTGAGGGCCTGGTCACGCTTGGCACGGTTGGAGTATATCCCGGGTACAAACAGCGGGGGGTAACATGCTTCACATTAAAACTTCCACGCTAAAAACTCCTGGGTCAAACTACTGGGTTAAGACGGGACCAACTTATTTCAGGGTTATTTCAACCCAGACATTTGGGTTGTTGGGTTGTTGACCCAACTTCTGGGTTAAAATAACCCAACATTGTAGTCAATATAACCCAACTTCTGGGTCAAATATTCAACCTGATAGTGGGGTAAAAAAAAATAACCCAATTTTCTGGGTTTAAGTAACCCAGAAATTATTTAGTCCCTTTTTGACTCAGCAGTGGGTCAAAAATAACCCAGGAGGGTTTTTTTAGTGTGCCAGTGTGACCGATGGCCACGGTGCGGTGCCCAGACCCACCTCCGGAGATCATCTGCAGCGGTTGCTTGGTTTAGAACGATTGCGTAATTCACCGACGAGAATCCCTTCGCCTGCTGGTGTATGTATACTGCAGCTGCTACCCTTTGAGTAATTCAGAAAACCCGAAGAAGAGGAACACCATGGCTTCAAAAGGATCTGTTGGCCCGATGCCGAGATGGTGTGTCTTATAAAAATTTGATTGGACAAATGCATTCAGAACATGTTAGACCGGACACACAAGAACACTTTAGTTTATAAGAAAATTACTGCTTACTTGGAGGAGAGAGGCTTTAACAACACAAATGACTATTAGCGCCACCCACTGGACTGGAGTGGTGGGGTGGCATGACATCAATTTTGCAAATGTGACCAGAGGCTATTTATGCTTTAGACACCCAGTGAGTTGAAACAGGATTAAGCCAATCGTGGCAAGTGTGCCCTGCCCAGAGTTTCAAGTGCTAGGGCCAAGGGGAAGGGCTAGGAGTGGGGTGGGGATGAAAATAGGAATTGGAATTGGGCCTTAACCCCTGATTTTTCCAAAGGTGGAGCGTCTGAAGCACACTGTGATGCGAGCAGAGAATCAGACTCGACTGCTGAGACGACGAACGCTGAGGCCGTTGCAGGAGGTACACACACACCTGACACCTCTTGTTTTGTTTCGACAGCAACCAACATCTCAAATAAAACCATCCCGACCATTTTTAAAGCTTCACCTGCAAGTAAAAGTTAGGTAATAAGACAAATTCATGTGTTTGTTTCAGATCCCGGTTCTGCCCAAAGACCCCTTCTTCCACCCCAACAAGCAGGAGGAGCAGAAAGAGGAACCGGAAGAGGAGAAGAAAGAGGAGATGAAGCAGGAGAGGCAGGACAACAAGCCGAAGGAGGTGCAGCAGCTGCAGCACAGTCCAGCTCCTGTTCAGATGAACCTCCTCACAACAGTGTTCAGACTCAGGAGGGAGCTCCACAGAGCAGAGGAGCAGAGAACCAGGGTGAGGAGCAGCAGGAGGAGGTGCAGAGGGAGGCTGAATAGTATGAGAGGAGGCGAGACTTGGAGGAGTCAGTTTCACTCAACATTTCACTGTTAAACACAAAGCGGGAATGTATAAGCAGAGCAAATAGAGGGTTATATGATGCATTTAGGGATCCATTTACCTTTACAAGGTTTTGGTTGTAGTGCACCTGTGTAGTTGTAATGTAAAAAAAAGGACTTTTTACTGTATGTACAGCTGTACAACAATTGTACAACATTCTGCTTGTGATGCATTTGAGGACCTATGTAGTTGCAGAAGATTTCAATCACGACATATTCAAGAACTCGTGTAGCTTTAGAACATTGCCTGTGGTGCATTTACGATCTGTGTAGTTTCAGAAGACTTTTATTATGATACATTCAGGAGTCTTGGAATTTTACAACATCTTGCATATGATGCATTCAGGGGCCCATGTAATTTTATAATGATCTGTTAGTGATACATTAAAGGTATACTGTGTAACTTTTGGCCAGTTGGGTTGGTGGCCCACAGGTGCAAATGCGTTTCATATACAAAAACACCTGCAACAAGAAAACACTGCATAAACGAAAACACCTGCAACAAGAAAATGCTGCATTTATGAAAACAACTGCAACAAGACAATGCAGCATTAACAGAAACAATTGCAACAAGAAAATGCTGCATAAACAAAAACATCTGCAACAAGAAAATTCTGCATAAATGAAAACTGAAAGAAAATGGTGCATAAACGAAACCACTACAACAAAAAATGCAGTGTTTTATTTATTATATTTATTTTACATATATATTTTCTTTTTTCCATGAGCATTACTCCTTCCAGATCACTATAGATCTACAATTTTACAAAACATTTCATCTCTGGAATCTGGAACAGAAAATTCAGTATTTAAGATTAATGATCGGAGGAACTTTTCCCCATGTAAGTTATTTTAAAGGTACATACGTGTGCGCTTCCACGTGTGTAATAATCCACCTGAACTGACTCACCTCATCAGACAAACTGAAGACAGACAGAAAAGATAGAACAAGTTATCCTTTTACTTTTCTCAAGTACCCCAAAGAGTCCATGTACCCCCATTTGAGAAACACTGGGGTAGTTTGAGATTACTTTAGATTAGTTGGATCAGTTTCCTCCTCGACCTGGTCTGAGCAGACTGGATTGGTCTGGTTTGATGAGACCATGTTTGTTTTCAGAGTGTGGAGGAGAAGGAGGAGTTGGAGCTGCGCTGCGCTCAGCTGAAAGGAGACGCCAAGATGTACCGTCAACAAAAAAAGCAAATCCTGCGGCAGCTGGAGGAGGTGCTCAAAGAGAGAGACAAGGTAAGAGGGAGGAGGAGGATGACGATGATGATGTCAGAGAGGTGAACTCTGGTTCCTGTTCCAGGCTCTGGTGTCGCAAGCTCAGCAGCAGGAGGAGGCGCGGCTGCTCCTGCAGGAGAAGGATCAGTACAGGGAGCGCGTCAGACAGCTCACAGAGCAGTCCGACAAGCTGGAGCTCCTCCTGCTGAGGTCGCAGGGGGAGGAGCTACAGCTGAGGACACGCCTCCGCAAAATCACATTCAACTCTCAGCAGGTGAGGAGGAGGAGGAGGAGGAGGAGGAGGAGGAGGACTGCTTTGATGATTATAACAAAGTCTTCTTTCTCAGTGTGATAGGAGTGTGAGCAGTGAGGAAGAGGAGGAGCCAGGAGAAAATGCCACCAAAGGTTAGAATGACGTCATGTGATGTGTCTTAAAATGTAACGAGCTGTGTCCAAATCTGAGGTCTACGTTTCCAAAACCGCCGATGCGACCGAGGCTGTCCTCGGCCGCCTACAAACGGCCTACAAACGAGGCCTGATTTTCCCAGATTTTAAAGCAGAACTCAGTAACTTCAGCTCGGGTCTCGCCCCCTACTGGTCTCCTTTCACTATCGTAAAGTTCGTACTCCCCTATTCTGATCCCTGAATACTTTTATTAGGTTGTTTTACACAGGACCCATCCAGGTCGACCTAACTGGGTTTCGGTACCGAACACGGTGCGACTGGGTTTGTGAACGCGCCACTCGCGCCCGTAGTCCACCTAACTCTGGTTTCAGAGCGGCTTGCGTTGACCTAAAATGCGGTTTGAGTGAATGCGCACAAACTTTAGCTCGACCTAAATCCCAGATGCTCCGCCTTTTTGAACTAAACAGGTATCCGTAGGCAGCTGTACCATTGGGAAATCCTTCTTATTAACAGTGTTATATTACAAATAACAGGGTAACACGGCATCAGAGAGCCAGGAGCCGTGTTTAGTCTGGCTCTGGTTCAAACCAGCACTGGAGGCAGATTAGTGCTAACGGATAGTGATGTGCCTGATGAACTTGGACTCCGAAGCACGTGTTGAGAAAAAGGGGGCGTTCCTGATGAGGCTTCATATCCAAGCTTGTGTTGTCAGCATAGGAATCACGTGACCAACGCAAAACGAGGCCTCGGTTTGTGCAGATGACGTAACGAGTCGGTCTGAGTTTCAGGTCCGCACATGAAACATTCGGAAGTTACGAGACTGAAGTTGACAGATATTTATCGGAGCTGAAAATAAAGACAGAAAGATCCTCTGACATACTGGCCACAAAAATTAGCAGTACTATCAGCTTTCCCACCGTGTTCCCCTGCATCACCTGCACATGACAGAGATCATTGGAAGATTATTGCATTAAAAGAAGTAGCCAACTCGAACACTGTGAAGGAGCTCCTCTTCCTCCATAAACAGATTTCAGCCCCATGTCACCTCATACGTGGCGTTCCATAAGTACTGCACTCAACACAGAAATAATTCTCATTATCACAACGGTTAATCCGTATCAAATATAAAATGATATGACACAGCAGAACGCCATCGTTTTGTGTCACATAGATTATGCAGCTGTTACTTCAATGTATTTCCATAGAACAATAGAGTATTTGACTTTTACTCAGGACCTTTCTTATCCTGGTACGTTTTTATTTTAAACCGTAATCTATTAATAAGTCAAATACTTAGAGGCACAATTAATGCACATTAGTGTGTTTTGGATGCTAATAATTTGTAAGCTAAATCCTTTATTTCCTGGTCATGGGCACGACTGAGATGGTTGAAGTGCAGAGTTGTTCGGCCTGTTGTGGACTCATTTGGACACTTGATGTCACTAAAGAGGAATATGAATGAAACTCGAGTACTGAACCTTTTCCTGAACCAGTGGGCTGGAAAGCCTCAATGCTTCAGGAAGCTTCATTTGGCCATCACTACTAAGGGGACCAGAGTGCCGTACGGCAGTTTGTGTCGCAAGATTTCTGTCGGGTCGGCTGCAGGCAGACTTGAAAGTGCTGCTTTCAGGCCAGAGACACGAGGAAACATTGAATCGCTCCATGAACACTTTGTTTAGCCCCACAGGGATTCTGAAAAGCATTTATGAAGGTAAAAAAGTTACTTAGTTCTGCTTTAAGGACGGTCTGATGTTTCCTTCATGGCTAATTCTACTCCAAAATGCATTGTGGGCCGAATGGGACATTCTACAGCAGGGGTGTCTCATTTTAAGAGACATTTTCATTTTATTTATCATTATATGATTTTGTTATTGTTTATTTTTTTTTAAATGTTACTCCTTGCAAGTAGTCCGGTCACTTATATCAGCCAAAATCTCAACAGAAAAAACGGCAACAAAAAACAGTGAGCAAGCACTTAGCAACACCCTGTGGTAGAAAAATGGTTGACTTCTTAATTAATTTGAACATCTTTGGGGAGTGTAAAGAGATAAAAAGAAGACCAGTGGCAAGAGGCATACGGCTAACAGCCAAGGGGGAAATGTCCAGTTCAGCAACCAGAAATATCCGGTGCAAGCCCAAATTCCAGCTGGCATGACTCAACTAACAAATGTTGCTAAGCGACAAATGCCCCGACTGTGGGGAACTATTTTAATCTCAGTGTAAACCATCAAAGTTATTTGGCCCTCACAAAAATAGACGACTGCCATACAAGGCAGCAGTGATGTCATACAATGCTGTGTTGTTGTCGGGCAGCAGTGATGTCATGCAGTGCTGTGTTGTTGTCAGGCAGCAGTGATGTCATGCAGTGCTGTGTTGTTGTCAGGCAGCAGTGATGTCATACAGTGCTGTGTTGTTGTCAGGCAGCAGTGATGTCATGCAGTGCTGTGTTGTTGTCAGGCAGCAGTGATGTCATACAGTGCTGTGTTGTTCTCAGGCGGCAGTGATGTCATACAGTGCTGTGTTGTTGTCAGGCAGCAGTGATGTCATACAGTGCTGTGTTGTTGTCAGGCAGCTGTGATGTCATACAGTGCTGTGTTGTTGTCAGGCAGCAGTGATGTCATACAGTGCTGTGTTGTTGTCAGGCAGCAGTGATGTCATGCAGTGCTGTGTTGTTGTCGGGCAGCTGTGATGTCATACAGTGCTGTGTTGTTGTCAGGCAGCAGTGATGTCATACAGTGCTGTGTTTTTGTCAGGCAGCAGTGATGTCATACAGTGCTGTGTTCTAGGGCAGCAGTGATGTCATACAGTGTTGTGTTGTTGTCAGGCAGCAGTGATGTCATACAGTGCTGTGTTCTAGGGCAGCAGTGATGTCATGCAGTGCTGTTTTGTTGTCTGGCAGCTGTGATGTCATACAGTGCTGTGTTGTTGTCAGGCAGCAGTGATGTCATGCAGTGCTGTGTTCTAGGGCAGCAGTGATGTCATACAGTGCTGTGTTTTTGTCAGGCAGCAGTGATGTCATACAGTGCTGTGTTCTAGGGCAGCAGTCATGTCATACAGTGTTGTGTTGTTGTCAGGCAGCAGTGATGTCATACAGTGCTGTGTTCTAGGGCAGCAGTGATGTCATGCAGTGCTGTTTTGTTGTCTGGCAGCTGGGATGTCATACAGTGCTGTGTTGTTGTCAGGCAGCAGTGATGTCATACAGTGCTGTGTTGTTGTCAGGCAGCAGTGATGTCATACAGTGCTGTGTTCTAGGGCAGCAGTGATGTCATACAGTGCTGTGTTGTTGTCAGGCAGCAGTGATGTCATACAGTGCTGTGTTCTAGGGCAGCAGTGATGTCATACAGTGCTGTGTTGTTGTCAGGCAGCAGTGATGTCATACAGTGCTGTGTTCTACGGCAGCAGTGATGTCATACAGTGCTGTGTTGTTGTCGGGCAGCTGTGATATCATATAGTGCTGTGTTGTTGTCAGGCAGCAGTGATGTCATACAGTGCTGTGTTGTTGTCAGGCAGCAGTGATGTCATACAGTGCTGTGTTCTAGGGCAGCAGTGATGTCATTCAGTGCTGTGTTGTTGTCAGGCAGCAGTGATGTCATACAGTGCTGTGTTGTTGTCAGGCAGCAGTGATGTCATACAGTGCTGTGTTATCAGGCAGCAGTGATGTCATACAGTGCTGTGTTGTTGTCAGGCAGCAGTGATGTCATGCAGTGCTGTGTTGTTGTCAGGCAGCAGTGATGTCATGCAGTGCTGTGTTGTTGTCAGGCAGCAGTGACGTCATACAGTGCTGTGTTGTTGTCAGGCAGCAGTGATGTCATACAGTGCTGTGTTGTTGTCAGGCAGCAGTGATGTCATACAGTGCTGTGTTGTTGTCAGGCAGCAGTGATGTCATACAGTGCTGTGTTCTAGGGCAGCAGTGATGTCATACAGTGCTGTGTTGTTGTCAGGCAGCAGTGATGTCATACAGTGCTGTGTTCTACGGCAGCAGTGATGTCATGCAGTGCTGTGTTGTTGTCGGGCAGCTGTGATATCATATAGTGCTGTGTTGTTGTCAGGCAGCAGTGATGTCATACAGTGCTGTGTTCTAGGGCAGCAGTGATGTCATTCAGTGCTGTGTTGTTGTCAGGCAGCAGTGATGTCATACAGTGCTGTGTTGTTGTCAGGCAGCAGTGATGTCATACAGTGCTGTGTTATCAGGCAGCAGTGATGTCATACAGTGCTGTGTTGTTGTCAGGCAGCAGTGATGTCATGCAGTGCTGTGTTGTTGTCAGGCAGCAGTGATGTCATGCAGTGCTGTGTTGTTGTCAGGCAGCAGTGACGTCATACAGTGCTGTGTTATCAGGCAGCAGTGATGTCATACAGTGCTGTGTTGTTGTCAGGCAGCAGTGATGTCATGCAGTGCTGTGTTGTTGTCAGGCAGCAGTGATGTCATACAGTGCTGTGTTGTTGTCAGGCAGCAGTGATGTCATATAGTGTTGTGTTATCAGGCAGCAGTGATGTCATACAGTGCTGTGTTGTTGTCAGGCAGCAGTGATGTCATGCAGTGCTGTGTTGTTGTCAGGCAGCAGTGATGTCATACAGTGCTGTGTTGTTGTCAGGCAGCAGTAATGTCATACAGTGCTGTGTTTTTGTCAGGCAGCAGTGATGTCATACAGTGCTGTGTTCTAGGGCAGCAGTGATGTCATACAGTGTTGTGTTGTTGTCAGGCAGCAGTGATGTCATACAGTGCTGTGTTTTTGTCAGGCAGCAGTGATGTCATACAGTGCTGTGTTCTAGGGCAGCAGTGATGTCATACAGTGTTGTGTTGTTGTCAGGCAGCAGTGATGTCATACAGTGCTGTGTTCTAGGGCAGCAGTGATGTCATACAGTGCTGTGTTTTGTCAGGCAGCAGTGATGTCGTGCAGTGCTTTGTTCTAGGGCAGCAGTGATGTCATACAGTGCTGTGTTGTTGTCAGGCAGCAGTGATGTCATACAGTGCTGTGTTCTAGGGCAGCAGTGATGTCATGCAGTGCTGTGTTCTAGGGCAGCAGTGATGTCATGCAGTGCTGTGTTGTTGTCGGGCAGCTGTAATGTCATATAGTGCTGTGTTGTTGTCAGGCAGCAGTGATGTCATACAGTGCTGTGTTGTTTTTAGGCAGCAGTGATGTCATGCAGTGCTGTGTTGTCAGGCAGCAGTGATGTCATGCAGTGCTGTGTTGTTGTCAGGCAGCAGTGATGTCATGCAGTGCTGTGTTGTTGTCAGGCAGCAGTGATGTCATACAGTGCTTTGTTTTTGTCAGGCAGCAGTGATGTCATGCAGTGCTGTGTTGTTGTCAGGCAGCAGTGATGTCATGCAGTGCTGTGTTGTTGTCAGGCAGCAGTGATGTAATACAGTGCTGTGTTGTTGTCAGGCAGCTGTGATGTCATACAGTGCTGTGTTCTCAGGCGGCAGTGATGTCATACAGTGCTGTGTTGTTGTCAGGCAGCTGTGATGTCATACAGTGCTGTGTTGTTGTCAGGCAGCAGTGATGTCATACAGTGCTGTGTTCTCAGGCGGCAGTGATGTCATACAGTGCTGTGTTGTTGTCAGGCAGCTGTGATGTCATGCAGTGCTGTGTTGTTGTCAGGCAGCAGTGATGTCATACAGTGCTTTGTTTTTGTCAGGCAGCAGTGATGTCATGCAGTGCTGTGTTGTTGTCAGGCAGCAGTGATGTCATGCAGTGCTGTGTTGTTGTCAGGCAGCAGTGATGTAATACAGTGCTGTGTTGTTGTCAGGCAGCTGTGATGTCATACAGTGCTGTGTTCTCAGGCGGCAGTGATGTCATACAGTGCTGTGTTGTTGTCAGGCAGCTGTGATGTCATACAGTGCTGTGTTGTTGTCAGGCAGCAGTGATGTCATACAGTGCTGTTTTCTAGGGCAGCAGTGATGTCATACAGTGCTGTGTTGTTGTCGGGCAGCTGTGATGTCATACAGTGCTGTGTTCTAGGGCAGCAGTGATGTCATACAGTGCTGTGTTGTTGTGAGGCAGCAGTGATGTCATACAGTGCTGTGTTGTCAGGCAGCAGTGATGTCATACAGTGCTGTGTTGTTGTCGGGCAGCTGTGCTGTCATACAGTGTTGTGTTGTTGTCAGGCAGCAGTGATGTCATACAGTGCTGTGTTCTAGGGCAGCAGTGATGTCATACAGTGTTGTGTTGTTGTCTGGCAGCTGTGATGTCATACAGTGCTGTGTTGTTGTCAGGCAGCAGTGATGTCATACAGTGCTGTGTTCTAGGGCAGCAGTGATGTCATACAGTGTTGTGTTGTTGTCTGGCAGCTGTGATGTCATACAGTGCTGTGTTCTAGGGCAGCAGTGATGTCATACAGTGCTGTGTTGTTGTCAGGCAGCAGTGATGTCATACAGTGCTGTGTTGTTGTCAGGCAGCAGTGATGTCATACAGTGCTGTGTTGTCAGGCAGCAGTGATGTCATACAGTGCTGTGTTGTTGTCAGGCAGCAGTGATGTCATGCAGTGCTGTGTTGTTGTCAGGCAGCAGTGATGTCATACAGTGCTGTGTTGTAAGGCAGCAGTGATGTCATACAGTGCTGTGTCATTCTCAGGCAGCAGTGATGTCATACAGTGCTGTGTTCTCAGGCAGCAGTGATGTCATACAGTGCTGTGTTCTCAGGCAGCAGTGATGTCATGCAGTACTGTTTCATTCTCAGGCAGCAGTGAGGAGGTTCCCAGTGGGATGTCGGGGGAGAACGAGGAAGTTGCGGCTCTGCAGCAGCAGAACAGCGTTCCTACCGGAGAGGCTGGAGAATTTAAACAAGGACCCAGCAGTGCTGCATCATGGGTAATTTTCACTCGTGTCCAGGTGGTGTTGAGCGCTTCCAGGTTGAGACGCCCTCATCGTGTCTGTCTCTGTGCAGGAGGAGCAGGCGGACGGATGTCTCACCCTCATCTCTCGTCCCAACTTCTTTTACCGCAGGTGAGCGTCTCCATCTTCATCTGAAACATCCAGCAGCTGGAGATCTTCTTACGTGGTTTTTGTTTCCATGACAACAGGAAGCGAGCCCTGAGGTCAAAGTTCAACTGGAAAGAGTGTGCGACCAGTAATCTTGACGACAGTAGCGGCAGTGACATCACTGAGTCAGACTGACGTTCCTCCACCCACACGTCAGTGAAAGCACCACCATCACTGCCCTCTTTGTGTCTTTGTCACTTCCAATGATTCGTAAAGATTCCTGACATGATGCTTTCAGTTTAAATAATCACACTTTCCACGATTTAAACTGGGAACACTCTTCTGAGGTCTTTTCATGTGTCCTACAGATAACCCGAGCGGGGGACACGGCCCTCAGTCTCGTACCTGAGGTCATGTTCTGGATTCAGCAGAGACCGGAAGGATATCCAGCATTAGAGAGCATCTCTACTGATGTTCTGCTCTGTTCAAACATATGACCCTTATGACTCAGCAAGTGCTTGTATTTTAGTCTTATTTAGCCATTATGAGTGTTTTGTGTGTTTGTAAGCATTTTTTAATCATAAGAGCCTTTTTGACGTGCTTTTTTTCTGCAGTAGAGATGGATTTACGGCTCTTTGAAAGGATCTGGATCTTGAGGAGCCGTTCCCTCTAAAGAACCAGGCTCGTTTTTATTTTGCTTTCATTAGTTTTTATTTTGGAATTCAATCAACAGAAACAAGTAAATAATCACTGGCAGCAATTTACTGTATAAGGACAAATTAATTTGGATTGGGATAATTCAAACTTACACACTCAACAATATTCTTAGTTGGTGGGGAAATATTCTGAATTATTGGTCATCATTTTCATTTGGTTTGTGTTTTCATTCTAAGCATTTTATAAAGCGACGTCCTGTCCCCGTGCTTTGACATTGACATCATTATTTTGGATTTACACTCGCAAAAACACTTTTTGGCACAACAAAAGCTGAACTAATCAACTTCCATGCAAAACAACTTCACTCCAAATATTTTTCACACAAGAACATTTTAGCAATGAAAAAAGAAAAACTTTACACGACAGAGAGTAAAGGGCAGATGAAAAGCTATATGTAGTTATGTAAAATCTACTATATGGGAGAAAAAATGAATAAATAAAAGAGCTGTTCAAAAGAATCGATTCGCTCATGAACATCACATCTCTGTTCAGTACACACTCAAATACAGAAGTAAGAGACATCATTTCTGTACCTGTACGTACATTTTTTACAAATGTTCTCTCAAAAGTACAATATTGGTCTTTATGAGGCCAGAAGTACCTATATACTATGAAAAAGGGTCCAAAGTAACATAAAGTACAAATTTGTACCATTTCAACCCTAAGGGTACCTGCAGCATTGAAAAATGTGTGTAGCTTGTACAATAACTATAAATAGCAGTACTTCTAAACAGTAGTATAATTATAGTTATATTCTGATTTTCATAATAATCATAGTAATAATTATATGTATAATTATACATGTGTTCGGCCTAATATTTATATAATAATTATTCATTCATTATTAGCATCTTTGGTTTTTGTCATAATCTCTATTTTATTGACTTTTATTCATCATTTTTAATTGGTTTAATTGTACTTTATTAACTCATACAGCTTAATAAGGTACAAAAATGTCTTTCAAAAAGGAACACCCCCAGCAACAAGCTTTGGACCCTTTTAAGTACAAATTGGTACCTTTATTTTTGAGTGTGTAGAAATAGTTACAATACCTGTATGTTTAATCAAACCTGTGAATTATACCACATTTATGCCATATTTGATCTGGATGTGATCTTCTAACCACTTTTATGACTCATTCATAGTGATGGACGACATGGACTAAAAAATGTATCAAGGTCATTTCTGGTTTTTATTGCGATAAATGACCATTAAAAAACAATATCAGGCTTATCTTTTGTATTATAAATCGATCACTACATTCTGACTTGAAAACCCTAACATGATACTAGAAGCCACGAAACTACATCAGTTAAGTTCAAGTAGTACTTTAGTGTAGTGACAGTAAGTCTGAAACACAGTATAAGAACAAATCTGACATTAATTCAAACGGCAAAAATTTGCATATAAAAATCACAAAGTTGTGCAACTGCAAATACAACCTGATAAACTGAATTCATCGTTTTAATGGTGAGATGAAAAATTATTACCACGAGAATTTCTCTGATGATGGATCACACACGACACGTCACCCATCCCTCATTCCCCTCGGTGATGTCAGTCTTTTACCTTTCTGTTTGTTCTTTGTGCACCTTTATGATGTCATTCATCTGCAGGATATCACTGTTCGATCTCTGTATGTTGTTACAAAATATAAGTATTTTGTAATTTTAGGGTTTTTTTTTTTTTTTTTTATAATAGTGAAATATATTTTTAACCATTCACCCCTAAAATCCTGCACGTGAAACTTGAAACCTGTGCTGTACTTGCATTCATACGTGAAATTAAAACTTTGATTCAAACATTCTGCAGGAGCTGATCTTTAATGATGTTCCCTGACTCCCAGGTTCTACTTGACAGTGAACGGCACCGCGTAGCCCTGCTCTACTACCGTTTTAGGTTCTGCATTCCTATTCAGCCATTGTTCGATTATTTAGCATGTTTACCATTCGCTTTCTTCAGGCAGTCACAAAACGCAGAGAACTTCAACCAGTTTTGCAGATTCCATGATGTCCATGAACTGGTGGTCTTGTCATTTTTTTTTCCCAATCTCTGGGAAATCATCCGAAACCGCTGAAGTCCTCCAGATTAACTGCTGCAATGCGGTTTGCCGTTCTTACCCATGCAGCCGACGCCTTCCTTCACCAGCCCATTTATTGTCAGTGGTTCTGACTGCGTACGGTCCATAGAGTTGCCATGTTTCAGAAAAAAAGGGACACCCACTGCAAGTCATCGGGGCCATGACCACCACGGGCCCGACACCTGTGGGGTGGGGCACCCACACCAGTGGTATGCTTTATTTTTTGCCAGTGCTTTTAGGAAAGGGGTGATCACTGACGCCATTGGTCACACTTAAAGCTTGAAATGCTGCAATGAACACATTGTTTATGCAAAAGTGTAGCATGGAAAGTGCCGTTACTTAAGCAACATGTTATAATTACATCCACACATCAAATTACAATGAGGAAAAATATATTAAAAAGTGCCATAAGCACAAGACTTAGTTATTGCATTATCAATAAAACCTAGTTATGAGATGCTGTCATGCACGAATGACATGGCAGTAGCACCAGCACCCAAAGGAGATCTGTTTGTGTGGAGTGTGCAACAATTAACTTTTAAAATTGATACAAAATAAAGAATTTAGTGTAACTGTGAAAGTGTGTGACTGTGTGGTACACCTGTGTCACTTCAGCTGTGGTAACCTAGAGTGGGATGACACATTAATTAAATTAGGGATGCATGATATAATCGGCCCCCTATCAGTATCGGACTATATCGGCCTTAAAACTGAGTATCAGACATCGGCCACCCCACTGATATTTAAATGATATTTAACCGATCAGCCCACTATTTCTAAAGTCTAAAAAAAGAAAAAAAAACTTTTTTTTACTGACTTTAAAACTTCTAAAGACTAGGAGTGGGAAAATATATCAACACACTGAAATATCGCAATATTTTCATATGCTGATATCATATTGACATTTGAAAATGCGGTATCTATTTTACTAACGAAATCTCGCGATATTTCATCGCTCTGTTACAAAATCTGGCGAGAATTAATGAAATCTCGTACGTTTTTTTTTTGTAACAGAACTATGAAATCTTACAAGATTTTGTGAGTAAAATAGATCGATACCCCGTTTTTAAATATCAAAATGGTGTCAGCTATGAAAATTCTGCGATATTTCAGTGTAGTGATATTTTTTCCCACCCCTAGTCTTTAGAGCAGGGGTGCCCCAAGTCCAGTCTTCGAGAACTATCCTGCATATTTTCATTGCATCCGTTTTCCAACACCTGAATCAAAAGAACGGCTCGTTACCGCCTCCGCAGAGCTGAATGACACGTACGTGAGGGAATTAGCCGCTTGGTTCAGGAGTGTGTGTGTGTGTGTGTGTGTGGGGGGGGGGGGGTTCTAGAAAGTGGAGAATAGTAGCTCTCGAGGACCGGACTAGCCCCCTGCTTTAGAAGTTTTAAAGTTTGTAAAAGAAAGTTTTTAAAAGAGAAGAAGAGGAAAAAGAAGTTTTTTTAACTTTAGAAACTGATATCAGCATATGAAAATATTGCGATATTTCAGTGTATTGATATTTTTTCCCACCCCTATTTTTCAAAGTGTCGGAAACGGATAACAAAACTGCTATTTGCAATGACTGCTTATTTTTTCAGCTTTAATATCGGCATCGATATCAGTTATCGGCCACATGAGTTTTAAAATATCGGTCTATCGTATATCCGCCAAAATTCCAACATCGTGCATCCCTAAATTAAACTGAATAGTTTCTTTTTTCTTTTTGCTGCCTCTTGACTTAAAGGAAAGTCAGGTCATCCAGACAGTTAAACCACAAGAACAATAGAATTTATGTATGTACTTTTTGTAAATCTAGGAAATGAATGCATATATATATATATATATATATATATATATGTATATGTGTGTATATATATATATATATATACGTGGATATATCACACATGGATTGGCCACCACAGAGTCCAGACCTCAACCCCATTGAGAATCTTTGGGATGTGCTAGAGAGGGCTTTGTGCAGCGGTCAGACTCTAACATCATCAATGCAAGATCTTGGTGAAAAATTAATGCAACACTGGATGGAAATAAATCTTTTGACATTGCAGAAGCTTATCGAAACAATGTCACAGCGAATGCGTGCCGTAATCAAAGCTAAAGGCGGTGGCGACTTTTTTTTTGGCCAGGCAGTATGTATATATATATATATATATATATATATATAAGAATGTGTGTCTGTGTACAGTATAGTATCCTGTACTTATTATTAACTATTTTTAAGCTTTTTTTCCTATTTATTGTTTTTTATTTTCTAATGTGTCGTGATATGTATTTGTATTTTTGCTGGTGTCTGGATTCACTTAAAAATACCTTTCATTTTTCATTTTCCCTTTGCCTTGCACAAGTTCAATTAATTGATTAATCAGTAAGAATGCAAAGTGGAGATTCTCACTTGAACGTGTTCTGTTACAAAAAAAAAAAAAATGTTTTTTTTATTCCATGTTAAATAAAGTTGTTTCCAGGGCAAATTAATTAATTAATAATGGCCCAAGGGAAAAAACAAATGAACCTTTTTTAAGGTTTAATCCAAAATGACAAAATACAATACAATACAGAAATGAAAGCACTTGTTCACAATCCACCAATCGTCACTATATAACCTTGACTCAGCTGAGGCAAAAATAACTTTATCAACGTCATAACAAAATACAATAACTAAGTACAAAGGGGCACAAAAAGATTAGAAATAAAAAGATTAAAAACAAAAAAGGATAGAAAAGGGTTAAAAATAAAACAAATCAATGAAAAAAACTGCATTCAAATAAGACAGGGATTTATCATAATAATTCAAAATGTTCAAACAAAGAAAATAGTTTGGCTGCAGGTTTATTTTGGATCATTTTAGTGATTTAGAGTATAAGTTAAACTTGTTCTTCCAGTGATTAAATTGGGGCTTGACTCTCTGTGTGAAGAATTTTCCAAATAAAATCAAGAAGTTTCCTAAATATTCAAGTGATTTATCATCCTGTTCTAAACCAAATAAAAACTAAATATCAGTGGGGGTTATACGATGTTAGAACAAACAAATAAACACTTCCATCTTCCATGCAGCTTGAACGGAGGCTCAGGCACATCAGTTTTTACTATCCACATATTCGCTTCAGTCAGGGTGTTGCTGCAGGCTGTCGTCCCCGAAAAGGCATCTGCATCCTCGGGTTTTATGGATGTCCAGTTTAACTCTGCTGGATAGCAAAAAAACAGAAATAATTTTATATTATTAATCTAATAATACTCCTATGGAAATATCATACACTAATCTAAAATTACTCATACTACTTTATATTTTCTGGCGTTTCAAACGGAGTATTAAGAGTACATTGTAAACATCCCTGGTTCCAATAACAAGAAAGCTGTAAAAACATTTAATTTCGCACCTTTTTAACGTATTTACTTTAATGTATATTAATAACTGTCTCGTGTCACTGACATTTTTGTTTATAAAGTTTTCTTTGATTTCCGCTCTTTGTCCATTGCGGGGATTTAAATAAAGTTTATATGGAGGGGGGCAGCTCATCCCGGAAGTGTTAGCAGAAGGAGCGCTAAGTGCAGGTCTGAGCGGTTTGTTTTTTCCTCTTTTAAGACATGACGACTCACGCGCGCGGACTGGAAAGCAGAAAACGTTTCTGGATGTTTTAAAACCGAAGAAGCGACCTCGAGTCTGAACGAGTAGATATGACGGGGTTGTTTCTTCTGCCGCAAAGCCTGCTGGGTAGTATGTTAACGTTGCTTCTGCGTTGATTGGAGGTCTGTGTGGCGCGTGTGGTCGGGAATAACAAACCGGCAAAAGCTATCGAAAGGTGGGGACGAGGCGCGAGCTGCTGCAGGTAGGATGAACCGTGTACACTCGAGTATGAGTATAGTACCAAAAAGGATGATATTAGCACGACTGACTGATCCACTTAAGATTAACGTAGCAAAAGGTGGAATATCTATGAGCAACTTCTAATTTAAGTAATTACAATAATGACAAAAATATTGCCAAATAAACTAGTTCACGTCCCTACTGTGAGTTCCTGACCAGCTCATGAACTCACTGCTAGTCGCTCACTCTTATTTATTATCAATAAAATTATACATTCACACATTTACATAATTTTTAGTTCACCAGCCCCAATAAAAACCTGTACCTGACCAGTTTGCTTCTTATACGTAGATGCTCGATGCAGCTGTTTGAACTTTGAAAGCTCTGATGTACCAAATATGGGTCATTGACACATACAGCATCCAAAAAGACATTTTTAAAAGGTTTTCTCAAAATGAAAAGCATATTTTTGAGTCTGGAACTATGTGTTAAAAACAGTCATGTTTGTTAAATTACATTTCAAAGTGTTTAAATCCTTTAAAAAAAGAAAGAAAAAAAAACAATATTTCTTCTGTGCATAAAAAAATTTCAGGTGGCACAACCAGTTTATGAGTTTTATGATAAAATAACATATTCATCGGTAACTTTGGTTGTACCACCTGACATTGAAAGTGTACAAGTCTACCTATGAGTTGGAGAAAAGCTAAATTTATCCATATTTTATAGAGAATAACACACCTTTTCACTCACCAATAAAGTCTACTTGGGATCTTCTGGCTGCAGCAACATCATGTTTGCTGTTACTACCTCTGTATTAGACAATTAAAGTCATGTTTCTATGGTTGCCCCCAGGGATGGGCGATATGGACTAAAACGTGTATCACGATAATTTCTCAGTTTTTTATCTCTGTAACGATAAGTGACGATAAAAACTATCAGTATAATGTGTTGCGTTGTAAATCTGTCACTAAATTCTGTCTTGAAAGCCCTACAAAATACGGGAAGCCACTACACTAAATTAAGTTCAAGTATTGCACCTGTATTGCAAAACTATAGTGACTAGGGATGTAACGATTACCGGTAAAATGGTTAACCGTGATCATTTTGGTCACAATAATCGTGATATTAAATTTTCATATCGTCACATCCCTAATAGTGACACCAATCAAACAAGTCTAAAATATGAGAAACCAAATTCCACATTTATTCAAACGATGCAAACAGCAAAACTTACTTGGCTCATAAAAAAAAGAAGTTGTGCAACTGTAAACATAACCTGATAAATTGAATTAATCATTTTTATTGTAAGATGACACATTGTTATTGTGGGGAATTTCTTTGACAATATACCGCACACGATAAAATATCCATCCCTAGTTGCGCCGCCCTGACATTTTAGGAAATTGTTGGACACCAGTTTTTAAATTATCTCAAAAGCGTTACACTATTACTCTTTATAAAGGTTGGCTTATTTGAAAGATTTTCAACATAAAATTTTGCCAAGAGGTTTTATTTTTAAATTATCATCATTAAAACACCAAATTAAAAAGTTTTCTTAGTACAGTGGCTTGCAAAAGTTTTCATACCCATGACCAAAACTACATTGCTCAGAAAAGAACAAAGCAAAAGTGGGTTTCACCTTTTTCTATGAAAGGAAATGGCACAAACTCAACAATCCATCACTGTTCTTGTTCGTAAGCACTCTTTACTATGAATATGTTGCCTAAGTTTGTATGTCATTGTTGCAAAAGTATTCACACTAAGTCATTAAGTCACAATCAGTACTTGGTTGCAGCTCCTTTGGCAGCAATAACAGCTACCAATCGCTTTGGATAGCCAGCAATGAGTTTTGTGCAGTGGTCCTTGGACAGTTTGGCCCACTCCTCTTTGCAATACTGCTCCAGCTGAGTCAGGTTACTTGGTGACCTTCGGTGGACAGCAATCTTCAGATCCCTCCACAGGTTTTCTATTGGGTTGAGATCTGGGTTTTGACTGGGCCAGTCTAGAACCTTCACTTTCTTCTTCCTGAACCATTCTTGTGTCACTCGAGCCGTATATTTTGGATCATTATCCTGTTGAAAGGTGAACTTCCTCCCAAGCTTCAGGCTTTTTGCAGATTTGAAGACGTTTTCCTCCAGGATGTTGATGTATTTTGCACTATTCATAATCCCTTGCACATGGACAAGCTCACCAGGACCGGAGGAAGAGAAACAGCCCCATAGCATTATATTCCCGCCTCCATGTTTCACGGTAGGGATGGTATGAGCTGGATCATCAGCTGTGTTGGCTTTGCGCCAAACATACTTCTTGGCGTTCAGGCCAAAAAGTTCTATTTTGGTTTCATCTGACCAGATCACACGTTCCTACGTGTGTGGTGGCATACTGCAAACGAGCCTTGAGATGTTGTTTCTTCAGATATGGCTTCTTCTTTGCAACACGCTCATAGAGACCTTCCTTGTGTAAAGTGCGGGATATTGTGGACTTGTGTACGTTAGTCCCAGCACCCTGGAGAGACTTCTTCAGGTCTTCAAGAGTGACGGAGGGGTTTGCTCTGGCTTCCCTGAGCAATTTCCTTTTGCCTTTTGCCGTGATCTTGGAGGGGCGCCCTGTTCTTTGGAGGTTCACAGTGGTACTGTGGCGCTTCCACTTCTGGACCAGTGATGCAACAGTACTTTTTGGCACATTGAGTGAACTTGCGATGGCTACATAGCTTTGCCCATCTCTATGCTTCTCTACAACTTTCTTTCTGAGGTCTTCTGAGAGCTCCTTGGACTTCATGACTGTTGTCTGCTGACAAGCATGGGATGACTGTGGACAGGTGAGTATTGGGCACTAATTATGGGGAGCAATCAAGGATATACAAATCACCTGGGACTAAATACCGCCCTGTGACACTGAAGCAATAGTTTATAGTGTGCAATCATTTTCAACTCAAAAAAACATCTTTGGTGCAAGGATGTGAATACTTTGAAATACAGACTTATACAACCTATTCATAGTAAAGAGCGCTTACGAACAAAAACAGTGATGGATTGTTGTGTTTGTGCCATTTCCTTTCATATAAAAAGGTGAAACCCACTTTTGCTTTGTTCTGTTCTGAGCAATTGAGTTTTGGTCATGGGTATGAATACTTTTGCAAGCCACTGTATGTTTGTTTGCTCTGACGGTTGTACCACCTGACATTTTAGAGGTTTGTGATGTCAAAACATAAAAAAATATATATATATATTATTGGAATGTGCTGAAAATTAATGAAACTAGGAAATTCTTACAGAATAAAATGATGCATGTAATGGATTTATCAGATTATTTAAAAAAAAAAAAAAAAACAATGATTCACTTGGACACAAAAATATGCACGTCATGTCAATGACCCAAATATATATATATATATATATATATATATATATATATATATATTGGAATTGGAGTTACGAGTGTTTAAAAAAGGTATAAAAATGTTTTTGTTGCATCCTCACTTTTTTTTTTTTTTTTAAAGTTACGTTCAGCTTCTTACGGGCACAGACTGGCCAATGTCAGTTAATGGCCTGTAAATATTATCTAAAAACTAAAAGTTGCAAATTTTTTTCATGGCTGTCATCACTGAATTCTGGCCTAACCATCAATACCCAAAAAATCTATGAGTTTTAAAATTTTAAAACTTTTAGTTCCAGTTTGTACACAGTAGATTTATCAGTTCTGTAAACAAGTCCTGTTTTTTTTTTTTTGTTTGTTTGTTTTTCACAAAAATAGCCTGTAGGTGGCAGGCCATTATTAGGTAGGCAGAGCATTAGATTATAGCAACCACAATTAAAAAACCTCAATGAGAAGTTGTTTCAAGATAAATGCAAAAAAATGTGTGAAAAATTCCAATTTGAACTGGAATGGCAGCATTACAGAGAGGGAACTAAATTCCATGCAAAAGACTGACCTAAATAATTAGCATGTGATCTGACTGATCAAAATGCTTGGAAAAAACAAAGAACAAAAAAAGAAAACACCAAAATTACAAATTTGAGACCCTTTTACACTCAAATAACCTCACATGAAAGAAGAAAAAAGATATTTTATTTCACTGGATGTGTTTTCAGTTTTTGAAGGACGCTGATTTGCTGAAATAACATTAAAATCTATGGTTATATCACTAAGATAAAAAGCTCGGCCTCTTTTGAGTAAATGGTCTTATGTCATGGAAAACAGTTTAAACTACATCATTGAAGTGTAGAGCAAGTGTGTGAGGTGAAAAAATATTATCCTAAAAATTTATTCCGGAATGGCGTTTGATCATAGAAAGGTCCTTTTCAATGCAAGTCAATGTGGCACGGATTGGCACTAAGGCGGAAATGAGGTTGATTTTTATTAGAGACCTTAGAAAAATAGTTAGACAACCCATCTTCTGGAATATCATGAGTCGAGCCAAAATACACACCTGGACTGAGTTTTATGCTGTTTGCATTAGTAGAAAAAAAGTAACAACATAAATGGTCGTTCACTACCCCTTCAGAGAGCTTAAGGAGCTGCAAGGTTAGGTCAAGTTTACCTTCATGTGGTCTGGCCTGTTTGTCTCTGGGTCAGCAGACATGTCCGCCTCCCTGGCAGCAGAGAGAGACCGGATCCAGAGGCAGGTGGAGGAGCTGGAACACAGTCTCTCTGTAACTCAGAATGAACTGGACCTGCTGAGCAGCGAGACAGGTACTGGTCCACCTGACAACCACACATCACCTGTCTGCGTCTCAGTCTCTGACTTTGTCTCTTTCACCAGATAATGGTTCAGACGAGGACGTGGAGGAAGAGGAACAGGTAGGAAACCGAAGACGTGTAGATGTAGAGTCCTCACAAAGACATAAATCTGTGTGTGTTCAGTCTGCTGCAGGTCTGCTGGTTCAGAGGGAGAAGGTCCAGAGAGAGATCCAGGACCTGGAGGACATCCTGGGAGCACGCCCCATCACTGCGGCAGGTACTGTCCGTCCATCCGTCTGCTGACTGACAGACTGCAGAGTAATAAACAGGTGGTCCTCTGTCTGTTTTCAGATGATGACGACGGGAGCTCCAGCGATGAGGTCAGTAACCCGTTGATACCGGTGTTACAGCAAAACCTGTGACCCGTGAAAATCTGTGACCAGAGGGGGGGGCTAGTGAGTTCTTTCCTGTATGACCTTCTTAAAGGAATAGTACACCCACAGAATGATGTTCCTTCATTTTCTACTCAACCTCATGCTGAGCAAGACTCTGGAGCGCTTTTTTAATATCTCAAATGCAGCCAGAGATCCGGGGGGGGGGGGTTGTTTTCCCCCAACTTTCATATAATGTGAGTCACTGGTTCCTGGAACAAAAAGGTCCATAAATGTCCACAAAAACTTGTCAATATTCCTCCATAATGCTCGTCCAATGTAATCCAAGTGTCCTGAGTGGGTAGCGTCCATAATCTACTTGAAACGACGTCAGTTAGTATATTTTTAAAGCCTAAACAATACTACATTGTACTTCCTATTTGCATGTTCATGTGAGTTCACAACACTAAAGAAGCTGCGGACAAACACAAGAAGGGTTGGCAATGGATTAAAAACAAAGACAGAAAGAAAGAACGCGCTGTCTGTGCTGTCCGTAGTTTCGTGAACTCACATGATCGCGACCTTTTTGTTTTGAGCGCAGGTGAACTCCGTTACATTGAAGTCGACGGATAGCGAAACCACAAAACCCCACCCCCACCCCCCACCCTCCCCGGATCTCCAGCTGCATTTGAGATATTAAAAAAGTGCTCCAGAGTCTTGCTCACCAGGAGGGTGAGTAGAAAACAGGGTTCCCACACGTCCTGGAAAACCTGGAAAAGGATTGAACATTTTTCCAGTTATGGAAAACATGTGGAAAATAAGAAAAATAGTTAAATGTCCTGGAAAATATTGGGTTGTCCTGGAAAATTATTTTTTCTTCCTCTGCTTAGTTGCTACTTCGTTGCTCATTTGTCTCCGTTTCGTCGCTACTTCGTTTCTGCTTTGTCTCTGCTTCATCGCTGCTTCATCGCTACTTCGTCGCTACTTCGTCGCTACTTCGTCGCTACTTTATCTTGGCTTTGTCGCTGTTTCGTGGCTGTTTCATCGCTACTTCTTCGCTAATTCGTTGCAACTTCTTTGCTACTTTATCTTGGCTTCGTCGCTGCTTTGTCGCTGTTTCGTGGCTGTTTCGTCGCTACTTCTTCGCTAATTCGTTGCAACTTCTTTGCTACTTTATCTAGGCTTTGTCTCAGCTTCATCACTACTTCATTGCTGTACAAAATGTAAGCTCCAATTGTACAACACTTCTCCAAAAGCTTGGGGTGGAAGTTATTAGTCTATGTTGCGATAACTTGACTCATACTGTAGCAGCTGGAAAAGTCCTGAAAAGGTCCTGGAAAGGTCCTGGAAAATAACTTCAAGAAAGGAGTGGGAAGCCTGAAAAATGAAGGCACATCATTCCGTGGGTGTACTTTTCCTTTAAGACAGTCAGGCTGTGTTCACACCAAATGCGATTTGGGCATCAAAATCGCGCCTGACGCCCAAAGTTGGACGCTTGGTCACTAAAAAGTCAGACGCTTGATTTCCAGCGTCTTGACGCCCTGACGCACGGCGAGGGATGTCCAGCCAGGGTGCACTCGACGTGCCTCGGGAGGAGCCCCCCTTTTTTATTTTTCCTGTCACTGGTCTGTCTGCACCATGGCAGGTGCAGGAGAGAGAGCGGCTCGGCTTTATGTGATAAACAAAGCAGGGAACATCGTCGTCGTCGGACATCTCTGCTCCGTGTCTGCTTCACCAGATGATTCAGGTGTTCTGAGTGTGATGAGTTTCATCATTTACTCCAGGAGCTGCACGCTGACGAGGGGCGCTTTCAGCCATCTGATCTGGTCCAGTTTAACGTCCCGCTGTCCCGATGCGGGGCAGCATTATAAGCCCAGTACATCCCATCAGCACAGCAGGTCATCAAACCACCGTTCAGACACCGGGACCGGACGCAGATTACAGTTCATCCTCCTCCGTCTTCAGAGAGAGAGGAGATTCCCCTGGCTCTTCTGGGTGTTTCCTGTCCTGTCATAAAATGTGTGTCTGTCATGACATTGAGTCACTCTAGCCATTATCCCACTGAAATTAGCGGGTTTACACGAGTTTTCAAACGTGCGTCGACCCGCTCATAACCAGCATTAGGCTCCTTTCCCATTGACAAAATGACATTGATCACCTACTGGCAGCTGCGTGTCCTCTGATCCTACCACTGTGTGTCTGGTGACGCCATCACGCTGGGTAAGCGTTGATGACATCATCAGTGCGACAGAAATCAGGAATGTAACATGGAAGGTGGTCAGGGCGTAGTCAGTGTGCTTTATTGTTGTGCCATGTTTATTGAATGGAAGCAGAGTTTTGGCTTGTTATATCACACGCAACTGGCGCAATGTTGTGACATACGCACGTTGCGTTCAACGTCATCGCATACATTCGCGGGTCAACACGGTTCTAGTGTTCCCACTGCATCCCGATCGGAACGGAGCCGTTTGAAGGCGATTTAAACCCGCGTCGCTTGCCGAATCGTTTGATGTGGGTCGACGCGGGTCGATGAGTCATTCCTACTGCCACTAAAAGCCAATTGTTCACGGGTTAAAACGGGTTTTTTGGTCAGTGGGAAAGGGGTATCTGATTGGTTGACCCCCCGAGTCAAGATGCCAAAGTTCAGATTTTCCAACTCCGGCGTCTGCCACCCGTAACGCGGGTCAAAATCTCAAAACTCTCCGCGCAAAATTGCGCGAAATGCATCTAGACGCACCACGCCGTAGGGTTTTTCACGCCTCCCCGACGCGCGTCATTGACTTTGCATGTAAACCTGACGCCCTTGACACTCAAATCGCGTTTGGTGTTAACGCACCGTCAGACAGAAAAGAACTCACCATCGCCCCCTGTGGTCACAGATTTTCACGGGTCACAGGTTTCGCTGTAACACCGGTAGGCGTCGGTACCGCTGGGTGTCGTCTCACTGCTTCTGTCTGTCTTCAAGAGCGACCTGGGCCTGTCTCCGTCAGTGGACTCGTGTCTGCAGTTGAACCTCGTTTACCAGCAGGTTGTCCAGGAGACTCTGGACCAGCTGGAGACGCTGCTGAGTCAGAACCGCAGACAGCAGGTCAGTACCGACCCACAGAACCGCCGGTACCGGGTCAGGACCGACCCAACGTTAAATCTGTGTGAATGCAGACGGAGCTGGTGGCTCAGATGTCCGGACCAACCAGAGAGACGTCCAGCGAACCGTCGGCTCGGTCGTCCTATCAGCATCCATTGAAGCTGTTTCTGGGTCGCTTCCTGAAACCATACTTCAAAGACAAACTGACCGGACTGGTAACACACACACACACACACACACACACACACACACACACACGCTTTCATAGACATAAGCCCAGTTTTCACCAAGGGGTCCAGGTTGGGACACATTTTATTGCATCTCCACAGCAAAATCTTGGAAGGGCAGCGTTGGGGATGTTACTTTTAAAAAGTAACTTTGGCTCATTACTCTTTACTTCTTTAAAAGTTAATCTGTGACTTTATTTATTAAAGCTTCATGAAAATATGACACAGACGTATGACTTGCTGTCATACATATATATCCTTCACTACTGGATGGATCTGCTGGGCCCTGCTATAAGAGGTCTGGCAATGCCTACGCAGATGACCAATGAGGTGCCTTGTCTGTTGATCTGCAGGGTCCTCCAGCCAATCAGGAAGCAAAGCAGAGGAACATGAGGATGATGGGATTTCTGGATGACAAGAAACTTAAAGTGAAACGATGTAGGAACAAAAACAAAACTGGGATCTTCCTCGGAGTTCTGCTTGCTTTAAACCTTCTGCTCATTCTGACTGAACTGTGGCTGTTTCCAGGGTCGAGCTGGCAGAAGAACCTGCTGATCCACTCGGTGGCCAGAGACATTTTGAAAAGACTCATCCAACCCAAACTGTCCAGGTAAACCACCTGCTGAAGGATGCTGACACTCGTTCAGTTACTCGAATTAATCAATAACAAAGAAGTTCACTTGATTTCCATCTGTGTGTTCGCATTCAGCCAATCGTATGTCTCCTTGGTGCTGTCCACTGACGTTTGACACATGCTGGTAGTGATGGACTAGTATTCACCCATAGACCGTTAGATTCCACCACAACTCTCCTGCCCGCCACATAGAAATGATAAATATAATAAAAGTATGTAATATACACTCACCGGCCGCTTTATTAGGTACACCTGCCCAACTGCTCGTTATTGCAAATTTCTAATCAGCCAATCACATGGCAGCAGCTCAATGCATTTAGGCATGTAGACATGAGCCATGTCTGAAACCGTGCACTTGCCCGAGTGCACTGTACTTCGTCTGCAGTGCACATCGCAGTGCACATTGGGTCGCTAAATGCTGACCCAAACAGAGCACTGCAATTACCGGAAGTGACGGACTAGCATTGCCCGCTAACATGAGCTAACTCTACTGAGCCGGTATAACCGAGGCCTCAAACACACGACCAGATCATAACTGTCATCAGGGAGTGAACAGCTTGGTAGCTACAAATACATTAGTAATTATGTCTGAATCATTTCTTAAACGTTACTTAAATCAGTAAGACCCCTGCTCCGATGCAGCAGGGGTCACCAACGCTTCGTTCACCGCTGTTATTCAGCTCTGAAAGCAGGTTGAAAGTCCCGCCTCTTCCGCTACGTCAGCAAGATGGCGTCCGTTTAGTGCGAGTAGTGTGCTTCGTTTTGAACTTCGTGTTTGGCCGTTATCAGGGCAACATCCTGGTACTTTCAATGCACTGAATTTTGGCTTAAATGACACCATGAACGCACTACACACTCAAAATGAGTGTTTAAGTGCTGAAGTGTGCGGTTTGAGACACGGCCATGGTCAAGACGATCTGCTGCAGTTCAAAGCGAGCATCAGAACGAGTAGGAAAGGTGATTTAAGACACTTTGAACGTGGCGTGGTTGTTGGTGCCAGACAACTAAAAATGAGCAAATCTGCTCAAAAAACTAACTAAAACTAACTGAATTGAAAAACAAAAAGTCAAAACAAAATAAAAACTGAAACTAATTAAAGATCCAAAACTATTATAACCTTTTTTCAAAGCTAAAAATTTGTTGAGCAACACTTTGAGGGAATCACTGCCATCAGGTGTTTTCTATGACGTCCAATCAGACGTCTGCACCTGTTGGCAGGTATGTTGGTCCACTGTTAATGAGAAAGGTGCTCTAATGTGTCCGGGACAGTTGTTGTTTGTTTATTTTTAAAAATGATTAATTTCAACCACAATTTAAAAGCAATATTTTATTTCACTAAATTATAATTTTGTAAATTTTTACTTATTTTTAGTTTCTTATTACTTGAATTACTGTTGTGCCTTTAGCCTTTTCTTTAATTTGAGGGTATAAATAATTTTGAGGACGACTGTAAATACCTAATAATGACATCAAAATTATTAATAAAACCAAGACTTTTCAGGCTTAAAACTGGGATTTTCCACTTCTGCACATCCAATCTTAAAAACTCCAACTGTAGGGGTTAACTGGTGTCTAAAATAAGAAGGGAGAGTGGTTTGGAAGCAGTTTGGGGTCTCCCCTGTGATGCAGCAGCTTTTTTTCCCCAATCACAATGGCCCTCATTTATCAAAAGATCGTCGAAATGATCGCACATCTGATCGTAAAAATGGTCGTACGATTGGACCCACGTGTGATTTATTAAAACGTTCGTATCGGTCCAATCTCGTACGTACAAAAGAGTCTTGATAAATTTCACAGCTGAAATTTATCTTCATTTAAATGTCACGCCCACGGTTACGCCCTTAAACATGCATAATGATGAGGCTTCACCCGGCGAGGTTGAACCGTGGAGAGGAGAGATTCTGCCAAAAAAGAAACTTTTGGGGGGATCAAGACAGAATTCCTCATTTGTGAGGTGAGAAAGATTAAAGAGGTGTTTGGCAGCTTGAAAACCGGAGTCAGAGATAAACGCTGCACGGAACAGGATCAGTCAGCCTCACCAGTGTGAACGACTCCGGCTGAGATATTAATAAAAGTCTCAATCTAGGCCTAGTTTATATGGTTTATTCGTTTTATTAGTTATGAAATTTAATAATAGCCCACATCCGATGGCAACGTCACAATTCTTTAGCCAATGGGTCAAGAAGAAGTGGTCCAATATGAAACTTACCACCAAAAGATGATGCCCCCCCCCTCCGTCTAACCGCTGCGCTCCAACAGGTGACAGGTGGATGCTGGTCAGATCCGAGCCTGACCCAGACAGGGACAGAAAAAATATAACTTGCATTTGCAAAGCTAAGGGCCAGTCTACTGACTGAGCACTTATACAACTTTAAAGTATAGATTACTTATTAGAAATGGATCAGCTCCGGTCTCCTCCATATAGCCCAGCGGGGGCTGCAGAGCGGCTCCGGGCGCATCTTTTCCTGCGCATCAAAACTCTCCAGCGGTCCGAGCGATGTGCAGCACTGCACAGGACAGGAGTGTTGTAGATTTTCTCAGAGTCTAAAGCAGCGTTTCATCCCGCCGGGTCCGAGTCAGACCGTCCGACTTCCACCTGCCTTCCTGCAGCCCAAGCAGCGCTCCACCTGCACCTGCGCGTGTGCGTACTACCTCCACTCCCATGTGGCAGTTTTACCAGCGTGGTGAGGAGATGCACGAAGAGTGAAAAGCACTTGTCTCCTAGAACTATATGTTAATGATTTTAATAATTTGTTGAGATAAATGGAGGAATTAAATTCAGTCACAGCTATTTTTGTAATTTTGGGAATACATTCTACATTCACTTTTTCCTTTTTCTTTGCAAATGGGTTCATTCTTCGTGCTGATATGTGAATACTTATGTTTAAATGACAGTTTGCGGTTTGGTAAATAAATATTTTCATGTTCTGCTGCGCTGCAAACCCTCACTGACTCAAACTTGCGTACACGAACTCAGAGCTGTCGTGAGATTTGATCGTATCCTACGATCACGTTCAAATTGATAAATGCCGAGTCTTGCGTGGAAATGGTCGTACGCACAGATTTTCGTCGTACGATTGTTTGATAAATGAGGGCCAATATCTCTATAACACTATGTTCGGTCCGATAATTATCGTACACCCCTGATAAATAAACGTTTTTGTTATGTTACCTTTTGTAATTAATTAGTTGTAAGTGACGTGTTAAAGTCCCGTCCCTGAGTATAATGTAATATTACGTTTGCAGGTTTCTGCAAAAAGATGGCAAACTTTCTGGAGGAGAGTATGCTGGATTTCTGGAAGTGAGTCCTTCTAGCTTTGATCAGAAATGTTGATGTTCGTCTGTCTGTCTGTCTCAGGGTGGACTTCCTGACCCAGAAGATGTCCTTGGCAGACGATGCGGACCGAGAGCAGCTCAGAGAGCAGATCGACGGTCTGGAAAAGGAGATCCAGCAGCTCAGGTGAGGCTGGACGGGCTGTTTAGATCAAATGTCACTGATACTCCACAGTGCTGAGTGATTCTGTATTCTGATTGGTCAGGGAGAGGAAGGAGGAGGAGCTGATTGGTGAGCGATACGAAGAACACGACTGGCAGAAAATCTCCAACATCGATGTGAGTTTAAGATCAGTGACGTGATCAGAACCTGCAGCATCTCGGTGCTGAGAACTCCTCCTCTTCCTCAGTTTGAAGGGACCAAGGACCCAGAGGACATCCGGGCCTTCTGGCAGAACTTTCTCCATCCATCCGTAAACAAGACCTCCTGGAGCAAAGAGGAGGTGCAGAAGCTGAAGGAGATCAGCAGGAAACACCAGGAGAGACACTGGGAGAAGATCACTGAGGAGCTGGGGGTGAGCAGGAAGACTCAGCGGACCCAGTTCTGACCCGTCTGTCCCTGTCCAGTTTGACCCGTCTGTACTGTCTGGCCAACAGGGTAGACGGGCTGTGACACGCTGTTCATGGGGGGGTATGTCGTAGGATGGGGGCGTACGAGGGATGTGTAAAACTATCGATTAATCGATTTACCGAAGCTGCACACAAAGTCATGGAATTTTCAAAACTTGGACAGATATGTCTAGGGATGTTTAAAACAGTTCTTTTTACCGATATCCGATATACCGATATTGTCCAACTCTTAAATTCCGATATCCGATATCTACCAATATATGCAGAGAACTGTGAGGTGTATCTCATATTTTGACAAATTCATCTAAATATCCTTAAATCAGCCAGAGGAGTTCATTTTGGACTTCTGGCTGCCAGATATCAGATACTATCAGGTACTAGATACTACCATATATCAGATACTAGCAGGTATTAGATACTACCATATATCAGATACTAGCAGGTATTAGATACTACCATATATCAGATACTAGCAGGTATAAGATACTACCATATATCAGATACTAGCAGGTATTAGATACTACCATATATCAGATACTAGCAGGTATTAGATACTACCATGTATTAGATACTACCATGTATTAGATACTACCATGTATCAGATACTAGCAGGTATTAGATACTACCATGTATTAGATACTACCATGTATCAGATACTAGCAGGTACTAGATACTACCATATATCAGATACTAGCAGGTATTAGATACTACCATATATCAGATACTAGCAGGTATTAGATACTACCATATATCAGATACTAGCAGGTATAAGATACTACCATATATCAGATACTAGCAGGTATTAGATACTACCATATATCAGATACTAGTAGGTATTAGATACTACCATGTATTAGATACTAGCAGGTATTAGATACTACCATATATCAGATACTAGCAGGTACTAGATACTACCATATATCAGATACTAGCAGGTACTAGATACTACCATATATCAGATACTAGCAGGTATTAGATACTACCATGTGTTAGATACTACCATGTATCAGATACTAGCAGGTACTAGATACTACCATATATCAGATACTAGCAGGTATTAGATACTACCATATATCAGATACTAGCAGGTATTAGATACTACCATATATCAGATACTAGCAGGTACTAGATACTACCATATATCAGATACTAGCAGGTATTAGATACTACCATGTATTAGATACTACCATGTATCAGATACTAGCAGGTACTAGATACTACCATATATCAGATACTAGCAGGTATTAGATACTACCATATATCAGATACTAGCAGGTACTAGATACTACCATATATCAGATACTAGCAGGTACTAGATACTACCATATATCAGATACTAGCAGGTATAAGATACTACCATATATCAGATACTAGCAGGTATTAGATACTACCATATATCAGATACTAGCAGGTATTAGATACTACCATATATCAGATACTAGCAGGTATTAGATACTACCATATATCAGATACTAGCAGGTATTAGATACTACCATATATCAGATACTAGCAGGTATTAGATACTACCATATATCAGATACTAGCAGGTATTAGATACTACCATGTATTAGATACTACCATATATCAGATACTAGCAGGTATAAGATACTACCATATATCAGATACTAGCAGGTATTAGATACTACCATATATCAGATACTAGCAGGTATTAGATACTACCATGTATCAGATACTACCATGTATCAGATACTAGCAGGTATTAGATACTACCATGTATTAGATACTACCATGTATCAGATACTAGCAGGTACTAGATACTACCATATATCAGATACTAGCAGGTATTAGATACTACCATATATCATATACTAGCAGGTATTAGATACTACCATATATCAGATACTAGCAGGTATTAGATACTACCATATATCAGATACTAGCAGATATTAGATACTACCATATATCAGATACTAGCAGGTACTAGATACTACCATATATCAGATACTAGCAGGTATTAGATACTACCATATATCAGATACTAGCAGGTACTAGATACTACCATATATCAGATACTAGCAGGTACTAGATACTACCATATATCAGATACTAGCAGGTACTAGATACTACCATATATCAGATACTAGCAGGTATTAGATACTACCATATATCAGATACTAGCAGGTACTAGATACTACCATATATCAGATACTAGCAGGTATTAGATACTACCATATATCAGATACTAGCAGATATTAGATACTACCATATATCAGATACTAGCAGGTACTAGATACTACCATATATCAGATACTAGCAGGTATTAGATACTACCATATATCAGATACTAGCAGGTACTAGATACTACCATATATCAGATACTAGCAGGTACTAGATACTACCATATATCAGATACTAGCAGGTACTAGATACTACCATATATCAGATACTAGCAGGTATTAGATACTACCATATATCAGATACTAGCAGGTATTAGATACTACCATATATCAGATACTAGCAGATATTAGATACTACCATATATCAGATACTAGCAGGTACTAGATACCACCATATATCAGATACTAGCAGGTATTAGATACTACCATATATCAGATACTAGCAGGTATTAGATACTACCATATATCAGATACCAGCAGGTATTAGATACTACCATATATCAGATACTAGCAGGTATTAGATACTACCATGTATTAGATACTACCATATATCAGATACTAGCAGGTATAAGATACTACCATATATCAGATACTAGCAGGTATTAGATACTACCATATATCAGATACCAGCAGGTATTAGATACTACCATGTATTAGATACTACCATGTATTAGATACTACCATGTATCAGATACTAGCAGGTATTAGATACTACCATGTATTAGATACTACCATGTATCAGATACTAGCAGGTACTAGATACTACCATATATCAGATATTAGCAGGTATTAGATACTACCATATATCAGATACTAGCAGGTATTAGATACTACCATATATCAGATACTAGCAGGTACTAGATACTACCATATATCAGATACTAGCAGGTACTAGATACTACCATATATCAGATACTAGCAGGTATTAGATACTACCATGTATTAGATACTACCATGTATCAGATACTAGCAGGTACTAGATACTACCATATATCAGATACTAGCAGGTATTAGATACTACCATATATCAGATACTAGCAGGTATTAGATACTACCATGTATCAGATACTACCATGTATCAGATACTAGCAGGTATTAGATACTACCATGTATCAGATACTAGCAGGTACTAGATACTACCATATATCAGATACTAGCAGGTATTAGATACTACCATATATCATATACTAGCAGGTATTAGATACTACCATATATCAGATACTAGCAGGTACTAGATACTACCATCTATCAGATACTAGCAGGTATTAGATACTACCATATATCAGATACTAGCAGGTACTAGATACTACCATATATCAGATACTAGCAGGTACTAGATACTACCATATATCAGATACTAGCAGGTACTAGATACTACCATATATCAGATACTAGCAGGTATTAGATACTACCATATATCATATACTAGCAGGTACTAGATACTACCATATATCAGATACTAGCAGGTATTAGATACTACCATATATCAGATACTAGCAGATATTAGATACTACCATATATCAGATACTAGCAGGTACTAGATACTACCATATATCAGATACTAGCAGGTATTAGATACTACCATATATCAGATACTAGCAGGTACTAGATACTACCATATATCAGATACTAGCAGGTATTAGATACTACCATATATCAGATACTAGCAGGTACTAGATACTACCATATATCAGATACTAGCAGGTATTAGATACTACCATATATCATATACTAGCAGGTACTAGATACTACCATATATCAGATACTAGCAGGTATTAGATACTACCATATATCAGATACTAGCAGATATTAGATACTACCATATATCAGATACTAGCAGGTACTAGATACTACCATATATCAGATACTAGCAGGTATTAGATACTACCATATATCAGATACTAGCAGGTACTAGATACTACCATATATCAGATACTAGCAGGTACTAGATACTACCATATATCAGATACTAGCAGGTATTAGATACTACCATATATCATATACTAGCAGGTACTAGATACTACCATATATCAGATACTAGCTGGTATTAGATACTACCATATATCAGATACTAGCAGATATTAGATACTACCATATATCAGATACTAGCAGGTACTAGATACTACCATATATCAGATACTAGCAGGTATCAGATACTACCATATATCAGATACTAGCAGGTACTAGATACTACCATATATCAGATACTAGCAGGTATTAGATACTACCATATATCAGATACCCGGGGAGCAGTTGGTGGGGGGTTAAGGACCTTGCTCAGGGGTCCACAGTGGTACACCCAGGGGTCGTGTCGGGGAATTGAATCCGGGTCCTCTGCGCCCAAGCCCACGACGCTACCACTGGGCTATCCACTTCCCCTAAAAGTTCTATATTGAACATTTATTGACCCTCTTTTTTTTGTATTGAAAAAACATCTGTCGATCGATATATATTGATATTGAATTATCGTCCAGCCCTAGCTTCAGCTATTTCTACTGTTTACTTTTATACCACTGTCCATCAGTCCCTGACGAGCCTCCAGTTGGTTACGGCTGGCTCACAAGCCACAACTTCTTTTGGACCAATATTTTGTGGCTGCCATATATCAGTTACTAGCAGGTACTCTACCGTACCTAGCTGTTGCTACAGACCTGTCTGACTCGTCTGTCTCTGACCCGCATGTCTCAGACGGGGAGGACGGCCTTCATGTGTCTTCAGATGTTCCAACGCTTCGTCTCGGAGTCTTTGAAACACGGCAGCTGGACTCCGGATGAAGACGTTCTGCTTCGAGAGCTGGTGAACAAGATGCGGATCGGAAACTTCATCCCGTACACGCAGAGTAATGACATCATCATGGTGTGACATCATCACAGCGGGACTGTCCTCCTTTGTCTTCAATGACGTTCCCGTCTCTGTCTCAGTCAGTTACTTCATGGAGGGTCGGGACCCGGCTCAGCTCATCTACAGGTGGAACCAGGTTTTAGACCCGAGCCTGAAGAAAGGCCCCTGGAGCAAAACGGAGGACGAGGTACGTTTGGTTTGTAGAGGTACTGAAGGATCTGGATCTGGATCTGGATCTGATCCACTAGTATGTCAGTAAGTAGTAGTTCCAGATCTGAAACAGCTCCAGTCTGTATGTGAACATTTAGTCAGTCGTTTGTGTCTTTGCTCCTGTCAGTCATCTCTGCTTTAGCAGCAAAAATTTCTCAGAAATTGTTTAGATTTCAAGGTTCTTATGTTTTTATTAGGGGTGGGACTCGATTAGAAAAATTATCTAAATAATTACTGGCTTTGTAATTAATTCATTTATAAAAATTGCCCCCAAAAGAAACATTTTCTTGCCTGGGTGCCAGCTTGGGGTCCCTCCTGTGAAGCAGCAGCTTTATTTCCCCAATCCCAATATCTCAGTGAGAAAAGCTTCATCTGGGATTTTGAACACAGAAGCTAAATGTGTGTAAAATATGATGAAGGAAACATATTTTGCACAAGACATGGCGTCTTGGTGGGTAACTGGCATTCTGGACAAATACCAGTTTGATCATGATGTCACATCAGAGTTTTCTGATGACTTTTTAGTCAAATCCTTTGGATCATAGATGATCACAAAGTAACTGCTTAAGTACCGTTAAAGCCCAAATTACACAAAAAAAAAACTTATTGAGTTTAAAACATTTGGCCCCCCCAGTTTAAAAATCCCATCTGCGCACCTGAGCCAACGTGTTTAGAATGTTATACTTCAACTTTAGGTCTGTAGATCTGGGCCAGGGATCATTTTTGTTTCTTTTTTACTTTCTTTAAAAGTTGAAATACAATTAAATGCATTTGGTCAGACAATAATCACGCTGGAGTTTACAGTTTTAATGTTTGTGTTTATTATTTGATTCAGTTGTCCTCCAAAATCTATTCAAATAAAGAAAATGTGTCCATTTTTATAATGCTATTAATCGAGATTAATTGATTACAAAGCCTCTAATTAATTAGATTCACTTTTTTAATTGAGATGGCAACCATATACGAGCAGATTCCACCATCTTCCACGTTTCCGATCGTTTTGAGTTTCATGGTTTTTCTCTGTGTCATACTTTGCTGTACCGGATGTCTAAAGTGCACTCGCCTGACACAAGACGGTGTTCAGTGTTCAAGGTGTGGCTCAGAGCCAATCAGAGATGATGATCCCCCCTTCTTCTGAGATTTTTCTTTTATCATGGTATTTTTCTTCTTTATGCTCAGGCAAGGAGGGAACGAACAGAGAATATGCTCACACTCGGAGAAATTTAAAAGAAAAGAACTTCACGTAGACCAGGAGTTTCCAGCTCCGGTCTTCGAGGGCCACAATCCTGCAGGTTTTCCATGCCTCCCCGCTCCAAGTCACTGGGCAGAACTTCAGGCTGTCAGATTCATTTAAGTGTGTCAGGTGTGTTGAAGCAGGAACGGAAAGAAAACCTACAGGACAGCGGGCCTTGAGGACCGACTTTGGACACCCCAGACCTAGACCTGAAAAATGTTGGGCCCAGTGGTGTGGCCAAGAAAAAAAGTTGGACTGACTCAGTAAATTTTTGGTCGCATTTTTTCACACTCTAGATCCCCGCTGTGTGTCCAGTATTTGATCTGAACTCACTGACAGCAGCAGACAGTCGGCGGTGACTAGTGATGCGCGGGTCCTGCTTATTTCAGTAATCTTGCCCACCCCAACCCACTGCTTTCAAACACACTCAGTGACTAGGCCAGACTATTTTTTCTGCAGGTGCTACAGGGGTGCTGACCACATCATTGATGGAGCTGTTAAACTTTGATTTAATGCCACACCAGCATCCATGACGCACAAACATAGTCTCTGCAAACACATTCAGCATTCATTGATACCCATTCAGGTCTATGTTTCCCCAGAAAGTCTATGTAGAGTCGTTAGACTGCAGTACAACACTGTTGTACTGCAGACTCCTGTCCGTACTTGTCCAGACAGGAGACATTCTGCTACAGAGACTTGAACATGTTATTGGAATGGGGTTTATGCACAGCTCCAATACTTCCTGAACTTAATATTGCACCTTTGTTTTCTGTCTTTCATGATTGGATGAACTGATTAATCCAGGTGTGTCTGACCTCAGCAAATGGTCAAACACACCTGGATTAATCAGTTCATCCAATCTTGAAAGACAGGAAACAAAGTTGCAGTATTAAGTTCAGGAAGTATGAGAGCTGTGCATGAAGTCCATTAGAGGAACTGCATTAGACTGGTTCAAGTCATACTTATCTGATAGATTTCAGTTTGTTAATGTAAACGACGAGTCTTCATCACACACCAGAGTAACTCATGGAGTTCCTCAGGGTTCTGTGCTCGGACCAATACTCTTCACATTCTACAGTGCCTCGCGAAAGTAGTCAGCCCCCTTGAACCTTTCAACCTTTCGCCACATTTCAGGCTTCAAACATAAAGATATAAAGGTTAAATTTTTGGTCAAGAATCAACAAGTGGGACATAATCGTGAAGTGGAACGAAATTCATTGGATAATTTAAACTTTTTTAAGAAATAAAAAACTGAAAAGTGGGGCGTGCAATATTATTTGGCCCCTTTACTTTCAGTGCAGCAAACTCACTCCAGAAGTTCAGTGAGAATCTCTGAATGATCCAATGTTGTCCTAAATGACTGATGATGATAAATGGAATCCACCTGTGTGTAATCAAGTCTCCATATAAATGCACCTGCTCTCTGATAGTCTCAGGGTTCTGTTTAAAGCGTAGAGAGCATCATGAAGACCAAGGAACACACCAGGCAGGTCCGAGATACTGTTGTGGAGAAGTTTAAAGCCGGATTTGGATACAAAAAGATTTCCCAAGCTTTAAATATCTGAAGGAGCACTGTGCAAGCAATCATATTGAAATGGAAGGAGTATCAGACCACTGCAAATCTACCAAGACCCGGCCGTCCCTCCAAACTTTCATCTCAAACAAGGAGAAGACTGATCAGAGATGCAGCCAAGAGGCCCATGATCACTCTGGATGAACTGCAGAGATCTACAGCTGAGGTGGGAGAGTCTGTCCATAGGACAACAATCAGTCGTACACTGCACAAATCTGGCCTTTATGGAAGAGTGGCAAGAAGAAAGCCATTTCTCAAAGATATCCATAAAAAGTCTCGTTTAAAGTTTGCCACAAGCCACCTGGGAGACGCACCAAACATGTGGAAGAAGGTGCTCTGGTCAGATGAAACCAAAATCGAACTTTTTGGCCACAATGCAAAACGATATGTTTGGCGTAAAAGCAACAAAGCTCATCACCCTGAACACACCATCCCCACTGCCAAACATGGTGGTGGCAGCATCATGGTTTGGGCCTGCTTTTCTTCAGCAGGGACAGGGAAGATGGTTAAAATTGATGGGAAGATGGATGGAGCCAAATACAGGACCATTCTGGAAGAAAACCTGTTGGAGTCTGCAAAAAACCTGAGACTGGGACGGAGATTTGTCTTCCAACAGGACAATGATCCAAAACATAAAGCCAAATCTACAATGGAATGGTTCACAAATAAACGTATCCAGGTGTTAGAATGGCCAAGTCAAAGTCCAGACCTGAATCCAATCGAGAATCTGTGGAAAGAGCTGAAGACTGCTGTTCACAAACGCTCTCCATCCAACCTCACTGAGCTCGAGCTGTTTTGCAAGGAAGAATGGGCAAGAATTTCAGTCTCTTGATGTGCAAAACTGAGAGACATACCCCAAGCGACTTGCAGCTGTAATTGCAGCAAAAGGTGGCGCTACAAAGTATTGATGCAAGGGGGCCGAATAATATTGCACGCCCCACTTTTCAGTTTTTTATTTTTTAAAAAAGTTTAAATTATCCAATAAATTTCGTTCCACTTCACGATTGTGTCCCACTTGTTGTTGATTCTTGACATAAAATTTAAATTTTATATCTTTATGTTTGAAGCCTGGAATGTAGCGAAAGGTTGAAAGGTTCAAGGGGGCTGAATACTTTCGCAATGCACTGTATATGCTTCCTTTGGGTAATATCATCAGACGACATGGCATACATTTTCATTGCTATGCTGATGAAACTCAGATATACTTATCTATGAAACCTGATGAAACCAATCAGTTTGTTAGATTACAAAGATGTCTTAGTGACATAAAGACCTGGATGACCCTGAACTTTCTGCTTCTAAATTCAGACAAGACCGAGGTTATAGTCTTTGGACCCGAAAAACTCAGGACTAAATTATCTAGCTTTATAATTGATCCGGATGCATTAATTTGGCTCCCAGCACTACAGTGAAGAATCTTGGAGTAATTTTTTACCAGGATTTGTCTTTTGGCTCACAAAACCGGTTTCTAGAACCGCCTTCTTCCACCTATGTAACGTTGCTAAAATTAGGGACATCCTCTCTCACACAGTACAGAAGTGCCACCTCTGCAATAACGGGGGGGCTAGCCAGATCAGTGAAGACTTTCATGCAGCAGCAGGCCTAGGTCTGATTGTGGACCCTGTTTGGACTGAACTGTGTTTCAGATGTTGCTTCAGGCCGTGGCTCGTCATGGAGAGAAGAACTGGTGGAAGGTCCGGCTGGAGGTTCCTGGACGCACCGATAGTGGCTGCAGAGACCGGTAAGACTGGACAGGATGAGGG
Source organism: Atherinomorus stipes (assembly GCA_023101725.1). Lineage (NCBI taxonomy): Eukaryota > Metazoa > Chordata > Actinopteri > Atheriniformes > Atherinidae > Atherinomorus > Atherinomorus stipes. The sequence continues at coordinate 202,261 of JALJCO010004875.1, forward strand.
ACAGATGGTGCTGGGGGGTTCGGGTCTAAAGACCAGCCTGTCTGCAGGTATCTGGACTGTCTGAGGAGCGACGTGAAGAAAGGACCGTTTGACAAACAGGAGATAAAACTGTTGAAGGAACTGGTGGGGAAACATGGAGTTGGTAAGTCGTAGACACAAACTGGGCTAACTGGTCCTTGTAGCGCTGATTCACTGGGCTGTGCTGGTGTGTTTCAGGACGCTGGTCAAAGATTGCTGCAGAGATTCCTCATCGGTTGGACTCTCAGTGCATGAGGGAGTGGAGGAAACTTAGCAGAGCTCCTCAGGTAACCCTACCTGCTCTGTGGGCGGAGTCTGATCAGGAAGAGGCGGGGCTCCACTGACAGTATTTTGGGGTGGAGGGCTGGTGGAAGAAAACATGACTCGTAATTTAGCGTGCTTTCATACAAGGATAGTCCAGGGAATCGATCTGATTGAGCAGGGATTTCTGAAAAAAAGCTAAAATGTTGCTAAAATGTTGTTGAGCAACACTGCAAAATCACTGCAATCAGGTGTTTTCTGTAACGTCCAATCAGACGTCTGCACCTGTTGACAGGTATGTTGGTCCACTGTTCATGGGAAAGGTGCTCTAACGTCTCTGGGATTATTTTGTTGTTGTTGTTTTTTTTTTTTTATTATTATTATTTTTAGGGATGCACAACATAATCAGCCCCCTATCTGTATTGGTCTATATCGGCCTTAAAACTGAGTATCGGACACCGATATTTAACCGATCAGGCTGCTGTTTCTAAAGTCTGAAAAAAAACAAAAGCTTCTTTTTTACAGACTTTAAAACTTCTAAAGACAGTTTCTTTTAGGATGATCTGTGTGAACAGAGTTTAAACACGTCATTTGCAGTGATGGGTATAACGGCGTTAGAAATAAACGGCGTTACTAACGGCACTACTTTTTCAGTAACGGGTTAATCTAACTAATTACTAAGTCTGTCATCACAACACCGTTACCGTTACCGGCCTTCACTGACAGCGCGTTACTATTGTTATGTGAGCTTCATTTTTGTTCCTAGTGAACGGAAGTTTAACTTTTTTAGGGACTATATTTTGCTGGTCCTCTCGCAGAGAGGAGGCGGAATGATACATAAATACCTGGAGACACTCGCCCATACACTCAGCAGTAACCTGCGGTCTCCAGGGCTGCAGACACGCGCCTCTCCACACACTCATGTTTGAATAAAAAGGTTGCTGTGAGACCTGCGGACCTATACAGGACGTACGGCGTCACCAACCTGACACAGACGCAGCGTTACGTCCAGTTTAAGAAGAAAACAGCATCATAGTTCCAGTAACACGTTTCCCTGAATTATTTCTTTCACCCATGACCCGCATTCAGTTTATAGTTAATACTAAAGATACACGAGTTCTGCACATTGGATCTGTCTTCATCTGACCGGAGCGGTACAGAAACAGTGATGATGATGATGATGATGATGATGATGACGAAGGACTGTCATTGCAAACCCCAGTCAACCTGCGCAGCCAAACACATATTCGCACAACGGAGAGAATTATAAATGGAATCAATACAAACATCAGTTTCCTTCAGAGATTAACAAAAAAAAAAAAAAAAAAAAAAAAAAACGAACATGATGAGAAACGTTAATTAGTTCGTGTTTCTTTGTGGTGTTTGGCCGTTATAATCACATGAAGCTCCTCTCCTGAGGAGGAGCCGGAGCCACAACATCCATCAGTCTGAGTGTCCATGATTTTTCTGTTAGTAATTTATTCTGTATAGTTTCCATTGATTTCATTCATTAGTCAGATCTGATATTCACTTTTATATTAATTCAACATAAAGATTAATTTAATAGATTAATTGAGATTAATTTAAAATTACATCTAGAGGAACATTAAAAAGTAACGGAAAAATTACTTTTCCAAGTAATTAGTTATTTTTATAAAGCTGTAACTCAGTTACTAACGCCATTACTTTTTTGGAGAAGTAATTAGTAACTATAATTAATTACTTTTTTAAAGTAATGTTCCCAACACTGGTCATTTGTGTAAATCACCAAATACTAGGGCTAGGAAAAAATATTGATACACAGAAATATCGCAACATTTTCATGTGCAGATTTCATATTGATATTTGAAAACGCGATATTGATCTATTTTACCTACTAAATCCCTCAAGATTTCATCGTTCTCTTAAGAAATCTTGCAAGACTTCATGAAAACCCGGGAGATTTTGTAACAGAACGACAAAATCTTGCAAGATTTCATTAGTAAAATAGATCTTTATGCGTTTTTAAATATCAATATATCAGCATATGAAAATATCGCAATATTTTATCCATCCATTCAGCCATCTTCTTCCGCTTATCCGAGGTCGGGTCGGGGGGGCAGCTGCCTAAGAAGGGAAGCCCAGACTTCCCTCTCCCCGGCCACAGCCGCCAGCTCATCCGGGGGATCCCGAGGCGTTCCCAGGCCAGCCGAGACACGTAGTCCCTTCAGCGTGTCCTGGGCCTCCCCCTGAGTCTCGTCCCAGTGGGACATGCCTGGAACACCTCACCAGGGAGGCGTCCAGAAGGCATCCTGACCAGATGCCCGAGCCTCCTCATCTGGCTCCTCTCTATACGGAGGAGCAGCAGCTCTACTTTGAGTCCCTCCCGGATGACCAAGCTCCTCACCCTATCTCTAAGGGAGAGCCCGGCCACCCTGCGGAGGAAACTCATTTCAGCCGCTTGTACCCGCGATCTCGTTCTTTCGGTCATGACCCACAGCTCATGGCCGTAGGTGAGGGTTGGAACGTAGATGGACCAGTAAATCGAGAGCTTCGCGTTCTGGCTCAGCTCCTTCTTCACCACGACGGACCGATGCAGAGTCTTCATCACTGCAGACGCTGCACCGATCCGTCTGTCCATCTCCCGCTCCATTTTTCCCTCACTCGTGAACAAGACCCCGAGATACTTAAACTCCTCCACCTGGGGCAGGACCTCACTCCTGACCCGGAGAGGACACTCCACCCTTTTCCGGGTGAGGACCATGGTCTCAGATTTGGAGGTGCTGATTTTCATCCCGGCCGCTTCACACTCTGCTGCAAATCGCTCCAGCGAGAGTTGGAGATCACGGCCCGATGACGCCAACAGTGTGATCCCCCTGAAGTTGGAACACACCCTCCGATCCCCCTTTTTGAAAAGGGGGACCACCACCCCAGTCTACCAGTCCAGAGGCATTGCCCCCGATGTCCACGGGATGCTGCAGAGGCGCGTCAGCCAAGACAGCCCCACAGCATCCAGAGCCTTAAGAAACTCCGGGCGGATCTCATCCACCCCAGGGGCCCGGCCACCGAGGAGCTTTTTGACTACCTCAGCGACCTCAGCCTCAGTGACAGGAGAGTCCACCCCTGAGTCCCCAAACTCTGCTTCCTCCTCGGAAGATGTGTTGGTGGGATTGAGGAGGTCTTTGAAGTATTCTCTCCACCGACCTACGACGTCCTGAGTCGAGGTCAGCAGCCCACCATCCCCACTGTACACAGTGTTGACGGTGCACTGCTTCCCCCCCTGAGCCGCCGGATGGTGGACCAGAAACGCCTTGAAGCCGTCCGAAAGTCGTTCTCCATGGCCTCACCGAACTCCTCCCATGTCCGAGTTTTTGCCTCAGTGACCACCAGAGCCGTGTTCCCCTTGGCCCGCCGATACCTGTCAGCTGCCTCAGGAGTCCCACAGGCCAGAAGGGCCCGGCAGGACTCCTTCAGCTTGATGGCATCCCTCACCGCTGGTGTCCACCAGTGAGTTCGGGGGTTACCGCCACGACAGGCACCGACAACCTTATGGCCACAGCTCCGACTAGCAGCCTCAGCAATAGAGGTGTGGAACATAGCCCATTCCGACTCAAAGCTCTCCCTGACAGGGGACCCCGCCAGACGTTCCCAGCAGACCCTCACGACACATTTGGGCCTGCCAGGTCTGACTGGCAACCTCCCCCACCATCTGAGCCCACTCACCACCAGGTGGTGATCAGTGGACAGCTCCGTCCCTCTCTTCACCCGAGTGTCCAGGATAAGGGGCCGCACACCGATGACACGACTACGAAGTCGATCATGGAACTGCGGCCTAATGTGTCCTGATGCCTGGTGTAAATGTGGACACTCTTATGCCTGAACACGGTGTTTGTTATTGACAATCCATGACGAGCACAGTAGTCCAACAACAAAACACCACTCTGGTTCAGATTAGGGGGGCTGTTCCTCCCAATCACGCCCCTCCAGGTCTCACTGTCATTGCCCACGTGAGCATGTAAGTTCCCCAGCATTATGCAATATTTTAGTGTAACAATATTTTTTCCCATTCCTACCAAATATCCCCTGTTTTTGTTTTTTTCCTCAGGGAGAGGAAAATCAAGGTGGTTCTAGGATCTAACACACATGTCCTATTAGTTTTGTTTGAACAACTGATTAAGTTTGTCTTGTAATGCATAACACAAGTTGAGGTATTTTTCTAATTTTGCACAAGGATTGAATATTACATCATTTATGTTTCAGCTTTAATATCTTTGTTGATGTCGTTTATCGGCCACATGAGTTTTAAAATACAGGGGTTAGACAATGAAACTGAAACACTTGGTTTTAGACCACAATCATTTATTAGTATGGTGTGGGGCCTCCTTTTGCGGCCAATACAGCGACAATTCGTCTTGGAAATGACATATACAAGTCCTGAACAGTGGTCAGAGGGATTTTAAGCCATACTTCTTGCAGGATAGTGGCCAGGTCACTACGTGATGCTGGTGAAGGAAAACGCTTCTTGACTCGCTCCTCCAAAACTCCCCAAAGTGGCTCAATAATATTTAGATCTGGTGACTTTGCAGGCCATGGGAGATGTTCAACTTCACTTTCATGTTCATCAAACCAATCTTTCATCAGTCTTGCTGTGTGTATTTGTGCATTGTCATGATACACTGCACCGCCTTCAGGATACAATGTTTGAACCTTTGGATGCACATGGTCCTCCAGAATGGTTCAGTAGTCCTTGGCCCATCTAGCACAAGTCCTGGGCCAAGCGAATGCCGTGATTTGGGCCGCTGTGGTTTTACGTTTTTTGGATACAATCCGGGTTAGCACCCGAACATCCCGTTCAGACAGCTTCCTCTTGCGTCCACAGTTAATCCTGTTGGATGTGGTTCGTCCTTCTTGGTGGTATGCTGACATTACCCTGGATACTGTGGCTCTTGATACATCACAAAGACTTGTCTTGGTCACAGATGCGCCAGCAAGACGTGCACCAACAATTTGTCCTCTTTTGAACTCTGATACAATGTTGTATGCATTGCAATGTTTTGAGCAAAACTGTGCTTTTTACCTGCTAATTGAACCTTCACACTCTGCTCTTACTGGTGCAATGTGCAATTAATGAATATTTGCCACCATGCTGGTCCAATTTAGCCATGAAACCTCCCACACTAAAATGACAGGTGTTTCAGTTTCATTGTCTAACCCCTGTAGCAGCATATTTGATTTCGGCCAAAATTCCAATATCGTGCATTCCTAATTATTTTCAACCACAATCAAAAGCAATATTTTATTTCACTAAATTATAATTTTGTATTTTTTTATTTATCACTAGTTTTTTTTAGTTTCTTGTTATTTTAATTACTGTTTAGCCTTTTCTGGCTACTCAGTGTCTCTGTGGAAAGCCCTGCTGTAGTTCATTCAACTGTTATTTTATCGGTATCTGCCGATATGCTCAGCCCAGGTATAGAATTGGGAAAACTGGATCGGTGCATCTCTCGTAAACACTCATCATGAGGTTTTGTCTCTGTGTCTCGCAGCGGCGGAGAGCAGTAAACACCTCCAGGAGGACAAAAAAAAGAGTAGACAGGAGTAAGAAGAAGGCAAAAAGGAAGATCAGGAGGCGACTGGTTAAAATAAAAGTAGAGGAGGAGGTGGTGGATGAGATGACTGAGGAAGAGGAGGAGGACGTTGTGATTCCGTACATGGAGAGTGATGATGAGAAAGAAAGCAAGAAAGTAGTTGAAGAGATGGCGAATGTCGTGGAGGAGGAGGAGGAGGAGTTTGTCGTTCCCCCCATGAAGGAGTGGCTTCCAGCGGAGAAACCTGCAGGCTCCGCCTCCCTGAGTTTCCAACTGGCGACGCTGCCTCCATCGTCTGCTGCTCCGACCCCGGATCTGGTCCGGTCCACCATCCTGGGCAAATCCGGCCGCTCCGTCATCATCGGGCCGCGTCCCCGACAGCTGCTGTGGGAAGAACGGCACCACAGCGGGGCCATGATGATGGTGTCAGCCGACCAGCTCCGCCAGAGCCTGACCCGCCGGCTGCAGGCGCTCAGGAACCTGACCCGGGCCCAGAGACCCGGCCGGCCCTGCAGGGCGGCGGAGAGGACGGTGGAGTATGAGCTGCAGGCCGCGGTCCTGCCCTGGATCGGAAACCTGCTGATCCCAACCGGCTCCAGACGCACGGCGGCGGACGCCCTGAGGGAGGGGGGCGAGCGGAAGGGGGTCTCCTCCACCTCCGTCTTCCTGCTGCTCCTCCAGGCCGTGAACATCGACATCATCGGCTGCAAGGACATGATCGAGCAGAGGAAGAACAAGGTGCTGATGCTGACTCCCCCCCCTGACCCCTCCATGGTCAGGAAGATGGGTCCCAAGACGGTGGGGGGGTTCCTCCAGCGGAGGAAGGTGAGGCAGCAGCAGAAGTGGGAGGATGAGCAGCGACGGGGGATGCTGAGGCAGCTGCAGACGGCCGAGGAGGAGAAGGTCAGGCAGCGGCTGCAGCGCTGTCCCCCTCCCTACCCGCTTTACCTCGTCCCCAAGGAGACCCCTCCCCCTGCCAGGTGTGTCCGGGTCATCAGAGCTCCACTCACCCCCCTCCTGTCTCTGTGGTCCAAACTGCACCTGTAGCTCCGCCCCCTTTCTGTCACCCAGGAGTTCCCCCCTCCTCCACTCTGACCAACGATCACAATCTTCCACCCACGTCCAGAACCCTCGGCCCCCCCAGTGTTCCACCCACGTTCAGAGCCCCCGGCCCCCCCAGTGTTCCACTTACACCCAGAACCCCCGGCCCCCCCAGTGTTCCACCCACACCCACACCCAGAACCCCCGGCCCCTCTAGTGTTCCACCCACGTCCAGAACCCCCGCCCCCCCCGCAGGAGGTGAACAGAGGGCAGGAGAGGAGGACCATGCATGCAGGAGCAGCGTGGGAGGTCCAGGTGTGCAGGGGCCAGGTGACCCGGGGGCTCCACTGGAAACTGAGGTAACAATGCAACCACAGAAAGACTGAGGCATTAATATATACTACTACCACTACCACTACTACTACTGTCATTTAGCAGACACTTTTTTCCAAAGCGACTTACTACTTAGAGAACAACACAAGCATGACAACCGTTTAATCTTCACCTCATAGACGGTTAATAGAGATGGACGAAGTATCACGTCTGAACAGGGGAAAGTGAAGCCAGGTGGGTGTGTCCCACCGTCGCCATCTTGCCATGTCACGTGTGTCGTCACACCCAAAAAATATTAAAATAGGCAAAGCGCGGCCGCGGGGCAAATGATTGACAGTTGATGTACTCTGGGCTAAATGCTAACCGAGCTAACTCGAAACTGACAGGAGCTAACAGAGATTAGCCTCCTGAGCAGCTGTGTAAAGGTAAGACATGTTTAGAGTTGCTGTTAGCTGCTAAAAACCACCATATTGCTGCTCTGCTGCAGACGGAGACCTTACTGAGAGCAAACGTGGAACTAACTGTCACCGGTCAGCAGGCCGACATCTGGTCTGCCGCATGTCAATCAAAAGGACACGCCCCTAATTATGTGTAATTTCAAGATTAAACATCTAAACGGATGAGTTATAAAAAAATTCACCCCCCTCACAGTTGACATGAAGGCAACCTGACCTATTAAACCTAAAATGATTTCTGAATCAGGCAGTAAACATGTTTATTTCTGCTGTGAAGTTGGCCTTTTTAAAGGTGCATTGCGCAAGTTTAAATGTTAAATACTTTCTTTTCTTTCCTCCACATGCTCCAACAACTGCCTGATGTGTAGAATGAGCTGATCTTTCTTCACTGCGGTGGATACTGTTTCTGAATGCTCAATGCGAGAAGTTCGGGTATGAAGCCTCAAGGGGGCGTTTGTGGGGAGAGCTCCGATCCAGTCTGGGAATCAAACGGGACCCACAGTTGGCTTTCTTCTCACTAACAAGGTAAATGTGATGTATGACGGAAATAAGGATGCAATGATAAGTTTTTAGCATGTAAATGTAGCAGTATGACAGCCATATGACTGTACCCAGGTTAAATTTATTTGATGTGGTAATTTTATAAGGTAATCGTGGTCTCAGCCTGTGAATTTAGATATTTGAACTACAAGCCAGCGTTAGCCTGTTGTTAGCGTTAGCGTATAGTCTGTCAGTTTACTTAACGATCAAACCGTGAACAACTTGCAGATTTACTTTATTACTTTAGTAAACATCCTGATTCTAACTTTGGGCTCAGACTGAGTGTAATTTGGGTTGAATTAGAGACCAACACAGTCCAAGCAGCTCATGCGTGTGCATTTCCACTTGTCGCCAGTGGGGGCGAATTTGCGCTGTACTCCTTTAACATGGGAGTCTGTGGGGATTTGCTCTGTTTTGGAGCCCCTAGCGGATCAAGAAAGAATTACAATTAAAAACTTCACTTCCTGGTTTCACACTGCTTACCATCCTGTTTCTCACAACTCCTAACTACATGGCATGTTAGCTAGTTTAAAAAGTGAATAGTGTGTCTCTCTTCCCCAGGAACAGTCATATGGCTGTCATACTGCTACATTTACATGCTAAAAACTTAGCATTGCAATATCATACATCCTTATTTCCGTCATTCATCACATTTACCTTGTTAGTAAGAAGAAAGCCAACTGTGGGTCCCGTTTTAATCCCAGACTGGATCAGAGCTCCCTCCAATTAAAAGAGAAAAGAAAAAAAGCTGCTCGGTTGTTTACTCCCGTCTTACTCCAGTGCCAGTTTTGTGCTGTAAAAAGCCCCCCTGCTGTAGGGACTGTTTGGTTCTCTTTGTCTCACAAGACAAAACTTTTCTTCTTTGTCTAACTGGAGTCCATATTTTAGCAGCAGTTCGTGTTGTCTCAACATGCATGGACCTGCAGTGGTGGAATAAAACACTGGTGCAGCCAGATGAACGAGACGTGCAGCTCTTCTGCCCTACAAGCCCCCCCTAGAGGCTTCATACCCGAACTTCTCGCATTGAGCATTCAGAAACAGTATCAGAGACACCGCAGTGAAGAAAGATCAGCTCATTCTACACACCAGGAAGCTGTTAGAGCATGTGGAGGAAAGAAAAAAAACAGTATTTAAAGGAATAGTTCACCCGCAGAATGATATAACTTTATTTTCCACTTCCCCTCATGGTGAGCAAGACTGAACCACTTTTTTAATATCTCAAATGCAGCCGGCGATCAGGACGACTTCTCGTTTCCCCCCAACTTTCATATAATGGAGTTTGCCAGGGTCCGAGGCAAAAATGTCCATAAAAGTCCACAAGAACTTGTCAATATTCCTCCATACTGCTCTCCAATGTAATCCAAGTGTCCTGGGTGGGTAGCGTCCAGAATTTACTCGAAACGACGTCATTTAATATATTTTTAGAGCCTAAAAAGGAGTTTTGTTTACTTCCGCAAAGCGCGCACATGCGCGGTCACGAAACTACGGAAGCCTCGGCGTTCAGAGCCTACTCTGCCGATAGTGCAAGCATAAAAGAAGAAATTCACTGTTTACATTGTGCTAAGAGCAACAGAGCTGCAGACAAACCGGGAAAAACACAGGAGGGGTTGGATATTGATTTAAAAGAAAGAAAAAGAGAACGCACGATCTTGTCTGCCGTGGCTTCCGTAGTTTCGTGAACGTGCATTGGCGTGCTCGCTAGACATGCGATGTAGTACTGTTTAGGCTCTAAAAATATACTAAATGACGTTGTTTTCAGTAAATGTTGGACGCTACCCACTCAAGACACTTGCATTACATTGGACGAGCAGTATGGAGGAATTTTGCCAAGTTTTTGTGGACTTTTATGGACCTTTTTGGCTCGGACCCCGGCGAACTCCATTATATGAAAGTTGGGGGAAAACGAGAAGCCTTCCTGATCACCGGCTGCATTTGAGATATTAAAAAAGTGCTCCGGAGTCTTGCTCACCATGAGGGAAGGTGGAAAATAAAGTTACATCATTCTGTGAGTGAACTATTCCTTTAACATTTAAACTTGTGCAATACACCTTTAAAGAATGTGAAATTTTAGATAGACATAAAAAACTTGAAACAACCGGTGTACATGATCACCGGTTGTTAAAACATAGATATACATTTATATTTTTTCTTAAAATTCATCAGGGACACAAAACGGCCTGAAATCAAATAAACACCCAAATAGAAGATGGTGATGTTGTCATACGTTAAATTTTCCATCAGCTCTGTTGATTAGTGACGTCCAGGATAGACAGACGGACTTTTAGTGTCTTTGGACCTGAGACCTCAGGTTTCAAGGGACATCTTCCTGATACTCCCAAAATGAGGAGCATCATCCTGTTTCAGGGTTATGCTGGAAAACTCTCCAGCAGTTCCTGATCATTGGACCTCTTTTGTCCTGGTTCTGACTCGTCTTTGATTTTATGTCTTCCAGCCTGAAACCATGAAGACGGCGTCCTCTGTCTCTCCAGCTAGCATGGCTCAGATCCAGATTGCTGTCCTTCCTCATCCTCTCTCCGTCTCCTCTCAGTTTTTCTCATCTTCCCGTCCTGATTGGCCTCCTAGTTTAGCTCCGCCCCCTCACAGTGCTTCACCTTCATATCTGGTGGACCATAGTTACAGCTTCTCCGGTTCAGAGTCCAGCCAGTCCAGCCAGTCCAGCCCTGCCACTAAAGGCTCTGGTCCTACCCGGAAGAAAGCTGCCAAACGGCAGTCCAGAGGAAGGAAAAGGCCGAGGGAGGAGAAGGAGCAGGAGAAGGAGAAGGAGCAGGAGGAGGAGCAGCCGCAGCAGGAGGAGCAGCAGAGTGTCGACAAACCAGATCCAGGTGTGACCCAGGAAGGGAAAAGGTCTCGCAAACCGACTCTGAAGGCCAAAGCTCTGCAGGAAACCATGAAGCTCAAGGTGAGTTTCACCAGCTTTTAGATTCAGAGACGGACAAGTCATCAAGGTCTCATTTCTTACATTTTACCCGATAACGTAACGTAACATAACACAACGTAACACAACGTAACACAACGTAACACAACGTAACACAACGTAGTGTAGCGTAACGTAGCGTAACGTAACGTAGCGTAACGTAACGTAGCGTAACGTAACGTAGCGTAACGTACCGTAACATAGCGTAACGTAGCGTAACGTAACGTAGCGTAACGTAGCGTAACGTAACCTAACCTAACCTAACCTAATGTAACCTAACGTAACCTAACATAACGTAGTGTAGTGTAACGTAACGTAGCGTAACCTAACCTAACGTAACGTAACCTAACCTAACGTAACCTAGCGTAACGTAACGTAACGTAACCTAACGTAATGTAACATAACATAGTGTAGTGTAACGTAACGTAGCGTAACCTAACCTAACGTAACGTAACGTAACTTAACGTAACCTAACTTAACCTAACGTAATGTAACATAACGTAGTGTAGTGTAACGTAACGTAGCGGAACGTAACGTAACGTAAGGTAAGCATGTGTGTATATACACTACCGGTCAAAAGTTTGGGATAAATCCAACGGGGGCAGTGATACAAACTTGACAAAAATAATAGAGTAAAAAAAGATTTTAAATCATAGCAGTGATTTTGGATTGTTTTTAATAGAAATATTAAAAACAAACAAATAAAACAGCATGATTGGGCGCCTGAACTAAAATGTTGCTGAGCAACACTTTGAGCCAATCACTGCAATCAGGTGTTTTCTGTAACATTCAAAAATACTTCTACATCTGTTGACAGGTGTGTTGGTCCACTGTTCATGAGCAACGTGCTCTAATTTGTCTGGGACAATTTTTTTTTTAGTTCTTTTCAACCACAATTCAAAAACAATATTTTAATTCACGAAGTTATAATTTAGTCATTTTTTTTGTGGAGTTTGCATGTTCTGTATGCGTGGGTTCTCTCCGGCTTCCTCCCACCATCCAAAGATATGATGTTAGGTTAAATGGTCACTCTTAAATTGTCCCTAGGAATGAATGTGAGTGTAAATGGTTGTCTGTCTGTGTTGGTCCTGCGACAGACTGGTGACCTGTCCAGGTAAGGGATGTAACGATTACCGGTAAAATGGTTAACCGGGATAAAACTACCAACGATTAGTAATACCGTTTCAATTTTAATTATCGTTAAAACCGTGACTGATTACTGCACTTTGAAAAATTCCCAATGATGCTGCTCATTGGCTGGAAAAGCAGCAGAAGTCGCAGTTTGCAATGTTTAATTTATGAAAACATGGTGGAAGGCAACGAAGGCACTCACATGGACATTTTTCTTGAGATTTTTTTCCCCCTTTAAAAAGAACAAAGCAGACATTTAGACCCGTTTTGGATATTTTTAAAGATGCTGGGGGTTATTTCTATAATACCGTGATAAAAATGATAACCGTGATCATTTTGGTCACAATAACTGTGATATGAAATTTTCATATTGTTACATCCCTAGTCCAGGTGTACCTGCCTCTCGCTTGATAACAGCTGGGAGAGGCTCCAGCAACCCCCGCGACCCTGAACTGGATAAGCGGTACAGAAAATGACTAACTGATTACTACATATATATATTTCCTCCACCGTCTCTGTGGAGTGAACAGGGCCTAGTTGTTTAAAACTCGGTTATTTTTTAACCAGCCGTTAAATACATTTAACCGACTGTTAACATTAACGGTCCGGTTATCTTGTTATTCAAAACTCAGTTAACTTTAACCATGTGTTATCTTGGTGTTAAAGATAACGTACCTAAGGACCGCTGCTGAAGTTTTAACGGTGTGCTTATCTGTCATTAGCATTGTTGCTAACGCTGCGTTCGTGATGCCAGTTCAGAGAAGGAAGGACAGCGTTTGTGGCCTTGATTTTGACATCGGGGATTATTTTAACAAAGAGCTGCGCACCACTACGGGAGAGAGAGAATGCATTCAGGTCTATGTGAAATAACACAGATGCTATAACACGGTTACCATGACAACAACAGCTAATTTCATTGTATTTGTTTAATAAACACATAGTCACGCTGCGTTTCAAAGAAAGAAAGACCGCTGTGAGACCGTAAAATTCAATAACAACAATTCGGGTGCTGTTTACATTTGTAAATTATGATCAAAAAATCTTTTATTGACTCATTCAGGCAAAACAAACTCCCTGCATCTTTCGGTGAAGCAACTATTACATTAATTGCCAAAAAGGACAAAGACCCAACACAGTGCTCTTCTTTCAGACCAATTTCTTTGCTAAATGTAGACGTTAAAATTCTTGCAAAAATTATAGCTCATGGAGCAGAAAATATTCAGCCATCGGTCATATCCACTGATCAAAATGGCTTCATCAAGAATCACCAATCCTACCACAGCACACGCCGCTTATTCAATATATTGTACTCCCCACCCTCTACAGTTCCTGAATGTATTCTTTCTCTGGACGCTGAAAAGGCGTTTGATCGGCTGGAGTGGTTTTTTCAGTTTTGGAGAAATTTAACTTTCCACACAATTTTATCTCTTGGATTAGATTACGGTACTCCTGTCCCACTGCATCAGTAATTACCAATTCCCAACTCTCCCACCCATTTACCCTTCATAGAGGAACTCGCTAAGGGTGCCCTTTAAGTCCTTTACTTTTTGACCTTGCGATAGAGCCACTGGCAGCTGCCTTTCGAGGTTGCAAGGAGATCTCAGGAATATGGAGGGGAGGGGAAGAGCACAAGGTGGCCCTGTGTGCTGACGACCTGTTACTTTTCATATCAAAGCCCAGTATCTCCCTGCCTCATGTACTGTCCTTGTTCAGCAATACATTAGATTCAGTTATTTCATCATATGTTTGGATAGGCAAGCACCCACGGTTAAGTAAAACCCATCATCAAAAATCCAAAAATATGGGAGGACTTGCAATGCCCAACTTCTGATTCTATTATTGGGCAGCTAATTTGCGGTGTTTAACCTTTTGGTTCCAAGATCATCATCATGCTAGCTGCCCACCATGGGTTAAGATGGAGCTTACCTCCTCGGAATACGTTTCCATCCCTGCACTGCTTGGATCCCCACTCCCTTTACCACCAAATATTTCCATATCTAACTTAGTTGTTAAACACGCTGTGAGAGTGGAGACAGTTTAGATGACACTTCGGTCTTCTTGACTTTTCAGTCTTTAGTCCTATCCTCAATAATAACTCATTTCAGCCTTCTCTAAAGGACGCTGCTTTTGTGGAGTGGCATAAAAAGGGCCTGGTGCATTTTAAAGACCTCTTCATTAACAATTGTTTTCCCTCATTTGAACAACTTTCAGTATGGTACAATTTATCTAAAGACAATTTTTTCAGATACCTACAAGTCAGACATTTTCTTGCTTCTCAGCTGCCCAACTTCCCAAATGTATATGACACAAATTTGGCTGATGATATTCTGTCCTTAAACCCAACACACAAACGCCTCATTTCCATCATCTATGACAAACTGGTGGAAGTCAGACAAGCCCCTCTCGATAAGATCAAAAAGGCCTGGGAACACGACTTAAACATCTTACTGTCAAATAATGAATGGGAAACTATTTTCAAACTAACCAATACATCATCTTTATGCGCTCGTCACTGTTTGTTACAATTTAAGGTCGTACACAGAGCACACTGGTCAAAAGTTAGACTTTCAAGTGTCTACCCCGAATGTGGACCCTCACTGTGATAAATGCTTGACCAGTGAAGCCTCCCTCATTCACATGTTTTGGACATTCCCAAGCCTGGAGGATTTCTGGAAAGAGGTCTTCCGGACATTATCCATAATTCTTAAGATTGACTTAAAGCCCAACCCTTTGGTTGCTATTTTTGGCACCACTGGCGAGGGTAGCACCCACCTCTCACCAACTCAACGTTGTGTTGTGTCTTTCACCTCCCTGCTGGCCCGGCGGGCTGTTCTAATGAGATGGAAGGATGCTGCCCGCCCACCCATGCTCAGTGGCTCAAAGATGTAATGTCATGCCTTACTCTTGAGAAAATTCGTTACTCAATAACTAACCCAGATGAAAATTTTCTTACTGTGTGGGGACCCTTCCATCACTATAAAATGAGATGAAGATATTTCCTTGTCTACCTTCCCTTATATGTTTGACTTGATTTCCAGCTGTTAAGTTTTAACTCATTGGTGTTATCCAGGAACAGGGACTGACTGTACTATAACTGTTACGACTAGTATGGATTAGGGGTTTTGTTTTGGTGGTGTTGCTTTCCCATTTTGACTTTTTTTCTGTACACTATAGATCTAGATGTGAACATCACAGTGTGCAATGTTGTACGTTAAAATGAAAATTCAATAAAAATTTTCTGAGGAAAAAATCTTTTATATAGAAGTTTAACAAACACAACTATGGTGCTGGATGCTGCCATCTTTAAATCAACAATCTCGGGGTCCTCTGCAAATTACGAGCTCGTATCTCGGGGAAAAACGAGTTCATCACGTCACTTCCTCAGAAAATTAACTCGGAAAAACGAGTTCCGAGACAACTGGAACGCACGATAACAGCAGCTCTGTTCGCGTTGGGAAAATAAAGTCAACTAAAGTGAGAATCGGCACCCCGTGTCTTCCTCACAGCAAGGAAGACAGACTTACAATATTACTTTTTGCAATAGCAGAAGTAAACAAAATGGGGAATTGTGGGATATATTGGTGCTAACCAGTGAGGCTAACCCCATGGTTAACTTTGACGGTGCCGTTAGCTGACGGCATGACTAACCATGCTTTGAAAAATGCATATTTAACGGTCGGTTTGCTAACAGCAGGTTAAGGATTTAACCGACCTTTAGTTAACCAGGGGTTAAAATAACGAAGAATTGAACAACCGGGCCCAGATCCCTCGGAGTCTCCTCGGTGTTTCCAAGGAAATGTCAGAAAATGTCTGTCTGCGTCACAACACTGAGACACAGCGAGTCTCTCTGATTGGTTAACCCCCGCATCAACGCTGCAAAAGGTCAGATTTTCCAACTCCGGCGTTTATAATAATAATAATAATGGATTAGATTTATATCGCACTTTTTTTCCTATCCAGGAACTCAAAGTGCTCACAGTAGGTCCATTATTCATTCACTCCTCATTCATACTTGGTGACGGTGAGCTATGTACGTAGCCACAGCTGCCCTGGGGCAGCCTGACGGAAGCGTGGCTGCCATTTCGCGCCTACGGCCCCTCCGACCACCACCGGAACATTCACACACATTCATACAAGGCAAGGGGGGTTAAGTGTCTTGCCCAAGGACACAACAATATATGGCTGGGGGATCGGGATTCGAACCGCCGATCCTCCGATCATTGGCCGACCTGCTCTACCACCTGAGCCACTGTCGCCCCGTTTGACGCGCGTAATGTGCTGCAGACTTTTCAACGCCTCCGAGACGCACATCGGCCGTTGACTTTGCATGTAAACCTGACACCCTTGACGGCCACATCGCGTTTGGTCTGAGCACAGCGTAAGGAGGATCTGGCCCACACAGGCCGGGTAGGACGCGTCCTTCGAGGGACGTAACCCCTGCCTCTGCCACCTCCTCGTGACGCTGCGCCTCCTCGCTCTGACTCCCCTCTTCTGTCTGATTCCAGGCTAAAGCAAAGCAGAAGCAACGCTCCTCCTCTGCCTCTGGTCCTGTGCGTAAACGCTCCCCCAGCTCCCTGAAGTCGGATGAGGCTCCGCCCCCCCGTCAGATTTTGCCGGCTGGGTTGAATTTACTGTCCGGTCAGAGTATGTGGATCATGACTCACAGCGGATTGGTCCAGCTGGCTCAGGCTCCGCCTCAAGGCCTGAAGGTGGTGTTCGTGCCTCCACCCCCGGGTGCTTTACAGCATCCTCTGGCCCCGCCCCCTCTGACACCAAACCCCGCCATCCCAGCAAACCGCCCCTCTCTCCCCCTGCCCAGACCCCACCCTCCAACCGCTCCCCCACAGCTTTACTCCTCTCACTGTTTCCAACCCCCCCTCAAAGTGGATCTTCCGTATAAGGGCACGGTCAGAGCGGACTTGGATAAAGCTCCGCCCCTCAGGTATGAGCAGCTGCAGTTTGACCCCTCCCTGATGTTCCTGGAGCCCCCGAAGGCCGTGCGTACTTGGCTGAGTGGGAGGGGCGGTGTGGTTGTGCCCGGGGCGAGGTCGGCGCTGCCCTACCTGCCCCCCTTTGTCAGCACTCTGAGCACGCTCAGTTTGCTGCTGCGATCCAAGAAATCCCTGACGCAGGCGTCCCTGCAGCTGCTGCCAGGAGAACCGTGCTCCCCCACATCCAAGCCCCCGCCCGACCTGCCAGACTCCACCTCAGACCTCGACCCCACCAGGGAGCAGCCAGGTAACCCTCCTGCCCCCGCCAGCCAGGAGGAGGAGGAGGAGGAGCAGGTGAAGGCGGTGCGTGAGATGGTGGCCCGGCGCTTCTCCTCTAACCCCGCCCACCAGCTGCTGAAGGCCCGCTTCCTCTCCCTCTTCACTGTCCCCGCCCTTCTGGCCACCCTGCAGCCCGTCACAAAGAAGCACTACCCCCCTCCCGCCAACCAGGAGGAGGATGAAGAGGGAAGAGAGGATGAGGAGGAGCTGAAGAAAATCAGAGAGAGAGGAAGACGAAGGAAAATGGAGGTGAGATGCAGTTCCTCCTGCTGCCACCAGATGATCAGCTGATGATCTTCTGGTCTAAATGTGTGAATCTTCGTCAGTGAGGTTCAGGTTAATCAGAATTACATTTTCAAATCTGTCTATATTGTGTCCTTATTGGATGTATTTTGGAGTACGCATCTATGTGTGTTCAAAACATCTGGTATTTGATGAGCGTGGTGGTGCCCACACACAGACAAGGCTAAAAGGTGAAGTTTTACTCGGGTTATACAGTTGTGTGATAGTGTTTGTCCCCGTCCTGATTTCTTATTTTTTTGCATGTTTGTCACACTTATATGTTTCAGATCATCAAATAAATTTAAATATTAAACAAAGATAACACAAGTAAACACAAAATGCAGTTTTTAAATGAAGAGTTTTATTAGTAAGGAGGGGGGGTGGGGGAGGGAGTCCAAACCTCCATGGCCCTGTGTGAAAATGTGATTGCCCCCTCTGTTAAAACATAATGTAACTGTGGTTTATCACATCTTTGGAAAGCTGAGTTCAATTTTTCTAGTCATTTCTAAAGCTTTGGGACTCCAGAGAACCACAGTGAGAACCATTATCCACAAATGGTGAAAACATGGAACAGTGGTGAACCTTCCCAGGAGTGGCCAGCCGACCAAAATGACCCCAAGAGCACAGCGACGACTCATCCAAGAGGTCACAAAAGACCCCAGAACAACATCCAAGAACTGCAGGCCTCATTTGCCTCAATTAAGGTCAGTGTTCATGACTCCACCATCAGAAAGAGACTGGGGGGCAAAAATGGCTGCATGGCAGAGTTCCAAGACCAAAACCACTGCTGAGCAAAAAGAACATAAAGGCTGGTCTCAGTTTAGCCAGAAAGCATCTTGATGATCCCCAAGACTTTTGTGAAAATACTCTGTGGACTGACGAGACAAAAGTGGAACTTTCTGGAAGGTGTAGATCCCATTACATCTGGCGTAAAAGTAACACGGCATTTCAGAAAAGGAACATCATACCAACAGTAAAACATGGTGGTGGTAGTGTGATGGTCTGGGGCTGTTTTGCTGCTTCAGGACCTGGAAGACTTGCTGTGGTAAATGGAACCATGAGTTCTGCTGTCTACCAAAAAATCCTGAAGGAGAATGTCCGGCCATCTGTTGGTGACCTCAAGCTGAAGCACACTTGGGTTCTGCAGCAGAACAATGATCCAGAACACACCAGCAAGTCCACCTCTGAATGGCTTAAGAACAACAACATGAAGACTTTGGAGTGGCCTAGTCAAAGTCCCCACCTGAATCCCATTGAGATGCTGTGGCATGACCTTAAAAAGGCGGTTCATGCTGGAAAAGCCTCCAATGTGGCTGAATTACAACAATTCTGCAAAGATGAGTGGAACAAAATTCCTCCACAGCGCTGTAGAAGACTCACTGCCAGTTATCACAAACGCTTGATTGCAGTTGTTGCTGCTAAGGGTGGAACAACCAGTTATTAGGACTAGGGGGTAATCGCTTTTCCACACAGGGCCATGGAGGTTTGGATTCTTCCCACTTAAAAATGAAACTCTTCATTTAAAAACTGCATTTTGTATTTACTTGTGTTATCTGAAACATTTAAGTGTGACAAACATGCAAAAAAATAAGATATCAGCTGTACACAACTGTACTCTGACTTCCTACTGCTGCATGCCATCATACTTTTCCGTTGCTTTCCGTACACTTTGCTTCCAACTTTTCAACTGGAAGATGTTGTAAAGACAGTAGAGATGCTGCTCTTTGCACATACACAGATGTATAAAGACTAAATAACTCCGTTATATACGTCTACATGCATGACAACATCAGGGTTTTGGTCTTTATCCGATTTGTTGTGATCCAGTGATGGCAGTTATCTGATAAAGGATGCTGTCTACATGATCACTTTAGATATCTAATAACTCCAATAATCAGTTAATGGTCAGATTTTGGTTACAGTCAGTTTCATGTCAGTTTTAAATGGTAGGGGTGTCAATCTTATTTTTTTGTTTAGGGGCCACATACCGCAAAATTTCAGGTGACCCAAGGTGCTTTAATTGCTCTGGGACACTTGTTTTTATTATTATTATTATTATTTTTTAACCACAATTCAGAATCAACATTTTGTTTTTCTAGGTTCTTATTTTGTAAATTTCCATTTGTGTTTTATTTATGTGTATGTATATACATATATGTATATATGTTTATATTATACAGTTTGTATGTGTGTGTGTGTGTCTATATATACAGCGAGGGAGAAGTATTGAACACGTCAACATTTTTCTCAGAAAATATATTTCTATTAGAGCTATTGACATGAAATTTTCACCAGATGTCGGCAACAACCCAAGTAATGCACACATACAAAGAAATCCTAACATTTGTCTATGAATGAAGTTGTGTAATATAGTGAAATGACAGTGAATAAGTATTGAACGCAAGAAGACAAAAAGATCTGGAAAGCCAAGAAAGCAGCTGGAGTCTGTCAGAGGACAGGATTTCTTTCTAAATACTATCAGAGCAAAGTAATATCAGCTGGTTTAGTTCTGATTGATGCCTTTAAAAAGGTTTCTCATCACCAAGGTGTCAGATAAGAAGCATTGCATGATGGGTAAAAGCAAAGAGCTGTCTAAAGACCTACGCAACCTTATTATTGCAAACACACTGAAGGCATTGGTTCCAGGTGCATTTCTAAACTTCTGAAAGTTCCAGTGAGCACCATTGGGACCATCATCCGGAAGTGGAAAGAACACGGCATGGTCATAAAGCGGCCACGGCCAGGTGCTCCTCACAAGATTTCAGACAGAGGAGTCAGAACAATCATCAGAAAGGTTCTCCAGCAGCCCAGGACCACTCGTGGAGAGCTTCAGAAAGACCTGGAACCAGCAGCTACAGTTGTTTCAGAGAAAACAAGAAGGAATGCCCTCAACCGCCATAGCCTTCATGCACGCACACCACGCAAGACTCCATTTCTGAAGAAGCAGGTTGATGCTGGTTTGAAGTTTGCAACACAACATCTGGACAAACCCATGACATTCTGGAAAACATAGTCTGGTCAGATGAGACAGAACTGAACTCTGCAGATGTCATAAGACACAACGGCCGTTTCTCAATATGCGTACTTGCGTTCTTGTGTACTTTTGAAACGTCATAAGTAGAGGTCCAAGTACTGTTCCAATTCAAAGAACGCATCAAGACAAGTACGCTCCATATTCCCGGATGTGTACTTGCTCCGCCCACTTTTCCGAGTCTGCATTGGAGATGACTTTTGTGGACTTCAGACACCTTTCTATCCCATAAGGCATTGCGGCACAACAATGGTGGAGAGAAAAGTAATTGCTATAAGTGCTGAAAATACTCATTATTTTACGTAACGTTGGTTTTATATAACTTTTCTACAACAGAGTTGTTTTACTTCAACTTCTTGGTGGTTTGATAAATTTTAAACCGTTATTAAAAGTGACTAGCAGTTTCACAAACGGGCTGAACAGCTAACGGTAGCTATCAGTAAGTAAGACGGTTGCGCAGATTAGCTGTCTTTAACTGCCACATTCAAGCAGGGTTATTGCTACTTATTATATCAGTATTAGATATCTGTTATGACACAACTTCAGCAACGTCTTTGACGTAATCAAGTATGCTTCTGTTCCAAATGTGCAACGAGTGTACTTGCGTCCTTCCGTCCTCAGAAGTCTTTACTTCCAACAAGTCCATACTAGCAAGTACACAAGTTTGTTCTTAGCGAACTTGGTATTGAGAAACGGCCAACATGTTTGGAGGAGAAATGTCACCAAAAACACCATAGCAACAGTGAAGTTTGGAGGTGGGAACATCATGGTGGGGGCTGTTTTTGAGCATGTGGTACTGGCAGACTTCATATCATTGAAGGAAGAATGAATGGAGAAAAGTAGAGAGACATTCTGGACCAGAATCTGCTGCCATCTGCAGCTGCTGAAGATGAAAAGAGGCTGGATCTTTCAGCAAGACGACCGTCCCACCACACAGCCAAGAAACACTCACCTGCTTTAAGAAGAAGAAGAAGAAGATAAAGCTGCTAGAACGGCCCAGTCAATCACCCCACTTCAGTCCAATTGAAAATCTTTGGAAAGAACTAAAGATCTGAGTTCACAGAAGAGACCCGGAACCTTGAAGATCTGAACAGTTTATGTGGAAGAATGGACCAAAATCACACCCGAGCAACGTATTCCACTGGTTTCTCCATACAGGAGGCGTCTGGAGGCTGGAATCGAGTATTAAATAAATTTCAGTAAGCATATTCAATACTGGTTTCCTGTGTCATTTCACTATTTTACACATAACTGCATTTATGGACATAAATGTTAGGATTTCTTTGTATGTGTGCATTACTTGGGTTGTTGCCGACATCTGGTGAAAATTTCATGTCAATAGCTCTACTAGAAATATATTTTCTGAGAAAAATGACGTGTTCAATACTTCTTTCAGATGTTCTTCAGGGACTGTAGATCAATTCAATGTGAAACCTTTCTTCTGTCTGTGAAGGTAAATGTTAATGAGCTGCTGGTACCAGAACCGGTCTGACCGAACTGAACTTTTTTGTCATCGGCAGAGGTCTCTGCTGCTGTCTGGAAGCACTTCACATCCAGCCAGTCACTTCTCAGGGATCGTCAACACCAGCACAACCGCAGACCAGACAGGACTCCTGGAGACCGGACCCCACCAGACCAGCAGCAGCTGAACCACCAAACACCTTGTTTATAGGTCACATGTTCCGATTTGAAAAAAGACACTGGTTTATTGTTCATTTATAGATATTCTTTTCATATTCGGGTGTGAACCAAACTGCACGGATTTCTCAGAAATCTAACCATTGAAAGGAAGTTCCCTTTGGTATTCTGGGTTCTGGATCAGGTTTTACTAACAGAAGTCATCCATCACTTCTATAATTCACTTTTGTAGGTTTCAGAAACTGGTTGGAGCCCAGTTCATGAGCCATAAGTTCTAAGAATGATTGAAGATGTTAATGTTAAAGAGATGTTTAATTTTCTGTAAAGAGAAGTTCTATTTTCTAATAAAAACATATAAAACAAAGAAATGTGCGGGTATCTTACTGTACTAGTCTGTTTCTGACCTGATAAGGAACTGTTTCCCAAATGGGGATTGTGTATCCCTGGGGGTACTTTGAGGCATTCCAGGGGGTACTTCAAATTTTTTAATGTTTCATTTGAATAAATGAAAAATATCCTTCAATAAAATGTATCTAATAAAGATTCAGTAAACGTAAGTAGACGTTCACAAACTGAGTTTCAAACTATTTCCCTGAAAACCAGTCTTTCACTAACAACACAGTTTGACTGAGAGATGCAGCGATCCAGTTTTTTCTGATCCAATCCGATACCGATACCAGGGCTGAGCATATCTGTCGATACCCGATACTGATTTGATCCTACTTTTGAATGAATAAACTGCATTTCTTGCCATTTAAGTGAATAAAATAACATACAGTAGATATAATTGTACTTAATTTAATCTTTTAACAAATAAAGTGTACATTTATTACAATATTAATAAAAACAGAAATAACCAGATCGGATTGCTGGATTGACCACATTCATCCGATATCTGAATTGTCAATATCGGAGCCGATATCCGATCCGGTTATTGGATCGGTGCATCTCTAGTTTGGCCCAACCTGTTGCAAGCCAGGGCCAAAAAAGGCTAAACTGTGGTGTACTTGGCTGAAAATATATTTCACAAGGGGTCCTATGAAGAAAATTGGTTGCCAACCACAGTGATAAAGGAATGTGGGGCCAGCAGCAGGGCTGAAAGTAACTTTAAAACTTGCTTTAGGGTCACATTTAACCAGGTTTGACACTGTGAGGATACTGTGGAAAGCCAGCGCACAGTTTACTTTGAGGATCCCATGGACAGTGAGGACACTGGATGACTGTTACAGCCATCCGGGGGCTATTATTGTTTATTATTATATCATTATTTCAGGGTATATTTACACATACCATTTTATCGCTGTATTAGTTGTGAAAATTTTTTTGTTTTATTTTTTGGTAATGACCCGACTGCACCTCAACTGACAAAAAAGGTGTCACCTGATTGGAAGATGATCCTCCCCAATACTTCTACAGAGAAATTATAAATGGCCAGCTATTTAATTATTTCAGATTTAACAAACATTTCTGACCATGTTTTGTCAGTAACGTCACTAAAGTGGAGCTATACCTTTAAGCTAAACATGTTTCAGTGCTATGTCTTCTCCAGGTATCAATGAGGAGATTCATTTTTCTCCTTTTCTCTACGGACAGGCTTTTCATGATTTTGACTACTGCTTCTTATTATTGTGTTTTGACTTTTGCTCCATTTATCCCTCTCTGGGTCACTACTGTTGCGTCTCTCTTTGTAACATGACTGTATTTTGATTTTTTTCTATATTTAATACTACTTGGCTGTATTTGGCTATCATTTTGTCATATATATTTTGCACCTAATCTTTTTGCACTAAGGTTTGCACGTCCCACATTAGTGTTTGTTTCACATTTCATGTTAAGTTTTTCTTTGTTTTCCTTCTTATCACGTTTTTGATCACATGATCCCTCCCATCTATTTAAGGGAGTTTGCACCCGTGGCCGAAACACATAGGTGTACTGATTTAATGCAAATATGTACTAGTAAGTTCAGAGTACCTCAACTTCTTCTGTTTTTACTAAAAAACAGGTGTTTGATATGAAATGAAACATTGAGACAAATTAGGGCAAAAATACCGGGATATATCGTATATCGTCATCTAAAACAAGTATATTGTGACATGATATTTGGTCCATATCGCCCAGCCGTAGTTGCCAGCGTGCATGATCAATCGAAGGTATAGTGACACGACCCCACACTGTCACATCTCTCCCCCTCTTTCCACAAGCATGGACTGTTTACCAGCGTCAAGTGGATCTTGCCGACAACGCCAAATGTGGCAACGTACACAACGAGGGCCCGGGCGGGATTCGATTCCACAGACTCCTGGGTGAGAATCATGTGAACTTACCAGTCAGCCAAAGGGACATTACTGTGGCTAAGTCGCCAGGGCGCATGATCAGTTAGAGGCATAGTGACATGAGCCCACACCGTCACATGTTTGTGATTGTTTACAACTCATTTTGATGACACACCAACATTCATTATGCGCATTTTCCAGCCGTCTCTGCCCAGCGGTGTCCCGAGGCTCAGAAACTGCACTATGTACGTTCTGCATCCGGGACGCAGCTCTGACGTTGCATCATGTCAGATTCTGTAAAGAAATGCAAGGAAACATTGGAGGAAGAGAGGAAGTGACAGAACAAGAGTCAAGATAAGACTGTATTTACTGGCTGGAGGGAATCGCAGTCCAGGTACGATGAAGATGGATGCTAGTTTAGCCGTCGATAGGGGGCGCGTCACTGAGAAAACCACTAAAAGTTCCGTTGTGGGCCTTTAACTGGAATGAAAGTGATCCTTATTTCAGGGAGAGGCATACCCTGAAAATTAAATCTAAATCAGTTCAGAGCTTTTTGAGTTATTTTGGTGATAACATCACCTCCACCACTTCGGTGGAGATAATAATGTTTAACTGCTTCTCAATACTGACTGAATAAACTTAGGTGTGTTCGTGATTGTTCTCATTACATTGTGTATATTCTATTTGTTGTATTGTTGGTGTTTTTTTTTGCAACTTTTATTGTTGAAACTTAATGTTTTAAGCTGCTGTCTTGGCCAGGCTTCCCTTGGAAAATAGATCATTGCGTCTCAATGGGACCGACCGGGTCAAAAAAAGGTTAAATAAAAAAAATAAAAATGATATTTCTCAGCTTCTTAACTTCATCATCATCATCAGGCAGGAAGTTAAACAGAGTCTAAGTCATGTGACACCATGTTCTGGGTTCTGATGGACGAGAAGAAATCACCAGTTTATCGTTGGATCAGTCAGTTTATTGATGAAAATCAGAACGACGACGTGCATCTTATTCTGAAGGATCAAACAGGAAGTGATGATCTGCTGGTTCTGATCAAAAGTGAAAGTTAACTGTTAAGGCCTTTACACACCTACTCCCAATATTTTGTCCGAAAGATTCGCACGACGATAGCTTTCACCAAATTAATGTCAAGTCAACGGGAGCGTTCAAAATTCCATCCTGTGATTTTCGATGTTTATTTTTTCAAACTGAGGTCGAGTTTCTAAATATTCACATCCGACAGATACACAATCCACCAATCAGAGAAGGCGCTCTGACTGTCACAGAGCTGGTCGCTGCTACTGCATCGTTATGGTTCAGGTGTTTCATCTTTGTGTCGCAGCATCTTTTTTGGCAAACAAGTGGAAGAAAAATCACCGCTGAAGTATCAGTGTTCCCCTACATTTTGTAGCCGTTTGAGGTTATTAGCTGCAGGTGTTACATTTAAAATCCCTGCAGCCACCTCTCCTCCGTCACTGCTGCATGTGCTCACATTCCTCTGGAATAACGGATGCCAGTTTGTTCCTGCAACTTCATAATTTCGTGTCGGAGCAGGTGCGTATAGACAAATGCGTCGATATTTCTCCTCCGAATTACTCGAATTTTCCAGCTGTTTATTCTCATCGGTCTTGGTGTGAAAAGGCCTTAAGTCGCCGTGAGGAAAACAAGCGCTCCCTCAGCGGTGGCGGTACAGGATGTCCCAGGTGTCCCTCCATTTCAACGCCTGTAGCTGATTGGCTGACAGCTCTGGGGTACCGTAGGTGAGGGGGCAGAAGGTCCGGTAGGTCAGGAAGACGGACAGCAGCACCGCCGCCACACACACACCCAGAGCTCGCCGCTGAGCCCGACTGCTGCAGAGAGAGAGAGAGAGAGAGAGAGAGAAAGAGAGCGAGAGAGAGAGGGAGGGAAGGAGGGAGGAAGGGAGAGACAGAGAGAGAGAGAACTTGATTCAAATTGCTTACTGCTTTTCCTTTCCTGTACAAGCGGGGGGGGCCTCCAAGTGGAGTGTTGCAACATGGGGGGTAGACTGGAAGATGTAGCAGAGGAACATAGGAGCCGGTCAGTACTGTATATCCCGGGTACAATCGGGGGGGTAACGGGCTTCACGTTAAAACTTCAGTGTGACCGCGATGTCCGGACCCCCTCTGGAGGTGGTCTGCAACGGATCCCGTTGGTCTGATGCCAAGATGGAGTCTTATGGAAATTTGGTCGGCCAAATGCGTCCAGAACATGGAAAGGCTGCTCCGTACTCCACCAGAAGCGAGGACTTTCTTTTTGTTGTCGGCAACTGCTGCCAGAGATCCAAAACCGACCCCCACCGCGCCCCCCCGTGTCAAACGTTCCGGACTTTCCAACCCTGCAGACGGCCTCCTCCAAACGTTCCATTCTGACAACTGTTCCGGTCTTTTGGCGCGGTCGCATGGCACAAAAAAAACGGATCTAATCCCTTTTCTGGACGTAAGAATGTTTTAATCGTGACAGAAGTGTCCATGTGACCCCACCCTCAGGATGTCTGCTCTCGACCCCTCAGCCGAGCAGAACTTTCTTCTCGTGGAGCTCCGAGAAGTACTGTGTGATTGGTCGGACATTTGAGATGGGCGGGGCTTACACAGGAGTTGTCACCTCCTCATTTCCGCAGATGCGACATTGAACGGAGAGTTTTAATAAACAGCTGATGGAGGAGGAGAGAAAGTATGAAAGCATAAACACGCATGGCATTTACAGTAAATACACGGACACCACCGCGTCACCTCCAGAAGTTTATTGCAAATGTTCTTCTTGTATAGTATGTTTTGACTTGACAAAAACTAACTTTTTTCTTGAGAGCAAGAGTAAAGTTCTCGAGCTTTAGACCGGACAATCGAGAACACTAGTTTACAGGAAAGTTGCTGCTTACTTGCAGCTGAGAAGCTCTGAAAACACAAATGACTGTAAGCTCGAGACTTTTGACACCCAGTGAGTTGAAATGCGATGAAACCAATCGTGCCAAGTGTGACCCTGCCCTACTCCAGACCAGCTGGTGGCAGTAATTCAACGCAGAGGACGAAGAAGAGCAGAGACAAAGAAGACGAAGACCCAGAAGAAGTACAGACTTTAAATGTCCAGTGTGAAGTGGCCACTGTTCTGAGCTCCGTCTACACGGCTCCAAATTACTTTTAAAAGTCCTACAGTCTTAAAGGTGCCATGACATCAAATTTCACTTTTCGGGGTTTTGGGTGTATAATATGATCTATTGTGCACTGATGAGGCCATGTGAATGTCCAGAGTGAGAATCAAAGTTCCTGTTTATGGTCTGTCAGCTTTGTCTCTCTGCTCAGAAACAGTTGAATCAGACAGCAGGCTATCATTCTACGTAGTTCTATCATTCTACGTAGTTCTATCATTCTACATAGTTCTATCATTCTACGTAGTTCTATCATTCTACGTAATTTAATTGCTCCAATAAGAGCACACTATCAAGTAAACAGCGCCCCCCCCCTCTCTCTCTCCTGACGGTTTATGCACCGTCCGCTCCCCCCCTCCCCTCCCTGTCTGATTCAGCTTCGTGTATGGAGCTAGTACTAACTTCTGTGCAGTCAGGTCTGGATTTTCAAACAAATGGATTTAAAAGCAAACTTCTGCAGCAGCACTGAGGGAGGGGGCCACAACCTTGTCATTACCTGTAAGTTTATTTATTTTCTAAATGCTGTCTTGTCTGATAAACGTAGCTCACACTGTCTGAAGTGCCCATGTTGCTAGCAGTTAGCCTTTAGCAAAGTCCGACCGCAGCTTGACCTAGATTCTCCAAATAAGGTCATAGCCAAATAAGGTGTAGCCAATCAAAATGAAGTCAACGTGGTCTCCGGGTAAAGCTCCATATCATCACCGGACCCAACTGTATTACTGAGGAAGTGAGGTCTGGCGTTTCAAAACAATACTCTGCTGTAAAAAATGCCGTTTTTTTCTTTGGAGTATTTACATATGCAGTAATGCCAACAACATAAACTAGTTTTTAACTGCTATGTCATCACTCCTTTAAATTTAAGAAGGAAACTAGTTCCAGTTCTGTAGTTTCTTTCTACAGCCGCTTCCAGACCTGCGCCGGGAAGCGGTGATCGTGCAGACTTTGCCCGTTATACCGTTTGCATTCAGACAAATGTTCCGGTCTTTTACCTCGCAGATGTAGCGGACATGTCCTGGTCTCCGTCATCAGAGCAGAAGTGTTACGACTCGTCTTTTTGGCTGAACACACAAGAAAATGTTCCAGACGGGGCTGAAGGGAGAGCGTGGCCATGCGGACTCATCTGCAACGTTCCCTGATGTCTGAACGCGGCGGGACGCGATAAGTCCGTGAGGAATTGACATGAAAAGAACCGGTTCTCTGTCATTCGATTACATGGATTCCGATTCCTCTTATCGGTACCGTAACAATTGGACGCATTTGCGCGATGACATCACGTACACGTCTCCAACATGGCGTCACGGCGAACGTGCTCCAAAGTTTGGTTGTATTTCATGAAAAAATATGATATAAGTGCAAGTTACACGTTGATGACATCAGAGGGAGGAGATGCCTCCAACATTTGGCCACACAGCAGTTAGTTTGTTGGAATATAAAGCCTTTCGTACGTTGCTAAGCAACCGTGGTGGCGCTTGGTGGGGGGCCTCAGCACGTCTTTTATCTGCAACGTCGCAGGTAACGTAAACTTCCGTTTACTGTAATAATGTTAGAGATCATTCATTAAGTATTGTGATGTCATATTAACCTTTAGTTTTTATTTTATTTTGAACATGTTGAAAAGGAAAACAGCAGCATCGTCTGTGTCAGTGTGGAGTGTGTACTGCTGTGTAAATTATAACAAAATATCTGACAAATGAAAAGAAACACACACACATATACATACATATTTACACACACATAATAATAATCTAAATTCAACATGCTCAAAAGGAGTAAAAAGAAGTCTAACTTATTGAATCTGTTCCCTTTATGTCCTAAAGGATCTTGTTTCCTTCATCAAAAGATAAACATGCTATTTTTTTCTGCACAGAAACTGTTACTGTACAAAAGTTGATCACTGCAGTTGTATTTTAGGAGTTATTTTTTAACTGAATTCAGCTTTAAGTTGGCGTTGAAGGCAAAAGGTTGATAATGGAAAGAATAACTGCAACCAGAGCCGTTCATACTGGATTTAATCATTCAATGAGAATCGATAAGGAACCGAATCAAAAAGTGATATCGATAATGGAGTCAGAATCGCTAAATTCTTAACGACTCCCATCCCTATGGTTTAAGGGGCCGTTCACACAAGGACGATTACGGGTAAAAATGACAAAATATTTTATCGAAAGTGCCTTTCGTTCACACGGCAACGACGTTATTCCGGGTTGAAGATGCAAAAATCTGAAGACTCATTCCAAAGTGAAGACGCGTTCTTGCGTTCTCGTCTGCACGGCCCAAAACACAAAAATGATGGTGGACGTGCTCACGCTGCATGCACGATGACGTCACACACAAACAGGAAAAACAACGACGTCAGACTACTCGGCCATCTCATTTCAGAAACAATTAAACGGCTTCGAAGTGCGCGGACTACGTAGGCTACGGAGTGGTAGTGTTTATTTACAGTCTTTGGTGCAGACCCTGAAATGGGACATTACGTAAACCAGCAGATCTAAGGTAGGTTTTACACACGCGCACCAGTAACAGCCTGGCGTGCAGATCCAATCCAGTTCCACACACTCCTGCATCCTCGTATGCACGCAGATTTCTCCATGACGACACTTGTGTAAACGCGGATAAGAAGATGAAGACGAGACGCCACTTTTGCGTCTTCTCTTCTGATCGTCGCCGTGTGAACGCAGCCTGAGAGCAGATGGACTTTACTGCTCATGTTCTGCAATGCAAGTCAGAAAACAGCTGAAGAAGAAGATTTACCATCACTGAGGAAGAGGAGTGGGTGTGTCTGCGTACCTGAGCAGGTGAGTGTGCACGTGCTCCAGCAGGGCGGGGCTCAGCAGGTGCAGGTAGATGAGGGCGGGCAGGTAGTGATACAGGAAGAGGGTTTTGTCCATCAGCAGGAAGGGAAGAAAGTTCACCAACCAGCCGCCGACGCACACGTAGCCCAGACACACAAACCGCACCCACACACCTGAAAACACACACACCAACACACGCATGAGGGAGTCTGTGTTCACACTACATGATGATGTCATCAGAACCAGGTCTGGCATCTGAACCTGGACCTCAGCATACCGTCAGGAAGGTCTTTGAAGCCCCGCCTCCGCCTCAGCAGGTAGACGGCTGCCAGCAGCTGATAGGCCAGCAGGCTGAGGTTAGCCACGCCCCACGACACCAGGTTACCAATCAGATGGATCTGAGCCTGAAACAGACAGCCAATCAGACAGCAGAACCAGGGTACGCATGTGTGCGTGTGTGTGTGAGTGTGTGTGTTACATTGGTGGTAGCATGCAGCCAGTACGCAATGTTGGTTTCCATGGTGATCCACTCCAGCGGGGCGGAGCTGTACTTGTGCTCCGACTCCTCCTGCTTCACTGTCAGCATCTTCCACTGCCATGACATCACAGCGCATCATCAGCGAGCTTTAATCTGATTGGACGCTGACGTGATGATGCGTTCACTGACCTACCTGCAGTTCCACAAATTTAGCCCAAAAGGAAATTTTTCTGTCAACATCGATGCGAGTCGGAGAGTGAAGCTCCGCCTCCCGCTCCTTCTGCTCCTGACCTGCAGCAAGGCATCATGGGATACTGTGACGTCACTACAGCTGGTGACCAATCACATGCTGGTAATGATTATTTATACCTGTGGTTTTCCATTACAGCAAGTTAGAAGAAAACAGCGTTACCTGAATGTTACACAGGTTCATACAACATAGATGGACGGACGGAGGGACAGACAGATGGATGGATGGATGGAAAGACAGACAGATAGGCAGACGGATGGATGGAGAGACAGGCAGATGGACAGACAGATGGCGGGACAAACGATTGGCGAGAAAGACAGACGTACAGACAGACGGACCAATGGACAGACAGACAGACGTACAGACAGGCAGACTGATGGACAGACAGACGGAGGGACAGACGGATGGACAGACAGATGGTTGGAGAGACGGAAGACAGACAGACGGATGGATAGAAAGACAGACGGAGAGACAGATGGACAGACAGACGGATGGACGGAGGTGTGCGCGTACTGGTTCCGTAGCGATGCTCCTCCACCGTCCAGCCTAAACTGCTGCTGGGAGCTTTGAACAGTTTCTCTGCAACAACCTCCAGCTGGCGGAAACCCCAGTCTGGAAGAGACACGCCACTCAGCTGGACACACACACACACACACACACACACACACACATACACACACACAGGTCAGCGGGGCTTCCAGGTCTCTTCCTTTCCTGTACGGTTGCTTCTCGTCAGCACCTTGAGGACGGCAGACGTGTTGACGTGGACCAGTCGGACTTCAGACAGGATGGTTTTCCACACCTCTGACTCTGCCTCTCTGTTGGAGATGTCCTGAATGCAGAGACAGGAGACACGCAGCAGGCTGAGCAGCAACGTGGAGGAGCATCACTTCTTTAACGGTAGAGTCCGGAGTTTCCCCTGTTTCTGTTTGTAAACACTATTCAAACTAAGGTCCCGTCCCCTCGGACTAATGGCGGCATCGCTCGCCAGCAACAAACTTCTCCTTCAAAGCTCGGACGCGGGTGAAACCAAACAGTATGAACCCTGGTTTTCCAGCGTGCATCCGCTCTTTTCACCGTGAAATATGTCACATGAACATATAAACAACTTAAAAACATGATGTCCTAAAAATAAACCCGCCAGCAAGCAGGTTTAACTAAAGAGTCAGTTACCATGGTAACAGACTCAGAATTTGACTAGCATCTCTTTCTGGATCGGACGTTTCCCACGAATAAGGGTTAACAAGGTTCTACATCACCACCTTCCTGGAACAGGACTGTAGACCGAGCTGTAAACCGAAATACCAGTGAGACTACCAGCAGGACCACCAGAAGGACTACCAGCAGGACTACCAGTGAGACTACCACCGGGACTACCAGCGGGACCACCAGAAGGACTACCAGCAGGACTACCAGTGAGACTACCAGCAGGACTACCAACAGGACTACCAGCAGGACTACCAGCGGGACTACCAGCAAGACTACCATCAGGACTACCAGCAAGACTACCAGCAGGACTACCAGCAGGACTACCAGCAAGACTTCCATCAGGACTACCAGCAGGACTACCAGCAAGACCACCAACAGGACTACCAGCGGGACTACCAGCAAGACTACCAGCAGGACTACCAGCAAGACCACCAACAGGACTACCAGCAAGACCACCAACAGGACTACCAGCAAGACTTCCATCAGGACTACCAGCAAGACTACCAGCAGGACTACCAGCAGAACTACCAGCAAGACTTCCAGCAGG
This sequence comes from Atherinomorus stipes, assembly GCA_023101725.1. Lineage (NCBI taxonomy): Eukaryota > Metazoa > Chordata > Actinopteri > Atheriniformes > Atherinidae > Atherinomorus > Atherinomorus stipes. Next base: position 235,473 of record JALJCO010004875.1, read on the forward strand.
ACTACCAGCAGGACTACCAGCAAGACTTCCATTAGGACTACCAGCAGGACTACCAGCAAGACCACCAGCAAGACTTCCATCAGGACTACCAGCAGGACTACCAGCAAGACCACCAATAGGACTACCAGTGACACTTCCAGCGGAACTACCAGCAGAACTACCAGTGAGACTACCATCAGGACCACCAGCAGGAGTACCAGCAGGACCACCAGCGGATCTACCAGCAGGACTACAAGTGAGACTACCAGCAGGACCACCAGTAGGACTACCAGCAGGACTACCAGCAGGACTACCAACCGAACTACCAGCAGGACCACCAGCAGGACTACCAGTGAGACTACCAGTGAGACTACCAGCAGGACCACCAGCGGCACAACCAGCAGGACTACCAGCAGGACTACCAGCAAGACCACCAACAGGACTACCAGCGGGACTACCAGCAAGACTTCCGTTAGGACTACCAGCAGGACTACCAGCAGGACTACCAGCAAGACTTCCATCAGGACTACCAGCAGGACTACCAGCAGGAGTACCAGCGGAACTACCAGCAGGACTACCAGTGAGACTACCAGCAGGACCACCAGTAGGACTACCAGCAGGACTACCAGCAGGACTACCAACGGAACTACCAGCAGGACCACCAGCAGGACTACCAGTGAGACTATCAGTGAGACTACCAGCAGGACCACCAGCGGGACTACCAGCAGGACTACCAGTGAGACTACCACCAGGACTACCAGCGGGACCACCAGAAGGACTACCAGCAGGACTACCAGTGAGACTACCACCAGGACTTCCAGCGGGACTACCAGCAGGACTACCAACAGGAGGACCAGCAAGACTACCAGCGGGACTACCAGCGGGACTACCAGCAAGACTACCAGCGGGACTACCAGAGGGACCACCAGCGGGACCACCAGTGGGACTACTTACCACCCTCCACAGGTTCTGAGCCGGCATGGAAACGTTGAAGTCGATGTATCCAGACACCTCCTGAGCGTGGGGACTCATGGGAGCTGCCACGTCATGACTGAAACATCGAACAGGACATCAACAGACCTCTTCCCACAGTCAGGAAGTTTCTGAAGTCCATCGCCACCGGCAGGTGAGACACTCACCTGTTCAGCAAGCGTGATGTCATCCCATGAACCAGCTGGACGACATCACCGTGACGGACGGGTCGGGGAGGCGTGTCTACCACCAGCTCCTGCCTGCCAGAGACACGTGTTAGACAGCAGCTACATCTCCCATCGAGCTGGCGGGCCACCAGGTGAGCTACCTGCGGGGGTCTTTGATGATCCACCAGTTGTTGACGTCTTTGAACGGATAACAGGTGACCTGCTGCTGGTGAGAGCTGCCGCGGCCGTTTTCATACCTAAACACAGCAGGAGGACACATGAAGTCACGCTTATCCCGTCCTATCAGAGAACTGGCATTAGGTCAGAGTGAGGTGGCGACACCTGATTGGATAGTTGGCTTTATGTGAGTGGAGCCAACAGGGGACTGGCTGGGAGGCGGAGCTTCTTAGAGTCACCTGACTGCCATAAGCGACTTCGAGAGGCTGACCCTGGGTGATCCTGGAGAGACCGCCCTGAGACAGACAAGCGATCAGTATCCACATTCACAGTTAGGAGGTAGACACATCTGATTACAGGTTCTCTGATGTTTCATTGACTTTAATGTTTGAGAACGTACCAGTAAGAACCTCAGAGAACCACCAGAACCTTCATAAACAGACATGAAACATCATCCTGAACCATCTTGTTCACCCCGACAACCTCCTTCCACATATACCTGATAAGCAGAACATACTCACCATCCCCCTTCTGAGGAACCTGCATGTTCTATAAGATCAGATAAACATGAAGAACCACAGGAACGTCTTAGAGAACAAATGAGTTTGGTTCAAAACAACTCTCGCAGCCCATGACAGCAGGGGTGTGCCATGTTGTATCGTTTATAACGTACTGCAGTAATACTGGCAGAAAATGTAATATCTAGGGATGTTTGATATTGTCCAGCTGTTTATTTCCGATATCAACCGATGCTGATCTCTGCAGACAGCTGTGAGGTGTCTGCTTATTTACAGACTTTTTGTTTACTGTGGCGGCTTTGATGAACAAGTAAATGTCTGTAAATAAGGACGAATCACCTTGTTGGAAGGTGAACCTTCGGCCCAGCCTGAGGTCCTGAACTCTGGAAGAGCTTTTCTTCCAGGATCTCTGTACTTGGCCGCATTTATCTTTCCTTCAGCTGCAACCAGTCGTCCTGTCCCTGCAGCTGAAAAACAGCCCCATAGCATGATGCTGCCACCACCATGCTTCACTGTTGGGATGGTATTGGGCAGGTGATGAGCAGTGTCTGGTTTTCTCCGCACATACCGCTTAGAATTAACTCCGAAAAGTTCAATCTTGGTCTCATCAGACCAGAGAATCTTATTTCTCTCAGTCTGGGAGTCCTTCATGTGTTTTTGGCAAACTCTATGCAGGCTTTCATATGTCTGCACTGAGGAGAGGCTTCCATCGGGCCACTCTGCCATAAAGCCCCAACTGGTGGAGGATGCAGTGATAGTTGACTTTGTGGAACTTTCTCCATCTCCCTACTGCATCTCTGGAGCTCAGCCACAGTGATCATTGGCTTCTTCTTTACTCTCTCACCGAGGCTCTTCTCCCACCATTGCTCAGTTTGGCTGGACGGCCGGGTCTAGGAAGAGTTCTTCCATTTAAGGACTATGGAGGCCACCGTGCTCTTAGGAACCTTTAGTGCTGCAGAAACTCTTTTGTAACCTTGTCCAGATCTGTGTCTCACCACAATTCTGTCTCTGAGCTCCTTGGACAGTTCCTTCCACCTCATGATCCTCATTTGCTCTGACATGCACTGTGAGCTGGAAGCTCTAATATAGACAGGTGTGTGTCTTTCCAAATCAAGTCCAATCAGTTTAATTAAACACAGCTGGACTCCAATGAAGGAGTAGAACCATCTCAAGGAGGATCAGAAGAAATGGACAGAATATGAGTTAAATATGAGTCTGCAAAGACCCTGAATACTTTTGACAATTTCATATTTCAGTTTTTCTTTTCTAATTTGCAAAAATTTCTACATCTCAGTGTTTTTCTGTCAAGATGGGGTGCTGAGTGACATTACTGAGAAATAAATGAACTTTTTTTATTTTGGTAAATGGCTGCAATGAAACAAAGAGTTAAAAGTTTAAAGAGCTCTGAATACTTTCCGTACCGACTATATATCAGTATCGGTTGATATTGGATATCGGAATTGAAGAGTTGGACGATATCAGATATCGGTAAAAAAAAAAAAGCCAACATTGAACACCCCTAAAGAATATTGTTCAGACAGGTGAGACCTCGGCGTGATGTCATGGAGGTATAAATATGAGGAAATCTAACGCCAGATGGAGAAAAACCGGAGGTTCACTGTGAAAGAACTTGTCCCAACCAGGTTAGGTTCAGGAGTCTGCTACCACGGTAACTGACAAGAGCTTAGGTTGCCTCTCTCTCTGAAACAGGCTAGAGTTACCCCTCCTTCTCTGTGTTGGGTTACCTTAGACTCAGAGTTGGACCCCAGAATAATTTCCAATTCCTCCTGTACGAGGAGAAAGAATCATACTGGGAACGGATCACGGATTCAGTGGGAAAGCCCGAAAAACCCAAAGAATCACTACAACTTTAGAGGAATTCTTGAACCACAGAACCACTAAATAACCCCCAGTTACAAACTAAAACTGGTCAGACTCCTCCCCGTAAAACCAGTGTGTGTTCCCACCTGCAGACTGGCCTGGAAGGCGGAGCTCATCAGCTGGTCATGTGGTCCGCTGCGGTTCAGGAGGCTCAGGTGAACGTAGAACCAGAACACGTGGAGCAGGACAGGAACCACCAGCAGACACACAGCTCTGCACACACACTGCAAACACACACTCAGCTACACACACACACACACACACACACACACAACACGCTCTGTCAATCACTTCCTGATCACTGAGTGTTCCTGAATGTAACACCTCGGTAGGCGTGTTCATGTCAGATGTCACGCGTGACACTCACATGACTGACAGCTCGGTCTCCAATCAGGCTCCAGGTGTGCCGCGAGGCCACGCCCAGCAGCAGCAGGTAGGAGAACACGCCCATGTACTTCACCCTGGCAGCACACGTTACACGTTACACGGTAAACATGGTAAACAACTCAAACAGGTAACGTTTCAGGTGAGAACACCTGAATGACCTCTGATCAGTTCTAACCCGATAGCCGCCGCACAGGAGACGCCACAGAGGAGCAGCCAGCTGTACCTGGACCAGGAGCTGAGGAAGAGGAGGAGGAGGAGGAGTTTCAGGTCAAGCTCGGGTCTGAGAGGAGGCTGCGGGTCAGAGGTCATGGGTCCGACTCACCTCCACGGGGCATTGTGGAAACGCAGGTACGAGAAGAACGCCAGCAGCACGAAGAAGATGAGAACCGACTCCAGCAGCATGAAACGTGATTGGACGATCAGAGAGTTCTCTGGATTACGGCAAACGCAGCAAAATCCAGACGGGACGTGAAGATGGGAAAGAAACCAGAAAAAGAGCGGAGTTGAGGATAAATAACGATCTCTCATCGTTTGTGAATCAGATTAGTGCTGCCTGCTGTTGTGGCGACATGATTGTTTTCACACTCCAGGTCTGGAGTCGGCCTGGTGTGTTCAGGTGCATTTTTCTGCCGTGGCAGGGAGACGGAGGCTGAATGATCAGACCCTGGCGGCCATCATGATGGTCAGCAGTCTGACCAGCGTGTATACGCCTGAACGCCTCGCAGTCAAGTCAGTTCCTTAAAAATATTATGGTTGCTTTTAGTCCCTGAATGTCTCACAGTAGGGCTGGACAATTATGGAAAAAATTATGATCACGATTATTTTGACTGATATTGAAATCACGATTAATATACACGATTATTCATTGATTTTATAAAAAGTGTTTATTGAACCACATAACTCAACTTCAAATATAACTTTTTAAAAAAATTAAACCGAAAATAAATTAGAAACAAGTAAAGGAGTAAAATAAGAATATTATTCAAAATAATAATAGCAATAAAAATGAATACTGTTGAAAAAAATGTCTGTTCACTTCAGGATTAATTGTTTTTCTTCAATTACAGTGTTTTTATGATCCTGAAAAGGCAAAATTGAAATCACGATTAAAATTCGATTAATTGTCCAGCCCTATCTCACAGTCAAGTCAGTTCCTGAAAATCCATTGGCTGCTTTGGTCCCTGAACGCCTCACAGTCAACTCGGTCCCTGAACCCCTCACAATTAAGTCAGCTTCTGAAAGTCCTGTGGTTGTTTAAGTCCCTGAATGCCTCACAGTCATGTCAGTACCTGAAAATCTTGTGGTTCTTTTAGTCCCTGAATGCCTCACAGTCAACTCAGTCCCTGAACCCCTCACAATCAAGTCAGTTCTTTAAAATCTTGTTGTTTAAGGTCCTGAACGCCTCACAGTCATGTCAGTCACAGAAGCTTTTACTATCTGTTTTGTTTCTGAACACACAGCATGCATTACATTTGCCTCTGTCAGGCTGAGATCGTGTGTGTGTGTGTGTGTGTGGGTGGGTGTGTGTGTGTGTTCTCACCCAGCAGCAGCAGCAGTGCAGCTCCCAGAGCTGACAGGTGAGAGAACTTGAGTTCGAGAGTGAGCAGGTAAACCAGAGGAACGCAGAGAGCTCCACACAGAGCCGGCAGCAGCCGCAGACTCCACACACTCACGCTGCTGGGATACTCTGCTCAACGACACACACATCATCAAAACTGACCATGACAGTATTCTCAGATTTAAAGTTTTTCACCGAACAGAAACGGGTCTGACTGGTTTAAACTGGTCTCAAATGGTTTGTGTTTTGGTACCTGCTCCAATTCGGTTCCACAAGAAGTTTCCATCAAACCCTCCCAGGTACGCTGAAACAGTAAGAACAGGAATGGAAGATGGAGCAGGGCACAGACACAGTGGTGATGTTGTCATGGTAACCAACCTCCAAGAGCCAGGATCATGTGACCTAATGGGGGTCCGCTGTCGTCGATGAAAAACACCCTCTTCATGTAGAGAGACACGAACTGTCCGTAGTAAACTTCATCGAACCTGCGCACAAACAAACGCTCAGTAACAGCCACGCACAGCGAGGGTGGAGCAGGATGTGCAGGTAAACAAAACAAACACACTCACACCACAGCGTTGGGATAGCTGAGGTGGCTGAGCCTGGTCCAGAAGGCCAGCAGGGTCACCAAAACCAGTACCAAGTCCACCTGAGCTGTCACCACCAGGGGGAGCTGCAGCATGGCTGAAACCTGCTGTAACACACACACCACACACACACACACACACACACACACACACACACTTCTGCTTCACATCAAACACAGAAAAAGTCCCTGAACGCACCACGCTAATCCCAGTCCGCATAAGTCCGGCTTGAACATAAATCCTGACTCAGGTCTCTCCTCCTGTCATGAGATTTTTCTGAACGCAGAAATGCAGCGAGGTTTCAAATTGAAGAGATCTGATTGGTCAGAAGGGAGAGCTTCATCTTTGAAATCTTTGTTGTCATGGTTACTGATGTCAGGCACACCTGGATTAATCAGTTTGTCCAGTCATGAAAGACAAGAAACGAAGGAGATGGCTAAAGCTCAGGAAGTAGCAGAGTCGTGCAGATAGCTCAATCAATCACATTTCTTTCACAGATCCGGGTAAGTGGATGCAGACGACAAACGACATCAAACGTCATCTACATACACAACACAGCTGACCTCTGTTAGATAGTATGAGAACCATTAATGATGACATAATTAAACGCAACAGAAAATGTCTTTGACCACAATTACTGGTTTTATATGATGGATGAGCAATAATATTCACAGTAAGGACGGGTGAAAACCAACCAATAAAAGAAAATCACATGAATGTCCAGTTTGCATGAATATCAGGAATGCAAAGATAATATTAGATATAAGTAAAACTTGAGAACAGAAGTACTAGAAAGAAATACTTTTAAAACAATAAATTATATCATAAAACAAAAATACAATTAAAAACTTCTTTCAATTATCAAGTAACTTAAGAACAGTTTATCAAGTTATATTATAATTATATTAAATTATATTATATAATATTTATACAGTGGAAAATGTTAAATACGATGTAATAGTAATATTATAAATTTACCTCAACATAATGTGCAATGACCTATATTAAAGTACTGAGATACCAAAACATCATCATCATCACGAACAGCAGCAGCAGCATGACATCTGATAGGCTACCACCATCATGTGACACAGAAGCTAGACTCTGATAGGCTACCACCATCATGTGACACAGAAGCTATAATCTGATAGGCTACCACCATCATGTGACACAGAAGCTATAATCTGATAGGCTACCACCATCATGTGACACAGAAGCTAGACTCTGATAGGCTACCACCATCATGTGACACAGAAGCTAGACTCTGATAGGCTACCACCTAGGGCTGGACGATAATTCAATATTGATATACATCGATCGATAGAGGTTTTTTCAATAGAAAAAAAGGGTCAATAAAAGTTCGATATAGAAACACAGTTTTCCACTGTAGCCTATCAGGTAGCATGATACTACAATCACTACTTCCGCCAAACCAGTCACAAACGCAGACCCAGGCAAAGGCTGAATTGGAAGTCAGTGTTCGTGTGATCTTTATTATGAGTTGGTCATTCAGCAACAGCTTAAAGGGGAAGTTCAGTTTCTTTCAATCTGGATCTATTTTCTAGCATGAAATACATTCATTTACTCACCCAGACAGTTTTGGTGCAACTTGAATTCCTTTGAGCGATATTTAGATCCACTCAGAACAGAGTATGTCCAATATAAGGACAAATCACCACAAAAGGCCTCTTCGAGCTCACAGGGGGTCTGACTAATGTTTCGTAACAAAACATTGGTGAAATGAAGGAGTTTGTGGCAGATAATTCCTTATTTAGAGGCTGCGCCAGGTTGCCCCATCACTTCCATTATATTGGACGTACGCTGATCTGGAGTGGATCTAAATATCTTCTAAAGAAATTCAAGATACACTAAAACTGTCTGGGTGAGAAAATGAATGTATTTCATGCTAGAAAATAGATCCCGGTTTAAAAAAACTGAGCTTCCCCTTTAAATGGCCAGGGATGCACCTAAAATGGCTTTTAATTTAATAATGGCTTCTTTTTTATTTTATTTTTTTTTGATAAATATCGATATTGATCAGTACAGATTTTTTTTAATTGATAATCTTTTTTTCTATATCGTCCAGCCCTGCTACCACCATCATGTGATACAAAAGCTAGAATCTGATAGGCTACCACCATCATGTGATACAGAAGCTAAAATCTGATAGGCTACCACCATCATGTGATACAGAAGCTAAAATCTGATAGGCTACCACCATCATGTGATACTGAAGCTAGAATCTGATAGGCTACCACCATCATGTGACACAGATGCTAGAATCTGATAGGCTACCACCATCATGTGATACAGAAGCTAGAATCTGATAGGCTACCACCATCATGTGACACAGAAGCTAGAATCTGATAGGCTACCACCATCATGTGACACAGAAGCTAGAATATGATAGGCTACCACCATCACGTGATACAGAATCTAGAATCTGATAGGCTACCACCATCACGTGATACAGAATCTAGAATCTGATAGGCTACCACCATCACGTGATACAGAATCTAGAATCTGATAGGCTACCACCATCATGTGATACAGAAGCTAGAATCTGATAGGCTACCACCATCATGTGATACAGAATCTAGAATCTGATAGGCTACCACCATCATGTGATACAGAAGCTAGAATCTGATAGGCTACCACCATCACGTGATACAACAGCTGGAATCTGATAGGCTACCACCATCATGTGATACAGAATCTAGAATCTGATAGGCTACCACCATCATGTGATACAGAATCTAGAATCTGATAGGCTACCACCATCATGTGATACAGAAGCTAGAATCTGATAGGCTACCACCATCATGTGATACAGAATCTAGAATCTGATAGGCTACCACCATCACGTGATACAGAAGCTGGAATCTGATAGGCTACCACCATCATGTGATACAGAAGCTAGAATCTGATAGGCTACCACCATCACGTGATACAGAAGCTGGACTCTGATAGGCTACCACCATCATGTGACACAGAAGCTAGAATCTCATAGGCTACCACCATCATGTGACACAGAAGCTAGAATATGATAGGCTACCACCATCACATGATACAGAATCTAGAATATGATAGGCTACCACCATCACATGATACAGAATCTAGAATCTGATAGGCTACCACCATCACGTGATACAGAATCTAGAATCTGATAGGCTATCACCATCATGTGATACAGAAGCTAGAATCTGATAGGCTACCACCATTATGTGACACAGAAGCTAGAATCTGATAGGCTACCACCATTATGTGATACAGAAGCTAGAATCTGATAGGCTATCACCATCATGTGATACAGAAGCTAGAATCTGATAGGCTACCACCATTATGTGACACAGAAGCTAGAATCTGGCTGCTTTCATCATTTCATTGCCTTAAACTGTCAGAAGTGAAAACAAATAGCATGCTTTGTGTTTGTACAGTGGTGTTGTAATACTTTTTTTTTTTTTAAGTATCGATTCCGATATTTATTCTGGCTGGTATCGAAGTACCGACTCCATGGTATCAGTATGCCCATCCCTAATTCACAGGCTGTGTGCCAGAGGTATTGTTAACGTTTATGCTGCAGAAAACTGCCAAAAGTCCCGGAAACACAAACGAATAACAGGTTGATGACTGTTTGCAGAGTTAAATATGGGCTGACAAAATTATTCAGATAAATGGAGAATAAACGACAGAATCATCGAGGAATGATGAAATGTCCACATGAAGATCTCGTCACCTCTCTAGAAGGAGATTCCTGCAGTTCTGGTCGACCAAGTTCAACCTGAATATTCAGTAAGATAAACAGATAGTCTAAAGCTGCCAGCAAGCAGGTTCGGCTCGCGGAGGATGTCGCCATGGTAACTAACTCAGCTCAGCTGAACTCGCTTTGAATGAGAAAAACTCGTCGTGAACTCTGAATTTTGTCCCAGCCCGCTTTCTGAAACGAGCCCCCGGTTCTGTTTACTCTCCAGGCGGTAAACAAAGTTGTTTGTTAGCATTAGCCTGTTAGCCGGCTGCTCTCGCGCCTCCCTCTTCTTGCGGCTATGGCTCACCTGCTGTGGTCACTGCTGTGAAGTCACACCGACCATCCTTCCGGGGATCCGCGCGCGCGCGGCTCGGCTGCTAACTTCACCTGCGCCCCACGCGCTGTACCTGGGTTCGGCGAGCCCAGGTTCGGCTGCTCGAAGCTTTCAGTGTTTGACTTTTACTGCCTGCTGATCGCTCCACGCCGCTCGGTGCTCCGCAACCGGCCCTGCAGTTACCATGGAAACCACTGAACTGCTGTGGTAGGGAGACCTTCAGCGTCTATTCAGAAAAAAAAGTGCAATGAACAGAAGCAACGTTGGAAAGAATGTGGACCAAAAACGATTATCTTATGATAACTAACTAACTAACTAACTTACTAAATAAATAAATAAAATTACTCTTTCCATATGAGACAAGGCATTTTTTATTCCATATGATCATAAAGAAAACCTTTAACACATATATGCCCAATCTTATTTTGTAAGGCATATCTCAGTTGAGTCCCTCTGAATCATGTTATGTATCTATTTTTCTCGTTTTGTACTTTGTTTTGAAGAAAATTGCATTTTTATGACATAGAAATAATAATAAAATTATAATGATAAAAATTATTTAGTCATAATAGATAATAACAAAAAGGTGTGGGGGTTTAAACAAACATAAAAGTGTTAAATTTCACATGGATAGCAGTGCATATTATGACCCATGAAGAACAGAACGTGGCCACCCCTGATGTGAGTTAATGAATCAAATCCTACAAACCACGGCTGCACACATCCAGTCTTCAAGAGCTATCGTCCTGCAACTTTTAGATGCCTCCTTGTCCAACACACCTGAATCAAATGAATGGCTCGTTACTATGGCGTTATCATTGTGCCTCATTGTTGAGCAAACAAAGCTGTATTCTGAGCAGAAAAAATGTTTTTTTGCAAGCACATGAGTTAAACTTTGAGCGAAAATCTTGTCACGCAAAAGATAATTTAAACTGACCAAACAAAATAAATTCCGTGCACACAAAACTGATTTCTGTTTGCTCCTGTGCAGCCAGAAAAAACTGGCTCTCAGTTTCATTAATCCGCTCCGCCAATATTTTTGGTTAAATTAGAGACCAACCAACGCGAGACCCTCTCCCTCCCCCTGCTGGTAGCTCTTGGTAAGACTGAGGTTAACGCCATCTGCGATCAACTACATCTGCCTGTCGCCAGGTCCCGGATGTGTGGTAAAAAAGTTTGAATTTGAGAACTAAATTTGAATTTCAGGACTGAATTTGAATTTGACAACTGAAGATTCAATAACAAATAAGGTAATTCAGATTCGATATTTTGAAGCAATTATTCAAACTGGCATGTTCAGGTTCAAATTGAATGATTCAAATTCAAATATAAAGAATTCATAATTCGCTCTGTAGTGGCACAAGATTTATCCCATAAAACGCAGTTGAAGCCCAGAGGGGGCGAACTTATGGAAAATAGCTGGAACTTGCGCTTAACTCCTTCAATAATTAAAAATTTAATTTTTTTTTTATTTAAAGCATTTTAAAAGAACCACATAAATGCATCCAGGAACAAACAGCGTGTTGTTGCAGACAGAGTCCAGGCCTAATCAGCATGTCATTGATGTATTCAGCGAGTCATAATGATCCTGGCACTCTTTCAGATCAGATGTACATAAGGATTTCTAATAAAGCGTGTGCGTCTCAGAGGTCTTCATCAGGTAGCGTGTCCACGTGCTGTCATCAGTTGACTGTTAGAGGACATGGAGCCCTGTTTTGTTTCAGATTGCTGTAAAAAGCCCAAATAAAACAGACAATGATGATCGCAAAAATTGTACAGAAACATATCTTTATGTTTTTTTACTTACTTGAGAATGAGAATAGCCCCAGTGGACAGGGGAGACAATGAAAAATTGTGTCAATGAAAGTTTTGGCAGTAGTAGTCTTTAATCCTTAAGACCACTGTGGACCCCTGAGCAAGGTCCTTAACCCCCACCAACTGCTCCCCGGGCGTTTAAAGTAGCAGCCCACTGCTCTCTGATACTCACAGTACAGAGATGGGTAAAATGCAGAGCCCTAATTTCCCCTCGGGAATCATACAAGTATAACAAAAAATAAAATAAAATAATAGCTTTTGATAGCTGCTGTTGGAACCTGTGCCTACAGACGGCCTCGTGGCTAGAGGCACCGTGTAGCAGCTTACTGCACGCAAATAATCTGGATTTAATTCTGGACAGTCAGCTTGCTATATGCTTTTCCTGTTGTGGATCTATTTCTTTCTTACTCCACCGAGAAGGATCTATCTGCGGCTCGCAAGACAGAGGCGTGTCATAGAGTGGGCGTGTCATCGAGTGACGTCACTCTACGACACGCCCACCAGGCCTATGAGAGCTCTGTTAAATCTAACCCTACCCCTGACCCTTCCCCTAAACCTAACAAGACCCACCCACTATAGGACACGCCCACTATAGGACACGCCCACGATCCGACACACCCCCTGGGTTGCAAGCCGCAGAAAAGATGCACTTGACTCCACCTTATTCCTGAGCTAGCACATGTAGAAACGACTATGCGATCAACTTCCTGTGAGATACCAGAAATAGCGCTTCGCTGTTGGTTTACAGCGTAAGATGTCAATTCTGCAAGCGGTTTATTCGAACATTTCGACAAGAGTATTTTTAACATTTGTAAAAGATTTACCCCTAGAAAATGAACTCGTGTAGCTCAGGAACATGTTGCGCTGTTCATGAATGTACCAACAACCAAAAGAAGTTAAATTTGTGGCTTCAAGAGCGATGTGTAGAAAACGCTCTGTCTGAGATGGTACAGGTTTCACCGCCTTCCCAGAGATGAGGGACCCAGGAGGATGTGGCTGAAAAACATCAACTTGAAGAAACCGCCAACGTTGTGTGCGTGTGTTCCTTCCATTTTGTTGTCAAAAAGCCCACGGAAGTACACCCGCATCCTACTTTGTACTTGGGATATGATAAACCTCTGGAGAAAAGACGCCACCTGCTAAAGCAGTTAGACACCATAACGGACACAGCCCTGTTAGCAATGTTACACGTGGGTAAAATAACTTAAAGTATAATGTGCATTTACTGCTGGTATTAACCTAGCGTTAGTCATTTTTAAGTCATTAGTTGAAGTGCCATGATTTAGGCAGACATGGCTAAATGATCAAGGAATGCATATTTTAATTTCAAGATAGCATTGCAACTGTAATTATGCACCAAGTTTTACCTATTTTTAGAGCATATAATCAATCTCCAATTTATTTATGGTGTGTGTGTCTGTGTGCGTGTGCTCTCTCTCATTAAGTGGCTGTCAAAATTGTATTAGTTTTTTTTAGTTTTAGTTTAGTTTATTGTCATTACATGTATTTCTACATGAACGAAATGAGAACTCAGGCCGACTCCATAAAAACACAGTTCCCCTTATTATCTATACAAAAAAAACAAAACAAAACACATTAGGTAATTTTAACAATAAATTACTCCTAAGTAGTATAAGATTTTAAAAAATTAATTAAAAAGATAAAATAAAATAAGATAAATTAAGTCCCAGTCTCCATCACAAAAACTCTTTAATTAATTAATTTGTTTTTGAATGTAGCTGAAAGGTGGACGTTACTGGGTTTGATCGATAAATTATTACTTGCGTATTGCTAATTATGAAATGAAATGAAATGAAATAAAAAATACTTTATTAATCTCAGAAGGGAAATTCAGCAATGTAAAAAAGCTCACTCTTTTTTTTTTAACAATATAACATATGAAATTATAATACAACAAAAATGTGTCAGTCAGTCTTGTTCTTTAGGGTGATGGCTGCTGGCAGGAATGAATTTCTGTATCTCTCCGTCCTACAGCAAACTTGACGCAGCCTCCCACTGAACACACTCTTTTGATTCTTCACCGTGTTGTGGAGAGGATGGGAAGTGTCCTCCATCATCTTCATCAGCTTGTGCAGCATTCTTTTCTGAACAATCAGCTCCAGCGGCTCCAGAGTTATCCCCAGCACAGAACCAGCTTTCTTGATCAGCTTGTTTAGTTTCTTCAAGTCTCTGGTTCTGATGCTGCTTCCCCAGCAGATGCTGCAAAGCTAATTGCACTTTCCACAACAGACTTGTAGAAGATCTGCAACATCTTGGTGCAGACGTTGAATGATCTCAGCTTCCTTAAGAAGTAGAGTCTGCTCTGACCTTTCTTGTAGATGTAGTCAGTGTTGCATTTCCAATCGAGTCTGTTGTCCAGCTGAACTCCAAGGTATTTGTAGTTCTCCACCACCTCCACCTCCTCTTTCAGGATGTAGGCAGGACTATGCTGCTTATTCTTGCTCCTCCTGAAGTCAACAATCATCTCTTTAGTCTTACTGGTATTTAAGATGAGCTGATTTTTACCATTTCACAAACTGATTGAGAAGTTCCCTGTACTCGGCTTCTTGTCCATCACTAATACACCCCACAACTGCAGAGTCATCAGAGTATTTCTGCAGATGACAGGACTCAGAGTTGTACTGGAAGTCTGAGGTGTACAGTGTAAAGAGGAATGGTGAGAGTACAGTTCCTTGTGGTGCTCCAGTGCTGCTGATCACCATCTCAGACACACAACCTTTCAGTCTCACAAACTGTGGTCTGTTTGTTAGGTAGTCGTAAATCCAGGTGGTTGTGGAGGATCCCCCTGGAAGTTATGGAGCTTCTCACATAGCAAAGCAGGCTGAATAGTATTAAATGCACTTGAAAAATCAAAGAACATGACCCTCAAAGTGCTGCCTGACTGGTCCAGATGAGAGTGGGCTCTCTGAAGCAGGAAGATGATGGCGTCTTCAACCCCAAGCCCATTACGATATGCGAACTGTAATGGGTCCTGAAAGGTGTTCACTTGCTTGTTGAGGTGAGCCAGTAAGAGTCTCTCCAGGACTTTCATGATGTGAGATGTCAGGGCAACTGGTCTGTAGTCATTTGGTTCAGCTGGTTGTGGTTTTTTAGGGACAGGAACAAGACAGGATGCTTTCCACAGCACAGGAACTCTGTTCTGTCTCAGGCTGGTGTTAAAAAGGTGCTGGAGAACCGGACATAGTTGTTCTGAGCAGGTCTTGAGAACTCTGGGACTGACACCGTCTGGACCTGCAGCCTTGTTCCGGTTCAGTTTCTCTAGTTGTTTCTTGACCTGGTCACAGGAGACAGTCAGGCTGGAGGTGGAGACAGAGGAGGTCTCAGGATGTCCTGATGTGGAGGGAGATGAGGCTGTGTTCAGGTCCATGACTGAGGTGCAGGGTGACAGAGTGGAGGTGGGACAGGAAAGCTGTGGGCTCATGGAGGGTGTGTGGAATGTTGGGTTGTCGGCAGGGGGGAACTGAACCTATTGAAGAACATGTTCAGTTCGTTAGCTCTGTCCAGACCTCCATCAGTCTGGTCCCCATTTAATTTGAAGCCAGTGATTTTCTTCATTCCCGACCACACATCCCTCACGTTGTTCTGCTGGAGCTGGCTCTCCAACTTCTTCCTGTAGTCCTCCTTGCACTTCTTAGTCTGTGTTTTCAGTTGTTTTTGTGTGGTCTTCAGTAACTCCCTGTCTCCATCCCTGAAAGCTTTCTTTTTGATGTTCAGCAGCTTTTTCAGGTCACTGGTGATCCAGGGTTTGTTATTGGGGAAGCACCTCACTGTTCTTGTTGGAACGATGTTGTCCACACAGAAGTTTATGTAATCTGTCACACACTCAGTCATGGTGTTGATGTCATCTCCATGAGGTTCACAGAGGACATTCCAGTCTGTGACCTCAAAGCACCCTCTCAGAGCATCTTCAGCCTCAGTAGACCAGGTTTTAATCGTCCTCCTAATGACTGGTTGCTGCTGAACGATGGGCTTGTAGGTGGAGGTGAGAAGAACCAGATTATGATCTGATCTTCCTAAAGGAGGCAGGGCAGAGGAGCTGTATGCATTCTTTGTATTTGCATAAAATAAGTCCAACATCTTATTTTCTCTGGTGGAGCAGCTGACAAACTGCTGGAAAGTTGGTAACGTGGCAGCGAGGGAGACGTTGTTGAAGTCTCCAGAGATCGCCATGAATGAGTTTGGATGCTGTGTTTGTAGTTTAGCCATGACAGAGCTGATGACATCACAGGCTGTCTCTGGTGCTGTACCTGGTATTATATAAACCGCTACCAGAATAACACAGGCAAACTCTCTGGGTTAATAATATGGACGGAAACTCACAGCTAACAGTTCAATGTCTCTTGTGCAGATCTTCTCCTTGACAGTGACGTGTCCTGGATAGCACCAATGCTGATTGACCATCACTGCAATTCCGCCTCCCTTTAGCTTCCCGCTGAGCTGTTTATTTCGGTCTGCACGGACCGTCTTGAAGCCGTGTACAGACGCATTACAGTCCGGGATGTGTTCGTGCAGCCATGTCTCGGTACTGTTTCTTATGTACTGTTTTGTAACAGTAAACAGTTTTGTAACCAGATGATCAAGATGAGATGGCTCAGGGTGATGACCTTTGCAGTGCAGCTAAAACATCTTGTGATGCCCAAACACAGTGGTCAGACCCATGGATGGAGGATCACGGCTATTCAAAAGCGACTACCTGCATGTGTGGAATGAATAGACCACCACCACCAGAAGTGCCCCACCCTGAAGTTGATGGCATATTAAAGAGTGATGCAGACTCTCTTCTGTACACAGGGATACCACTCACAGAATTTAAAGCACTTGTCACCTGCCTGCAACCATTTGCTCCAGCTACACTATCGATGCCAGTTGTGGATCAAATTCTTATGACTTTGATGAAACTTAGACAAACTTAGACTTTTTGTCATGGCAGATCTAGCACAGCGATTTAAAATATCACAAAGTCAGGTTAGCAAGACGGTGAGAATGTTGATAGATATTATGTGTGAACACATGAGGGATCTTATTGTGTGGTCACCATGTGAAACAATCAAAGCAACATCACCAAAAGCTTTTAAAGAGCACTTCTCTAACACTACTGTTAAAGATTGGCTTGGCTCTACATCTGCTTTTAAGTAAATGAGATTGTGTCCCACCTCTATCAACAAAACACTACCAACCATATTACTATGGAGGTACTGATAAGCTTCGGAGCTTTTAAGATTGTTCATTGCTTTGCCGTCAGACACGACAGAGCTAAGGAAGTAGCTAAAAATGCTACTGTACGTTATTTTTGGCCAGATTTTCATGTCATCCTCCCATCCCTTTATTGCACTAGGTAGAAGGATGGTGACGTTGTCCCGTCTGAGCTGTGACATCTGATGTTCCCACATAATTTACTTAAAAAGCTTGTAAGAAGTGAAATAGCACGAACGTCTGCCATGTAAATAAACGCAGGTTCCGGTCAAACCGGAAGTTTGTCGCATATTTCACACAAGGGCTCATGGGGCATAGCAATAAGGTGGATAGATGGAACCCTTTATGACAGAAGGGGCTTGTTCTTATCCACCGGGGGAGCTTGGGAGAGGGAAATGTCCTAGTGCGGTGCAGAAGCTGCAACAGCTGCTGGTTCGAATCCCACAGCGGGCAGACGGGAGTAAATGTTCTCAAACACTGTTTGAAATGCTATGTAAGTGTGGGCGACCAAAGATGTTAATTTATCATGACAATAGTCCCAGTAGACAAGAACCATGGGAGTACGGGAACATCTGGTATTTCAAGGAGCCACAGTGAGAGCCATTATCCACAAATGGTGAAAACATGGAACAGTGGTGAACCTTCCCAGGAGTGGCCGGCTGACCAAAATTACCCCAAGAGCACAGCGACGACTCATCCAAGAGGTCACAAAAGACCCCAGAACAACATCCAAGAACTGCAGGCCTCACTTGCCTCAATGAAGGTCAGTGTTCATGACTCCACCATCAGAAAGAAACTGGGGGGCAAAAATGGCTGCATGGCAGAGTTCCAAGACCAAAACCACTGCTGAGCAAAAAGAACATAAAGGCTCGTCTCAGTTTAGCCAGAAAGCATCTTGATGATCCCCAAGATTTTTGGGAAAATACTCTGTGGACTGACGAGACAAAAGTTGAACTTTTTGGAAGGTGTAGGTCCCATTACATCTGGCGTAAAAGTAACACAGCATTTCAGAAAAGGAACATCATACCAACAGTAAAATATGATGGTGGTAGTGTGATGATCTGGGGCTGTTTTGCTGCTTCAGGACGTGGAAGACTTGCTGTGGTAAATGGAACCATGAATTCTGCTGTCTACCAAAAAATCCTGAAGGAGAATGTCCGGCCATCTGTTGGTGACCTCAAGCTGAAGCACACTTGGGTTCTGCAGCAGAACAATGATCCAAAACACACCAGCAAGTCCACCTCTGAATGGCTTAAGAACAACAAAATGAAGACTTTGGAGTGGCCTAGTCAAAGTCTCCACCTGAATCCCATTGAGATGCTGTGGCATGACCTTAAAAAGGCGGTTCATGCTGGAAAAGCCTCCAATGTGACTGAATTACAACAATTCTGCAAAGATGAGTGGAACAAAATTCCTCCACAGCGCTGTAGAAGACTCACTGCCAGTTATCACAAACGCTTGATTGCAGTTGTTGCTGCTAAGGGTGGAACAACCAGTTATTAGGTTTAGGGGGCAATCACTTTTTCACACAGGACCATGGAGGTTTGGATTTTTAACAATAAAAATCTTCATTTAAAAACTGCATTTTTTGTTTACTTGTGCTATCATTGTCTAATTTTGAAATTTGTTTAACGATCTGAAACATAGGTGTGACAAACATAAGAAATCAGGAAGGGGGCGAACACTTTTTTACACAACTATAGCTAGGAAGAGTATCTAATTCTAAGAGGACTAAATGAGCTGTCCGTCTACAATCTTACATAAGTTAGTTATGAACAATCCTGCAGACAGTGTTTCCTTTAGTTAGCGACAAACTATGGCAACTTTTGTTGCCACTCACAGAAATAAGCCCATAAGCAAAAAATGTTATCCTTTAATGGTCTCGGGCCTTCTTGTTTATCTGGCCTGTTTTTAAATTATGCACCCCAGTGGACCCTGAGGTCCTCTGGTATCTGCTTCTTAGTAGTTTTAAAAATGAGGACTAAGACTGGTTTACATCGAAGCGTTGCTCCATCATTACTGTCCTACATTGTCGTAAACCTCAGAGCTGCAGAGACTGCTGATGTTTTTAAAAAAGACTCAACTTGCCATTTTAGCCCACAGCTTTTAACTGATTATATTATTTGAATTATTTTTTGCATATTTTATAAATTCCTTAATATCCTTATCTGTCTCTTATTGTGTTTTGATTATTTGATCTGTGTTAACTTTTTAAATATTTTAGACTCCAGTGTTTTCCTCATGGGGACCCTTCTCTCTGGGGGCTTTGTCCACGCTGGCTGGAGGGTCGTTGCTGCAGTTTGCTTCTTGTCCTGGTAGCTGGGGGTCCTGCTCCGCAGCCCTACGTCTGTGACTCTGGCCTGCCCTGGTTTGGGTGGCTCCTGTGGGGATGCCTTCTGTGATCATGGGTGGGCTGGCTCCTGGTGTGAATGGAACATATTGTTCCCTCACAGCAGCGTCAAGTTGTAAACACTAATGTTTACAACTATTAGTGTTTTTATAGCTACGTTCAGTCAGGAGACTAACTGAATACTTTGGTGCATAAAGGCTTGTTTTATTTTTACATGCATTTGCCTTTATTATGGAAAGCATTTTGTGTTGCCATTTTCGTGCTTGATAAATAACATTTGGCTTGTTTTGATAAAGGAGATGCAGACATTGGGTTGAAGTTCTGATGAAGCTCTGAAGAGAAAAATAATGCACATCTTTTACCCAGAGAGGGAGAGGATATAAGGCAATGCAGCTGTAACAGACTCTGGAGGATGTCCTTATCTTGCACCTGTGGAGCTGAACTATGGATTCATTCATACACTGTTTCTAAACTGGGTAAAGTTTGACGCCTTCTAATAATGTTTGTATTTCTCATTGCTGTCGTGAATAAAACTGTAGAATAGAATATAACTTTATTGTCTGTTCAATAGAACAGAAATTCTTGTTGCAACACTGCAAATTTAAAAAAGATTATCTGGCAAAACTCGTAAAATCATCAAAACAAACAAATTATACACAACATGATCAACAACAGAACCACCACATGGTGTTAAAGGATAACTTTCTTTTTTTTCATCCTGGACCTTATTTCTAGGAGTTTATATGTGCATTTATTCACTGGTAAAGTTTCTGCATCACTGTGAGTCCTTGGGAAGATATTACGCTGAGTGTTCTTCGGTGAACATCCAGTAATTATGGCAGAGACGGGGCAGTCACTATATCAGACATTATCTGCAGCAAAACTCTTTCATTTCATCAATGCTCTAAGTAGAATGAAAGAACGAATGAGTACTATTGTCCTGTGAGTTCAGAGTTTCGTAAATGATGTTTTTGTTGTTGTGCAGCTGCTCTTCTCGGCTGTACTACGGAAGCGCGCATCCTGAACGCGCGGCCCAGAAAAGTGTGTAGAACCCTGATAACTAACAGAAAGATAAATCTGGAATCACGGGACAATAGTACTTGTTCTCCGACATACACCCTTAAACAAAGTATTATAGTTCATCACACTCTGATCTTCCCTCAGCGTTGTTTTCGCTAACTTGGGACCGTGACGTCCTTTCAGATATTTGGGCATGAAGGATTTCTAAACTACAGGCAGGAAGATGGGGGAGATTAGGAGGCTGAAATTAATCAAATGAGAGCCTCTAAGTGTGCTGAGGCTTGTGCAGGAGTAGAGCTCCAGACTTATATTTCTGGGTACTCAGCTAGTCTGTAAAGAGGCTAATGAGTAGTTCAAATATTGCAACACCCTGATTAGTCCAAGTTGAGATATTGCTAGTCCTGATTATTCCTGTATGAGCACCAGTCCATAATGGTAGCAGTTGGGTGCAGGTTAGTACCGGGTTTAACCACCTTATTCTGAGCTACAACAGGTTAACCTTGTGGCTGTCCATGTTGTCACAGGTTAGACCAGTCTGTGTCCAGGTTTGATGAACACGGTGGCCTCCTGCCGGTCCCTGGTTGGTTGGAAGATGACGGACATGTTGCTATTCCACGTCATCTCTGACAGGCTCGAGGTGCGTTCCTTGGGCGGATCCTGAGGGAGAGTTCCCACAGAGCCTCTTCTGCCAGGTGATCGCTGAAGTCATTGAAGAACGATATGATGTCATCATCAGGCTGCAGAGAGTAGCGCCTGCAGACAGAAAACACTCAGTACGCAGTGATACTACAGTCAATACTGCTGACAGAAGTACAGGTAACTGACACTTGTTGGTAGCTCCTCAGAGTGTCCAGGATGTTAAACTGCTGCCAGCGTTTAGAAAAGTTCACTTTTGAACCCTGTGAATTCATCAAGCTGTCAGGGTTCCCCAAGTGGACAAAGGTCAAGTCCTGAAGAATCAAACCCCTGAAAAGACAATCAGACACAGGTATTTGGTGGGGTACCAGGGTAGCCTACAAGTATTGTGGCTATTTACTTACAGATAGGGCACATGTGGTCATTGGCCTACAAGTAGAGTATATATGAGGTTGTTGACCCGCAAGTAGGGTGATTCTGTAGTTCTTGACTGACAGGCAGAGATGGAAATGTGGAGGCAACATGTCATCTCCATGCCATGTGTTTGTTCTGCCCAGTCATGGAACCAATGAGTCCAAACTGCGCAATTAATTAAATGGTGCTGATTGGACTGACCTGGTTCAGTGGCTGGGCAGAACGAATACGTGACATGGAGAGGACTTGTTGACCCCACAATTTCCATCTCTGCTACAGGGAGGGTACTTACCAACAGGTAAGCAGGCTATGTGGTTATTGGCCTAGAGGTAAGGTACAGTGGCCCTCATTTATCAAACGAGCGAAGAAATGAGCACACATTTGATTGTAAAAAGGATCGTACGATTGGACCCACATGTGATTTATTAAAACGTTCGTATCGGACCAATGTCGTCGTACGACCAAAAGAGTCTTGATAAATAACATGGCTGAAATCCATCGTCATTTAAATGTCACGCCTACGGTTACGCCCTTAAACATGCATGTTTCTGAGGCTTCGCCCAGCAAGGCTGAACCATGGAGAGGAGAGATTCTGACAAAAGAGAAACATTTGGGGGGAACCAAGACAGAATTCCTCATTTGTGAGGTGGGAAAGATTAAAGAGGTGTTTGGCAGCTTAAAAACCGGAGTCAGAGACAAACGCTGCACGGAAGAGGATCAGTTAGCCTCACCAGTGATGAACGACCTGCTGAGATATTAATAAAAGTCTCAATCTAGGCCTGGCTGATATGGTTTATTCGTTTTATTTGTTATTAAATTTACTAATAGCCCCTATCCGATAGCAACGTCACAACTCTTTATCCAATGGGTCAAGAAAAAGTGGTCCAATATGAAACTTGCCACCAAAAGCTGTTTCACCGGCCCCCACCTGTCATGAGTCCGATCGCTGCCCACTAATGCTGGATTTATAGTCGCGCATTCTCTGCAGCACGTCGGACCCGAGTAGCTAACGGGGATGGGATATGCTGTCGCACTTCTGCGTAGGGTACCGGCGACGTGTTGCAGTACCCTTTTCACTCTAAAGGTGGCAGTGTGACTGGTACCGTCTTGTAAACTCCACATGGCAGTCTTCTTCTATGGTTTACCTAACTTCCATGGATGAGGCATCATAAAGATGTTCATATTTTCTAATCTCCTCGATCAGTCTCTCGT
The DNA here is from genome assembly GCA_023101725.1 of Atherinomorus stipes. Lineage (NCBI taxonomy): Eukaryota > Metazoa > Chordata > Actinopteri > Atheriniformes > Atherinidae > Atherinomorus > Atherinomorus stipes. Next base: position 258,439 of record JALJCO010004875.1, read on the forward strand.
CTATCTGATCCATTGTTTGTGGATTTTAAAAATGGCGGAATGGCGCAAATTCAGCGAGAACGTCTGGAAATCCGGAAACATGTAATCGCACTCTGGCCAATCACATGAGAGTACTTCTGCACCTGCGTTTGAGTAGCCAGGATGCACGTCGGGTCCAGAGCGGTGTGCGTCAGGCCTCCGCGGACCTACGCAGATCCTACGCGGAGGCTACGGCAGTTACGCACACACAGACAACTCACGACTATAAATCCACCTTAACAGGTGGCTGGCAGTCGGATCCTGACCCAGACAGGGAGAGAAGAACAGATGACTTGCATTAGCAAAGCTAAGAGACGGTCTACTGACTGAGCATTTATACAACCTTAGGGTATAGATTACTTATTAGAAATGACGGATCAGCTCTGGTCTCCTCCGTATGGCCCATTGAGGGCTGCAGAGTGGCTCCGGGCGCATCTGCTCCTCTGACTGCGCATGAAAACTCGCCATCAGCTGTCAGAGTGATGTGCAGCACTGCACAGGACAGGATTGTGTTGCAGTCTTTCTCTGAGTCTAAAGCAGTGTTTCATCCCACTAGTCCGACACACCTGCCTTCCTGCAGTCTGAAGCAGCGCTCCAACTTGGCACGTGCATGTGTGTGCGTACTGATGCCTAACTGCTCCTACTCTGTGGCAGGTTTACCAGCGGGGTGAGGAGATGCACAAAGAGTGCAGAGCACTTGTCTCCTAGAGCTATATGTTAATGATTTTAATAATTTGTTGAGATAAATGGAGAAATTAAATTCAGTTACAGCTATTTTTGTAATTTTGGGAATAGCTACATTCTACATATCCTTTTTTCCTTTGTCTTTTCTTTGCAAATGGGCTCATTCTATAGTGCTGGATATGTGAATACTTATGACTAAACGATGCATTTATTTAGCATTTCTCTGTCAAAAAACGCTTCGTTAGTGATAATTTTTGCATTACACAACACACCTCCTTCACTTTTCAACTGCTAGTGTGTAGGCTATAGCAGGGCTGCATGGAAAGAAATGTTTTTCAAATGCACATCTCTTTCAGAAATTGTGTAAAGAAAAATGGTAAATAAATAATTTTAGCTCGATTATATGAATTTGGAGATAGTTTGACATGGCAATTGAAATCACAATCAAATTTCGATTAATTGCACAGCCCTATAACCTACAGGTACAGTGTATATACTTATGTGATTCCTGCCCTACAGCACATTTACGGCAGGGATCAACAGACTTCAGCAGTATACTGCAGATTTTTTATGTTTCCCTGCTGCAACTCACTTGTTTCAAATAAAATAGTTCTCTGTCCGCTTGTCAAGCTCTGTGGAAGCCTTTTAACAACCATTATTTGAGTCAGGTGCATTGCAGCAGGGAAACATTGAAAACCTGCAGGACATTGGCTCACAAGGTCCACAACTGGTGATCCCAAAATTTAGGGTACACATTTGATTATTGAGCTAGGGCAGGGATCACCAGTTCCAAACCTTTTGGGCCAGTGTCTGGAAGGTTCTCAATGTCACCTTGTGCCAACACACCTGACCCAAATTAATGAGTCATTGTGCAGAACTTCATCGGCTGTCTGACCCATTTAATTTGAGTCAGGTGTGTTGGTGTGTGGTTTTGACCTACTATACATTTATTATATAATTGACTTACAGGTAAGGTATGCAGGGGGGCTCCACCTCTGCTAGAGCTGCTCTGTAAGCTCTGAAAGAGGATGAGCTGTCTATCAAAGAGCTGAACTCCTCCAGAGTCTGAGAACAAACCAAGAGAAAACACCTTAAAGTAACTACTACAAGCTGACCAAAGACTGAACAAAACCAATGATCCCAAACCAACCTCAGAGGTGCTTTTTTGCCAGTCAAGGCGTCGCAGGGGGGCGGAGTCCAACGCTGACAGAATGGATAGATACGAGTTGAAGTTATTCAGTTTCCGCAGATGCTGCAAAAAACACAATACAAAGACAACAAGTGAATGCATGGAGGAAAACGTTTAACAGAAAACCTGTAGACATGGGGCACCTGATCCCATTCTGCTCTCGGGACGGAGGCGGACGCTTTTTCTTCTGCTCCCTCCCTCCCTTATTTTTCCCTGCTTCTCCTGTCCGGTCGACTCTCTGAGCCTCTGTCTACATAACTCTCTGAATCTGAAACAACAACTACGATGGATTTGGTCAACTGGTCTCTCAATGCAATTGATCAAATTTTTTCCGGAGAGCGGGACGGGGTGACGCTCCTTGCCCCGACGGGACGCACCCGGCAGGATATGTGATTGACTCCTGGGGCAAATGGAAGATCATGTGTCTGTCGGTGCTGTCCATCGAGGACGTTGAAGATCTCTACCTATTTGGATTTATGACAGCCGGGTTCCTGCTGATTGGTGTGGGCATTTTCCTGGCTTATCGCAAAGTTGGAGGGCTGCTGGCAGCTACTGACACGCTGCCTGACATTTGTGCGGGGATGAGCCGTGCTATCAACACTCAGACTCTGGCGTTGCATGAGATTCATCGCAAGCTAGATGCCATTCAGGCCCAGCTTGGCACACTGGCTGCGGCTCCGAACCTCGTCCGCGAAGTGGGAACATCTGTGGAGCAGCTGGCACGGCTCCTGGAAAATTGACCCCTGATTCGGCTGATTGATGCTGCCATGGAGACCTGTTAAGGACTCAAGGCAGACACCACCACGTCTGACCTGTTTCAAAACATCTTCTGCTATCTGCTTTGGCGACCCTGAGGAGAGGCCTGTGTTTGGGTTAACACGGGCTGTCTCTGCAAACTCCCCGAGAAAGTTATGTGAATGGACTCTCAGCATCCCCTCCTGCTCCCTCCCCCGCACATCTCTCACGGGAAGTGGACCACCTGGCCAGCACCCCCAAGGCCACCATAACATCTGTGGACAGAGACTGGGTGTGAACTCAGGCGGGTTCACAGCCTGACACACACACACACACACGCATCCACGGACACACAAGATCCCTTACACACACAACCCTAAGACTCAGCGCTTCCGTTGCTCACTTCTCTTTTCCCGCCTTTCTGGACAGACTGGGCCTGGAGGGTGCACGAGCGCCCCCGTCTGGTGGTCTGGAGGGATTCCCTCCCCTCTGCCCACAGTGTGTCTTTCATGTTGTGATTGCCTGAGTTTGTGCTTCTATGTATTGGTGTGTCTTTTTTTTGTCTCTAAGGTCTCCACATGTGTACGTGGACAGTTTGGAGACCTCTTTTTTTTACCACCTACCCATCTTTCCTCATGTCACCGTTTTCTTGCTGTGAAGGTGCGCCCTGCGAGGGGCTGCTTGACCACGGTCTGCCTGATCCTGTTATGTTTTTGTTTTGTCTATGTGTCTTGGACGGGTTGTACTGAAACATGAATTTCCCCTCGGGGATCAATAAAGTATCTTTGATTTGATTTGATTTGATTTGATGTTGACTTCACAACCCTCAGCAAAGAGCAGGAATACCTAATGTTGTAGTAAAGCCAACACCACCAAGACCTTACTGAGACCAAGTACCAAGATTTTACCGGGACCAGGAACCAAGACGTTTCCGAGACCAAGGAATTGTACAAGACTGGACAATGTATTGGTCTCTCTCCCTGGTCTCGGTAATGTCTCGTAACGTGTTGGTCTTGGTGGTGTGGTCTTTGTGGTGGTTTACTGACTGTTTGAGACTACGTAGCAAGGACACGAGAGTACAGTGTCCTACAGACAGTTTAACTCGACGTGGATTTGATAACAGCTTAGGAATGTAAACAATGGAAGATCGCTTTAATGCAAACGTGTCTTTAACAGACTGCAAAGGACTGATGGACTCTGTAGTTCGTTTGGGGCATTTCTCAGTACAGGGAAACAGGGAAGGACTACAAGCCACCGGAAGGGGACGGACTTTAAGCCAGGTCTTTAAAACAAGAAATCAGGAAGAGACTGGGGAGACTGAACACACGCTTGGAGGAGTAGACAGCTGAAGATAAACTTGACCGCCGGACACAGAAGCGGAATCTGATTTACACAGTTCACTACGGTTTATCACTAAGTTTTCTTGTAATAAACGTGTAACCTTCAGCGATGCTCCTGTGATTATTTGCTGCCTCCTCCGGCTCTCTCGCTTGAGCTGGCTGAACCAACCGTGCTGAAATCCGTATTTCAGGTCTGTATACTGACTCATTAGACATCATTAACCTCTCTTATCATATGCCAAATGAACAGCACTTCTGATTAGCTACCAGAAGGGCTACGCAACCACATCTTAACTAAAACACTAGGAATACCTCTGTGACATTTGAGGGTCCTGTCACCATGCCTCCAACTGATCATGTGCTCTGGCTACTTGGCCACAGGGATGTCCCTTTGGCTGAATGGTCAGCACACATGACTCTTACCCGGAAGGTTCAAACCCTGAACGGGGCCCTGCTTCGTCCTGCCCTACTTCTCTAACAGACAGACATCAGGCCACGGTCTCTAAAAAATCCACTACAACTTCTAAAACAGGTTTATCCAAATGTAAAATGTACAGCAGTCAAAAAGACGTCTTTCTGCTTCTACGTGCCTGCAAACACATCACGGGTCATCTTCATCATCATGACTTACCTTCATGACCTTTAGGAACTTCAGCAGGAGCTTCTCTCTGTCCTGAGGTTTGTCCTGGAGGATGATGACTGACCGAACCCTGAAATCACACAGGTGATCAATGAGCTCACTAATAGTAATTAATAACCTGTAGCCATCGAGACCTCAGAGTCAGATATATAAAATGTGTCTGAAGCTGAGAAAAACTGTGTGTTGGTTTACCGACAGCGGGGAATCTCACATGAAACAGAATTCTGATTAACCAGGTGAAGAAGAGACTCTTCTGCTTTCTGATTGGCTTTGCTTTAAAACACATCTGATTCAGATCATCAATATTTGAAGGAGTCTGTTGTAGGCCTGTTCATTTGAGCCAGGTGTTGAGATGCAGGAAACATCTAAGCACACTGGGCAGTGACTGGGGGGCAATAGTCATTGGCTCAGTATTTTCAATGAGGAGTCCAGGAAGCTAGGTCTGACGATAAGCTAGCCAAAAACAAGCTTATTCATGTAGGCGATGGACCTGACCCACCACCACTTCTTTTCGACGGCACACCTGTCCACTTTGTCCCTACTTTTAAATATCTTGGTTCAACAGTGTCCAACACCGGCGTCCTTAAGATTGAGACTGACCGCCATCATGTCCTAGCAGCCTCTGCCATGTGGCCCTTATGGAGACCGTTGTGGCGACACTGGCACAGGAAACAAAGCTTTGGGTCTGCAATGCCTCGATCATCTCTGTTCTCCTGTATGGTTCCGAAACATGGCTGAACATGAATAACTCTGGTGGCCAGGATCAATGAGGCACCAGCTGGAGCCAGCATGTCACAAACCGAACCTTAGAGGGACTTAAAGGAGTAATCACCTGGAAATTGCATTTTTCTAGTTAAAACATGTTTATTGGTGTTGGAGTGAAATGTAAACTTGCCTGAAACCCCCCCCCCATTTTTTACACGGTTCACTTTTTTCATTTGGGCTCTTTCCTCACACCAGAACAGCCCACAAGAGCTAAATCCCGAAATTGTGAGATTTTGATTGGCCGTGGAACCCCCAACAAGCACCATCCTGGCCTTTAATCCCCAGCTAGCCAGATGGAGGCAACCCAGACTGCCCCCCGCACCCGCTGGCTGGATGTTGCGGGCCAGGACCTTAAGACCTGCAATGTGACCCTGGCACAAGCCCAACACTTTGCCCTTGACAGACCCAAATGGAGAGACCTGGTTGCCACGGTTGGCTCTGCGCACCTTAAAGTGCAAGAGGACGAAGTAAGTAAGTCAGTATTTTACCAGAAGGAGACGTTGTTGAAGTGTTGAGTGAATGCTGTCAGGTTTGGACTCTTCTCCTCATTTTGCTCTTTGGACCACAGCAACACCTCTGGAAGCTAGATAGGTAAGACAACAGATAAGACAGGTAGGTGAGACGCACAGACAGAAAGGTCTGATATGAAACAGACGAGCGTTGGACCAACAGGGGATGAAGACAGATGATGTGAGAGACAAGTAAGTCCTAAAAAGCCACATACTTCAATCTTGTAGAAGAGTTCAGAGTCCAGCAGAGTTAGCTGTTCAGCTAGATCCTGACTCCCGAAGTCCAGCAGAGTTCCTGGTCTGTCAGATATTAGAAGGGACAGGTGAAATACTGGCCAATGACAGCCACACTCTCATCCAATCAGGCGAAAATTGTTACCTGGCAGCAACACCCTTTGCAGCGAGCGGCCGGAGCGACTGATGAGTGCCAATCAGCTGCCACTTCTTCTCCATCTTAGATAAGATGTTGGAGTGCAGCAAGTGGGCTGGTCCCAGCTTTCCACCAATCAGAAGGCTGGACACCAGGTCCATCAGCAGCAGCAGCAAATCAGATTCCAGCTCTACAGCACTGCACACACAACAAGGTCACACACACGCATGAACATGCAGTCTGACATGTTCTCTATGGCCTGTTTACACATGACTGGGACAGTAAAACGCAAAAACTGTTGAGTTTTGGCTTCTTGTTTACTCAGTTATGGAATTTCGATTGGACATAACAGCGAGGATTTGAGAACGGGGCCTGTTAAATCTTTGTAAAAGGGCAAATCCTAAATTGTAAGCATGAAGTGGAATCTTATAGCGACAATGACGTCTATAATCTTGCATTGGTGCACCCGTCCCTGTTAACGCTCATGTACAACATGACAACAAGGACAAGGAAGTACGGTGGCGCTGGACTGCCACAGCGATGAAATAAATGTTGCAGCCAAATCTTGTTATAACGAGATTTTTTCTCATCATAACGAAAAACGAATCTCGTTATAACGAGAAACTTTCTCGTTTTAACGTGAAACCTTTCTCGTTATAACGAGATATACTTCTCGTTTAAACGAGAAAGTTTATCTCGTTATAACGACTTAGATAAAGTTGGAAAGATATTGACAGATTCGGACTTTGGGGATCAATAACTCTGAGACAAAACGTTTTTGAAACACAAATGACCCCCCTTTTACGTCATAATAGCACAGACTACTAGCTACAAGAATAAAAAACGATAATTTTTGAGAAAAACCGAGCTGGGTGAATAACATTGATCTCTATGAGCAGGCGGTAGCGGAGCGAGTGGTTAGGGACCGTCTGCAAATGGCAATACAGAAGCAAGACGCCGCGAATAAAAATCAAAAAAACCACTGTCATACAGAACAGAGACTCCGAAATCACCACACACACCTAGGGGCTCCAGATGGTCATACTACAACAGCTGTTTTGGAGAAATGTACCTTTTGATAATTCATTAACATCTTGCTATATTGATAAATAACACCAACATTATAAAGTGCAGAGACTCTAAAAGTCACCACACACATCAATGGAGCCTTGTTGATCATACTACAACTCTTCCTCTCATAAAATATGCTTAAATGTATTTTGGGGGATTTTTTTAAAAAAGCCAAATAAGTCATATAATTGGCAATAATTATGATATCATATGTTGTAGTACCACTAAACTCACATAAACCATCTCCTTTTTTCCATGCTACTCTTATTAGAGTAAAATATGCTAAAATTTAAATTTGGGGGATTTCTAATCAATAAACAAGTCATAAAATGAGCAATAACTCATTTATTAGGCTACAAATTGTAGTACCACCATACTTTCAGAGCAAATAAACCAAAGTCTTTCTCAAACCCTGCCTTTTCTCATCCGCCCTTCAGTTCCAAAAGCCTGGAAAAAACTGTTCCTCTCTGTTCCACTGTCATGTCACCCATTACAACCTGTTTGAACAAATCCAGTCCAGTTTCTGCTCCCATCATAGCGCTTAAACAGCCCTCATCAAGATCACCAATGATCTTCTCATGCCATCATCACTTTTCCATCATCATCATCCTCAATCTGAGTGCAGCCTTTGACACCATCTCCCACCCCATTCTACTCAATAGACTCTGTAGGCATCACTCAGACCCCCCTTCACTGGTTTTACTCCTCCCTCACTGGCTTTACTCAGTTCCATCATCCATCCATCCATTCATTCATTTATTTCCTTGTTGCTTCTATGGGATCTGGTTGGAGGGGGAGCTTCCACACACCCAGGGGCTCCAGATGGTCATACTACACCAGCTGTTTTCAAGAAATGTGCCTTTTCATAATCCATTAATCATTAATACCTTACAATATTCATCAATAACTCCACTATTGATTGAAATAGCAAGACACTAATGATCAACAATAATAAGATAAATGTAAAAAATAAATAAAGGTGCATTTTTCCAAAACAGCTGTTGTAGTATGATCATCAGGAGTCCTTTGAGATGTGTGGTGATTTTACAGTGTCTACACTGTATAACAGTGGAGTTACTGATTGAAATAGCAAGATACTGTGTTAATGATTAATAACAAAAACAAGTAAAAAACAAATGAAGGTGTATTTTTTCCAAAACAGCTGTTGTAGTGTAATCAGCGGGAGTCCCTTGGCGTGTGTGGTGATTTGGGAATGTCTGCACTGTAGAACAGTAGGCTAGTTATTAATTGATATATCAAAATATCAATGGTTAATAACAATAGAAAATTTTAAAAAATTGAAGTTGCATTTCTCCAAAACAGCTGTTGTAGAGTGACCATCTGGAGCCCCGAGGTGTGTGTGGTGATTTCGGAGTCTCTGTTCTGTATGACAGTGGGGTTATTGATTTATGTTCGCAGCGTCTTGCTCCTGTATTGCCATTTGCAGACGGTCCCTAACCACTCGCTCCTACCGCCTGCTCATAGAGATCAATGTTATTCATCCAGCTCGGTTTTTCTCAAAAAATAACGTTTTTTAATTCTTGTAGCTAGTAGTCTTTGCTATTATGACGTAAAAGGGGTGTCGTTTGTGTTTCAAAAACGTTTTGTCTCAGAGTTATTGATCCCCGAAGTCCGAATCTGTCAATATCTTTCCAACTTTATCTAAGTCGTTATAACGAGATAAACCTTCTCGTTTAAACGAGAAGTATATCTCGTTATAACGAGAAAGGTTTCATGTTAAAACAAGAAAGTTTCTCGTTATAACGAGATATGGCTGCAACATTTATTTCATCGCTGTGGCAGTTCAGCGCCACCGTAAGGAAGACCTCTGTTAGCAAAACCTGCTTTTCTGTGCAACATGGTAAGGTCTACCTAACCGTCATAGGGGGGGGGGGGGGGGGGGGGGGGGAAAATAATCAACGTCATACAATCACAGCGGTGAGTAAGACACACTTCCCTTATTCTCAAAGCTGTCCTCCCCCACCTCTACATCCAGGCCTCTTTAACGCCATCTGAACGGGTGTTCTCAACCACTGGAGACACACTGTCCAGAGAGGTCTCGGCTGCAGCCTGAGAAAGTAAATATGATGTTTTTTCTTAACAAAAACTGCTTCAGGAGAAGAGCCTCCACTGCACTGTTCTGTTTTTTTCCCCAGTGTCCTTGAACATTCAAAATACCCCAAATGAAGCGGACTTTCCGAGTAAATGGACCCCGACTGGAACCAAAAAGGCTGGTATGAATGTGCCTTTAGTTTTGACTTAGATTGGATTTGTATTTATGTTGCAGATTGGAGCAATGGTGGTTGCATTCGTAAGGGTTTCGACTCGTACCGAATTTACCTCAATTTTGACCAAGATTAATTTGGGGGGGTTTGACTCATATTGGACGTGGTGATTTAACTCAGATTTGAACAGAAGGGTTTTGACTCAGACCGTTCTTTCCTTAGTTTTGACAAAGATTAGAGTCTTGGTGGTTTTTGAATATTGGTGAATGACTGTCCAAGTAGTAATTTTCTGGTATTTACCTAAAAGTTTCTTTGTTTATTGTTGTTTATTTTTCGGGAGTGTCTCTGTGACTCTTACCTGAGGTCTTCCACCACTCTGACTAGCAGCTGAAAGGTGTTTTTGGAAGCTGTTATCTCTGCAGGTTCCAGCTGTTCACACAGGTGTCTGTATGTGCCGAAGGTCAAGGAGTCTCTACACACCATCTGGATCAACGGACACACTCATGCTTTGGGTTTGAGGTGTTCATGTAAAAATAAAAAAAGGCACAGTTTGTGCAGGTGACTTGAAACGGAGCGAGAACACAGCATCTTGTCTCAGAATCAAACAGTGCAAACGTTGATGCGGCTGCAGTGTTTGAGGTGTGCTTCTGTTTAAGGATATCTGTGCTGCAGTTTGCTGATGATGTCGTGGGAGCTCATGAAGCTCCTGTAGGTGCAAAGAAAGGCCTCACGATACAGGTCTTGCTCTGCAACACACACATGCACACATGTTGGACAATGAGGAACGATGATCGGAACACCTGTGACTGATCCTTGCTGCTGCATGAATCTGACCGTTGCTGCTGCACTCTGTGGCATAGACCAGCAGGATCTCAGCGGAGGCGGCTTTCACGTCTGGTCCCTCCTCCTCCTGAGAAGACAGAGGTCAGAGTCAGGACTCAGCTGGAATCAATGACGTTAGGTGAACAGGTAAGAGAGGAGGCTTTACCTCTGACTTCATGGTGATTCTAGCAAGGACCTCCTGCTGGCTGGTCAATAACACCTCCTCCTCCTCGGGCTCCTCCTTGCTGCTCCTCTGGCTGAGCTCCTCCGCCTGCTGGTCAGTCTCTGAACTGCAGAGTGGAGGAGACAGACGCGTCAACAGGTGTGCATGTACAGTAAATGGCCATGTGAACATGTGCATGAATGTACATATTGCGGGTGGGTGCATGGAGTATCACCTGTCTCCATTCTGACACTCTTCACTCTGTGTTAAATCCTGATGACGATAAGAAAGCAGGAAATCGATGAGTTCAACCTCAGGTGTTCAGACTCCCGAGAGGGTGAAAGTTGCTTGTCATGTCATTTCACACAAAAAAATTTCAGCTTCCTTTATTCACCTGCTGTTTCTTCTTTGGCGGCAGAGCAGGAGCAGGAACGTGCTCTGGTGAGGACTCCGTTTCCAGGTGAGTGCTAGACGTGTGGGGGGTGCTGTCCAGGTCTCGTTGTTTACTGTTGTATCTCTGACTGAAAGCTGAAGGCTTCTTATAGAACACGACAGGAGACTGATCGCTGTACGATGAACAGATCTGCAGATACTGATGGACTGAGGGCACACAGACAGGTGGACAAGTCAACAAGTAGACCGACGGGTCAATGAGTTGACAAGCAGAACTGTTAACACGTGGACAGGTCAAGAGGTAGATGGGTAGATACTGACAGCATACAAGTAGTCATGGCAACAAACAGGCAGGTAGAAATGTGGACGGGTTGAAAACTAGACAAGTCAACAAGTAGACAGTTATACAGATTAACGTGGAGACAAGTGAAAATGTTCACAGGTCAATGGGTATACAGATAGACCGATTGAAAGACAGACAGGCAGAGGTGTAGAGGTAGACAGCCCACTAAGCCAAAGACGTCTGTTAGACATCTTGTCTAAGTTTAGACCAAAATTCACCCCGACTATAATCGTTCATTGTTAGCCCAAATCTTGACGTGATAATTAAATCCATTATGATACAATATTAGATTAAAAAACAACTGTAGGCTATGTAAATGATGGACAAATCAACCAAATTTTATTTATAAAGCACTTTTCATACAAAAGCTTTACATGAAAACAATGTTGATATGTTTAAAACATAAGTTATTTGTAAAGACCTATGTCTGGAGGCATGAATTATGAAAGAATAAATAAGCATATCCAGTTTTTTTTATTAATAATAGGTGATAAAGCGCTAAAAACCAAAATGAACGGGCCTGCCCACGTCTCTCTCCGTTGCCTTGAACAGACTGTGTGCTGCATAATGCGTTGAGATTCGGTGGCCGAATTTCTTGCGGCCAAATGATGCTGCATCCACGTCCACGACAGTTTTGATACAGGAAGGAGACGGTCGCGGTAAATCCAAACACTGTAAGGGATAGTTCTGCCGTCAGCAAACGATCTAGATCAACTGAAAGACACTAAAAAGTGGAACTACCAAGAAAAAGACTTTATTAGCGTAGTGAACAACGTTATAGCTTCAGTTTGTGCTCCCGTGACGGCTTGGCTCATGGCTGCAGTTACCCGCTCGCCAGTCGTAGCAGTCGCGAGTCTCATTTCTTAATCTTGCCTCAAGTCTCTTTAAGAAAACAGAACAAAAAAAATTAAAATGCACTCTTACTTGCATGCACTCAGATACACACACCCGTGGGCAGGGGTGCCAGCAGACATTTTTTTTTAGGGGTGGCCACAGGGTGGCCAAACAAAACAGCAGGGTAGCCATGGGTGATTAAACGATAACTTTTGTTTCTTTCAACTTTGACCTTATTTCCAGGAATTTATACATGTTTTTACTCACCAGTAACATTTCTGCATCAGTCCAACTTCTTTGGGCGCTACTGTATTCAGATTAGTCATAGACCCGTGCTCATATAATGGACGTGAAGGAGGCCGAATGAACGGGCCTCTAAGGCATTATCTGCAGCAAAACTCCTTCATTTCACCAATACTTAAAGTGATACCGTGTAACTTTTGAACCCAATGTTAGCCAAATATTATAATACATTATATTCTAACATTGTTATTAATATAAGTTAACTATAGCTGATTTCTGTGGTCAATTTAGAGCACTTGACGTATGTCATTGCTCCGAGGGGGCTGCCACTCTCAAAAACCAGGCATTGTAACTTCTCAGGAGTGGGCCGTCTCTCATTGGATCATGTAACCTGGAGCGCTCTGATTAATGGCTTGATGACTTAAAAATCAGCTTTTCAAAGTGGTTTGCAACATTTTTCCAAAACACAGACTGAGACTGTTTTATTTTGAGACAGTCGTGGTGCCTGTGGGAAGTTACAGGTTTACTGCCCATTGTGGCCAAAAGTTACACGGTATAACTTTAAAGTAGAATGAGTGATTGAATGAGCATTATTGTCCTGTGAGTTCAGATTTGGCTTACTGTATGTAACGGATGACACCATGGGGTGCCGCTGTGGCCCCAGGTGAACCCCTCCCTATAAAAGAAGAAGTGGCCGCTTTGCTGGGAAATGCCAGTTTCCTGTCAGGTGGCCAGGTTGTAGCTGGGTCTACACTGTTTGACACTTCTGCAAGATCTCCCGATCTGGTAAATGTGGCTTTATTGTTGTGGATTTTATACATTGTAGTTGGTTCTTAAAATGCTTTGTATGGCAGGGTCAGGGCTTGACGTTTTGTTCCACGAAATGTGGTAGACGTGGCGTGGGGATGCGACGCTGCAGGTATGGTGTTTTAAATGTTTTAAGAATGAATTAAAATATTTTTAGATTGTTGTGGTAATTTTGTATTTCGTTTTGTTTCAGTTTTATACCGTTTCCTGCTGTCCTTTTTGAGTTAATTAGTTTGGGTTTTGTTTGTTTCAGTTAGTCCACTCCTGGGTCCGAGTTGTCCGTTGTTTGCTGCTGTAAGAATGGACTAACTGTTATTGATTTTTTTTGTTTGTTTGTCTGCTTTGTCTGTTTTTTGGTCGCCTCCTCTTAATGCTGTACATCCTACCAACTCAGAACCGAACCACACCTGACTTGTAGTGGAATTGATTGCGGTGTTTGTTTGCAGTGGTGACATGCGTGTTTAAAGTGTGCCCCGTGTGCCGTGTTAAGCGGAATTCCGCCCTGTGTGGTGTATGGTTAAACTCAAGTGTGTAATGTGTTCTGAGTGAGAAGCCTGGATGAAGTAATTGAGCAGGATGACAATATTAATGGACATTTAATAAATATTGTTAAACTTTACTCCTGCATCTTCCTCTTTGTTTATGGTTACTATTTGTAACATGTAGTTACTGGGGGCAAACTCCACACGTCTAACAGCTGTGTGACCACAACACCGTGGTCAACGGTGCTGATAAAACGAATAACAGGTAAATCACAAGCTCAACTTCCTCCATTGTTGTTCGGTGTGTGTGTGTCGCAAAACAAATGACTTCACAAAACTTCACTATGACAACCCCACCCACACTGAAAACCAGAGCTGAAGCTGGCCTCGGTGTCCCCCTTAACTGGGGTGTTGGCCCAATAAGAGCAGGGCTAAGTAGGTGCTAATGTGAAAGTGGCATTAGGAACTGGTTGGGGCGGTTCTGTATGGCACCTTTCTGGATGAATTTGCATAAGAAAGGCTGAGTTGATTAGATGTGACAGACCTGTGGGGGACGATGGCAAAAGAGCAATGGCAGAAAACATAGGTCTAGTGTAAGATTTTTTATTTATTTTATTTTTATGAGCTTATAAAGATTTTGGTATTCAAATATAAGCGAAGCTGGGCCGTGTTAATAGTACATAAAAGTTGATATAAATGAAAAAATATCTTTTTTGACAGGGTGACCAGCTTCTTGTTCAGGGGGGCCATGGCCACCCCTGGCCACCCCCTGGGGGCGCCATTGCCCGTGGGGTACATCCATTGACGTAATGCATTCCCTAGCCCCTTACCTTAAACCCAACGCCAATAACTGCTTGCCTAAACCTAACCCTTGTCCTAATCCTAACCAAAACCTAATTGTAACTTAATCTTTAAAACCTAATCTTGACCCTCAAAACGGGGTTCGTACCCTTGGGGACCCGGGAGAATGTCCCCAGGAGGGCAAGATGTCCCCACGGTGATGGTAAAAATCTGGAACATGGTCCCCACAAAGTTGCAAAAACGCGCCCACACACACACACACACACACCCAAAAGTGCCCCTCCCACCCACCAACCACCACCACCTACAGCCTCCATCCTATCCAAAGTCTAGCCTTTGTTCTTTTTCACTGAATAAAATATACTGTTATAATGTTGGTTTAAAACATTCATTGATTAATGTACAATGTAGTTTAGATTTAGTCTAAGCTTAGACGGCTAAAAAACGTTCATTTTTAGACCAATGGTAGACCGATTTCACCCGAGACATCTAAGGACCATTAGACGTCTAGTAGACATTTTTTAGACCAAAAAATACTCAGTGGGAGGAAGACGAGTAGAATCGTAAACAGGTCAGCAGGTCGACATGTAGACAGGTTGACAAGTACACAAGTAGACAGGTAGATGGGTCAATAGATACAAAGGTAGAAATGCAGACAGGTCAGGAGGTCGACAGATAGACAAGAAGACAGGTGGACATAATGTTGACACGTGGACACACTTATAGGCAGGTGGACAGGAGGACAAGTAGAAATGTGGAAAGGTTTAACACAGATATGCTGATTGATCATCAATCAGCAGGTTTTTGCTCACTGTGCCGTTTCTTCTCGGGCAGGGGGGAGGCGTCTTGCTGGGGGACAGAGGGGACACTGGTTCATCAGGACCTGTGACGTTTTTACTGTCTGCAGAGATCAGCTCCTCTGGGGTGGAGTCAAAACCAAAGGAGGGTAGGGTCTGGGAGCTAGTTATTCCTGGATTAAAAAGACAGACAGTGGCCCCGGTTACATGTTGTTTTTTAATATGGAATTAATTATTCTGAATTAAGTAATTCATAATTAAATTATGCATTATGTTTACATGGAAATATTAAACCTGAATCAAGGTTCACATGGAAAACACGTTTATCTAATTCCACTTTGGGCGTTGGGAAGGGTTTTGATTGGACCAAGTGCATCTATCTGAGGCTTGCAACCCAGAGGCGTGTTGTACGGTGATTGGGTCATGGTTACATGGTTAGGGTTATGGGAAGGGTCAGGGGTGGGGCTGGATTTTACCGCGCTCTCATAGGTGTGGTGGGTGTGTCGTTCAGCGACATTACTCTATGACACGCCCACTTTATGACATGCCTCTGTCCTGCGAGCCAAAGACAGACCCTTCTCAGCTGAACAGAGGGCGGGCGTGACGTATTTGTCCAATTACGAATACTCAGAGGAACACAGATCCCGGTTCCTGCTCCTTTTCGTTTCAAAAACCGCGACGTGAAAACCACATAACAGATTTCTGCTGTATTGTGATTGTAGTTTTGTAGCAGCAGCTTGACAATAACATTCTTCTTTCTTCATTTTGTCAGAACGACAGGAATTAACTAACTATTAATTAATTAATTAATAATTTTTTTATTTTTTTTTTAAGGATTTTTTTGGGCACTAGTGGCCTTTGTACAACAGTATATAGCGACAGGAAAGGGGCAGAGAGACATGCAGCAAAGGGACCTGGACCGGGAACCGAACCGGGGCCGACTGCACTGAGGAACTGTAGCCTCTGTTCATGGCTGCTCAACCAACTGAGCTAATCACCGCTCCAATAATTATTATCATTATTCACTAACTTAATTAATTAAGTGGAATGAAAGGGTTACATAACAGAGGAATTATTTTATTCAGAATTAAAAGAGGAATAAACCAGCCACTTGGTTCAGATCATTTTCATTTGGAATTAAGGGTTTACATGGTCTTCCTAAAGCGAAATTAACTTTCATCCAAAGATAAAGAGAAATGAAAACGTGGTCAATCAGACTGGCAAACAGACGAGTGGGTGGGATCAGTACGGAAGAGGATTAGGGCCACTAGAAAAAAAAAATAATAATTCTGAGAAAAAAGTCAGAATTCTGACTTTAATCTCAGAATTCTGAGAAAAAAAGGTCAGAATTCTGACTTTAATCTCAGAATTCTGACTTTTTTCCAGAACAGTAAAAAAAAAAAAAAAATTCTGGATTTTTTTTTTCAATTTCCGGTCAGAATTTGACTTTTTTCTCAGAATTCTGAGATTAAAGTCAGAATTCTGAGAAAAAAGTCAGAATTCTGACTTTTTTCTCAGAATTTTTCTTTTTTTTTTCTCTAGTGGCCCTTATCCTCTTCCGTAGATCAGACATATCCTATTGTGGTATTTTGATTTCTTGATATTAACAAAGATATTTTGACATTTAATACTCATGGAGTCTGCTTAAAGAATGTGATATCTATCACATGAATGTAGAAACACTGTTTTTAGTAAAAGACCTGCTTTTACCATGATAATCTTTTATCAGATGCATCTTAGACTTCATTCAGGGTGAGATGTTTGTTTTTATTAGCTTTTTGAAGTGATCACCAGTGATAAAAAGGTGTGGTGAATTTTTTAATTCTTGATATTTATTCAGTTATTCTGATATTATATGTTCTTACAGAATGTGATGTCCGGTTCCTCGGTCTCTGGGCTCCGTCCTTGGCTCTGCCTGATTAAGTGCCTGGAGCCACTTGGGGATGGAGACCAGAGAGGGGCAAGCTCGGCATCTACACTCCTGAGGATGTTATGTTTTTGGTAGCGGTGGTTTGTTTGTCTGTCAGCAACTTTACGGAAAAAGTTCTGGAAGGATTGACCTGAAATTTTCACCAACCGTGTGCCGAAGCCCAACGACAAACTCATTAAATTTTGGTGGTGCTCCGGATCATCTTCTGGATCCAGGAAATTTTTTGAAAAGGATTCTTTATCATTGTGAGATCGGCCAAATTTTGGAGCTTTTCCATATAACTCCATACAAATGTCTCGAGTGTTTGGTAAAAAATTACAAGAAAGGATCTCAATGAGTTCTAGTTTGTTTCGAAAGTTTATCCGGATCCAGAGAAATTTCTGGATACTATTGTATGATCCTGAACACACAAAAATACGTGAGTCGTTGGGGATTTTCAATGCTGAAAGGTAACAAATGAAGATACAGACATGCAACTAACACCAGATTGTAGCCAAGACTGCTGAATCGGGAGTATGTCAATGCAATTGATGCATCTTTAATTACGGAACTAGAGCCAGAAGAAAAATACCATTATGAAAATAACGATTTTTGGAAATACCTGTCGAAGTACAAGCATGATTCCAGATGCTGTTGGGATGTTTTCATGGTGAAGGAGTCCAATGATGGAGGTTAAATGAAGGCAGGAGTGTAAGTTTTTGTTGTGAGTCACAATAGGAGGAAGACATGAGCTGCTTGGCGGAGGTCTGCGCTCTCCGAGTGCTTTTCTAGTTTTTATTTGTAGTGATAGTGTTATACAACCAGCAGCTTGTTCCTTTTTACTCCTCTGATCAGAAATAAATGACTTGTCTTTTTTTCTTTTTTAAAAAACATATTTTTGCTCCACTTCACATGATGTCTTCATCAAAACCTCCACAACAGTCCTCACCTGCAGAGCTGCGTCGTCTCTTCTCTGGGAGAGCGGGGGGCAGAGAGGAGGATGAAGAAAGAGGGGGAGAGTCTCAGTGGAGGACAGGTCAGTGTGGAGGAAGTCATAGTCCGGATCATCATCTGTGGAAAAGCAACAGAGTTAAAAAGACTGAGTCCAGAACAGCCACAGGGTCGGGCTAAGTGACACGGTGACTCGTAGCTCAGGAAGAAAAGTATCTGCAGTTTCCAGTCCCGGCTTCCCCTGAACACATGCAAGAGTGTCTTTGGGAAAGACAAAGTGCCTCCTGATGCATCTATTGGTGTATGAATGTGTGTGATACGAGAAAGCACTGTGTAACTACAGAAGTGCTGGATACGTGTGTGAATGGGCGAATAGATGGTTTCCCGTTTATAATCACTGGCAGTTGCGCGCGCAACCAGGGCGCAAAAAGCCTGTTTGTACTGCAGTCTATCGCCAAACGCACATATCATTCATAAAAATGTAAAGTAACATGAAAAAACAAACAGAGATTGTTGAGTTTTAAATTATATTGAATAAATCTGTATTTTGATGACGAATAAAAAAATACCAACTCAGCGTTGCTGTGTTATATTTCATTATACTAACTTAGCAATGGAGTCATCACCCAGAAACGGCATTTTTCTTCTTTAAACATGGATATTATTCGTGTTGGACCTCATTTGAAATTTTCCTGAAAAACCTGAGTTAGAAAGCGGCTTAAACTTTCGTTTAGATTCTGTTAAAACCAAAATGGTCCCAATAATCTGCAGCCTGCAGCAGGTTCAGTTCAGCTCCGTGTCGTCCTCACCTCCTCCACACAGGAGCAACTTTCACTAGTTTGGATTAAACCAGGCAAAGACGACATCATCACTACGTTTGGAAAGGAGCTGATTCCAGCTGTTAGGGACTAACACGCATTGCTGTCGGTAAGTTTCACTGCTTGTGTCACGTTCTGCTTTATTGTGTATGAGATCGTGGTGGACAGTAGACAGACTAGCTAACTGCTAACAAGCTAACAGTATAAACTCAAACGCCATCTGATTTACGACCCCGTACTTCGTATTAAATCTCCGGGATGCGTTGTTATGCAGCATGAATGTTTGTAAACGGATCCACATTCAGTTTTTTCTTCTTTTATTTAGCGTGTGTGAGCAGAGGACGGCTGTCACACACAGCTCAGTGTTGTGATGCAGCATTAGTACCAGTCTCCCGACTAGAACACGGGAATAATTTCTGCCACCGCGGTGGTTTAATCCGACATGGTGACCATGGTGAATGACTAAATAAATCACGTATCTGAACCTGCAGAAAATATCTGAGAGGATTTTCTGAAGACAGTCACTCCTACTGTTTGTTATCACCATTTTCAACTGTTTACATGCGTTAACGTTTGGATTATACCAGGACTCAAACATTACATTTCCCGACACTTTCACATCATATCTTGACCTCATCTGCATTAAAAGTCGAGTCTTGCATGTAAACACACATCCTCTCATGTTTTCTTGCCTCCTGGTTGCGCATGCATCCTATCTGTGACGTCGCTCGGAAACCCATCTATGCCACATGTAGTATGAAAGTACTTTGAAAAGTTTTCTCAATCCATTTTACCAAACAATACATTGTACTCAAACACCCATAACATTATATGGAGATGATCCCTTACAATAATAATATCATACAAACTGCTCTTTAGGGGTGTCATGATACTGCCGGTATCACGATATCGGGAGAGGTAAATTGCCACGATATCGTCGCGGTCTTGTCACGGTATTAAACAGTGTGCCTTGAGGCATGAATAACCGTTTTCAGTCGGCTTGTAGCATAAAATACTGAACTCCATCAGCAGGTTTCAGGGAAGCACGTGCACAACGAGTAGATGTTTTAAAGAGTAAAGCTGCTCCAGCAGAGGGCTTCAGTGAGCAATGGTTAAACACACACAGGAAGAGTCAGCTGGAAGGAAGTGACTTCACCTCCCCAACCCCCACCACCACCCCCACCACTGCTGAGAGGAAGCATGAGTGTGTTACCACAGTTTATGCTGGTAGCAGCAGAGTCAGCAGAACAACAGGAGAGCCGCTTCAAATTGTCATCATCCAACTCCTGAAACACACCAAAGTGGCAACCATGAGAACATGGAGGTTTGTAAAACAAACATAAAAAGAAATTCTGTGTGTTTGTGTGTGTGTGTACATTTTTGTGTTTATACAGGATATTAAAGGTGACACTCAATTTTAAAAAATCTTATGAATTAGAGGCTTTGTAATCTTTCTCTCTCACACACATATATAACACACACACACACGTCTGGTTTACTCTCCCCCGGGGGGTACATCCATTGACATAATGCATTCTAGCCCCTTACCCCAAACGTAACGCTCATAACTGATTGCCTAAACCTAACCCTTGCCCTAATCCTAACCAATACCTAATTGTAGCTTAATCTCTAAAACCCAATCTTGACCCTCAAAACGGGTTTGGACCCGTGAGGACTGGGAAAATGTCCCCACGCCCTCACGGTGATGGTAAAATGCGGAAAATGGTCCCCATAATGTAGTAAAAACGCGCTCACGCACACACACACACATATATCATGTGTCATATATGTACATATATAAATATATATATATATATATATATATATATATGTATACAAATGTATGTAATATTTTAATGTATTAATCTTTCATTTTTAAACATACACACATAAATATTTGGTTTGTTTCTTTGTTTCCATTATTTTTTTTATTTCATCTCGATTATCTTTACTTTTGTTCATCTCAGTGAAGACCAGCAGCACTGCCAGGCCTTCATTTGAGTTAACAGGATTTCTGCTGTCACAGTTTAATCAGTAAAAGATAGAGTGTGCATCTACTGAAACCACTGTAGAACTGTGAACTTCTGCTTTGTCACTTTCACATGTCATGAAAATAAAAATAGCTCAGCGCCTATGAGATGCCAAGTTTGTCATTTTTGGTTTCAGGTTGTTTCAGAAACCATGTGTCTCGTAGTTATTCTGTTAAAGGTACAGTGTTAAAAAACCAAAGGTCAATGGCAGAAAAATGATATATAATTCAAAACTGTGTTTCTATTGATGTGTAATTGTTGCACTAGAATAACTGTTACAGCATGTGTTTATTTTCTTAGAATAAGTCATTAATATCTACTTGCTGCAGGCCCACAAACATGGAGGCTGCCATGTTTGTTCCACAATTTTTACTACAGTGTCCCTGAATGGACAAAACAATGTGTGTGAAGTGAGAACCCTCTGAACTTTAAAACTGCTGAACCAGCTTTGTTTAATGGCGGTTAGAGTTCTGTCTGGGATAAGTAATGCCATAAAGGAGTCATCACCCGGAAATGCCACTTTTTCACATTAAAACATGTGTACTGGAACAGGACCTCAGTTATAACGTGCCAGAAACTCCGGAGAGTGAAAGTGACTTTGTCTTTGAGTGCGGGCGCTCTCTTCTCTCCAGAATCGGCCACATGAACGCGCTCTCCACAGTACGCAGTTTGGATTTCTTTCTCCGAATGACGTGAACTAGAGAGGCTGCGAGCTGCTAAGCTAGCCTCTTTAGCGCCACCTAAAAGCAGCTGATTACCTGCCACGGAAGAGTTATGACCAGCTTTGTCAGAGAGGAGGACGACAACCAGGAAAAGGGGGGGGGTTGCCGTGCTGAGCTGAGAAATTCAGCAGTTTTCAGTGCTCTAACAGGAGGGACAGCACTACAAGGGAGCAGTGGATTATATTTATCAGTGAGGATGTGCAGTCGGTAAGTGTTGCTGCTTGTGTAACTTATTATCTTTTGTGTCAGAGACCAGTAAACGGTGGTAGATGAACGGACAAGCTGCTAATGTAGCTACAGAAGCTAACAGTGTTTGGTTAACTTCACGTCACACGTCCGCTCCTTATATCCATCAGAGTCCAGCCCTTTTACTCCGGATCCTCTCCATCAAACGCACCGTTACTTTTTATCATGTTTTTCTCTGCTGGGACATCATTTCCTTCACCTGCTCTGTCCTGATAAAACTTTGTTTTGACGTTTGACTTTTGCCTTGTGAAGGCGCTTACAGACAGCTCTAATTCTCGTGCGTATTCTCGCAACAAACAAAGTTGGGGATAAAAAGAGGTTAAAATGAACTTATTAAATTTTCGTCCACCCAACTAGAATTAAAAATTCATTTGAAGATAATTTAAGAAGGATTGTGGATGTAAAACAGCAGGTTATGACACCTTTACCGCCCTCCATCCTCATGGTGCCAACTTTAACATTCAAGCTAAAGAGAAAAAAAATTCAACAGCTTTAAATGTGAACATAACTATGGCAGTAAAACACATAACTTCAATTTATAGGATAACAATCATACAAGGTTAAATTTCTGCTGTATTTGCATTGCTCACAAGTCTTTGTGATCCACATATGTTGAGTTTTGAAAACAGCCCCGCTCCCTCTTACATAGACAAACCCAACTCAATGGCTAAGATTAAAGGAAACAAACCAGCATAACTCAGCAAAAAAAATCCAGTTAACGACCAAAGTCTCATAATAACCCAAAATGAGTTACACATTTCATGACCGAGCAGTTGAGCTGATGGAATAACCCAGCATTTTAGAGCTATTTTAGATGGAGTTACCATCACTGAAACTCCAAAAATGTAGGTCACCTTATTGTGGTCGTTGTGAAATGATCTTATGATCCAGGTGCTGGTATTTCAACAGAACTAAAATCATAATGATTTGAATGAATACACCTGTTAAACGCTGATGAATATGGATTCATTCATGCAGCACTTTTCACATCTTGTTCACCTCGCAACGACACATTTGCTCATTCACACACACATTCTCAGAGATTGATGCCAAAACACAAAACCAACTTAGAAGGTTGAACACTGTTTACATCCACTCTGTTAATATAAATGTAAGGTGTGCATACCTGTTCAGCCTCTGTGTCTAATTCAGGCTCTCGTATCATGGGTGCTACTATGGCAACCCTGCAGGGAGAGGGGCAGGAGATGGATGATGTTTGTCGTCTTTTAGGAGGGAGAGCGGGAGGACTGAGACAGAGAGAAAGACCGAGCGTTAGCTTCCAAAGATAGAAATGTCACGGCTGCTTGGCATCTACCTGTAAACATGTAAACATGTCTGCTGTATTTGATTCTGAGTTACTTCCACATCAGGACCAAACTGTGATCAGGAAGGTCTGGATTTCTGCTTCTGACCAGAAACAAGATTAACAAAACTATTTCTAACACCAACAACTGTTCTGTCACCTAAACTTGTCTTTTGAGAAAAACCTCATCACATATAAAATCCTCTGTTTTCTTACAGGTTTATGTCACCTTTCAGTTCAGGCCTGACAACATTGTGTGGCAGATGAAGGAGGTCCTGGGTGGGGTTTGAACCCTAGACTCCCAAGTCAAACTTGCTAACCAGCCAGCCAAAGGGATATCCCAGTGGCCAAGTAGCCAGGGCGCATGATCACGCATGATCACTCAGAGGCACAGTGACAGGACCGTCATCTGTCACAACTGCCACTGTAACAACTCCTGGATTATATCTTCAACCAATATTCTGGGTTATTTGGGTTGGGTTAACAGTACGGGTTATTTTTTTCAGAGAATAACTTTTCTGGGTTACACGGCTAATCTGTAACCAAGGGAAAAGCTCCGCTGGAAAAGTGTGAAGCCCGGAAGTTAAGTTAAATAGTTGTAGTTCTGTCTTCATCCACTAGGGGCTTCAAAACAGATTAAATCCTCATAGACTCCCATGTTAAGGCCAACTTCACAGCAGAAATAAACATGTTTACAGCAGAAATAAACAGGTTTACAGCAGAAACAAACATGTTTACAGCAGAAGTAATCCGATTAACAGCAGAAATAAACATGTTTACAGCAGAAATAATCAGGTTTACAGCAGAAATGAACATTTACAGCAGAAACAAACATGTTTACAGCAAAAATAATCCGGTTTACAGCAGAAATAATCCGGTTTACAGCAGAAATAAACATGTTTACAGCAGAAGTAATCCGATTAACAGCAGAAATAAACATGTTTACAGCAGAAATAATCAGGTTTACAGCAGAAATAAACATTTACAGCAGAAACAAACATGTTTACAGCAAAAATAATCCGGTTTACAGCAGAAATAAACATGTTTATAGCAGAAATAATCAGGTTTACAGCAGAAATGAACATTTACAACAGAAACAAACATGTTTACAGCAGAAATAATCCGGTTTACAGCAGAAATAAACATGTTCATAGCAGAAATAATCAGGTTTACAGCAGAAATAAACATGTTTACAGCCTGGTTTGAACATAATTTTAGGTTTAATAGGTCAAGTTTACCATCATGTCAACTGGAGGGGTGAATTTTATAATAACTCATCTGTTTACATGTTATGTAATCTTGAAATTACACATAATTAGAGGCATGTCCTTTTGATTGACATGTGGCAGACCGGGTGCCGGTTTTAGCTGTTGAGGCTAACAGTTAGCTCCCTGCCAGGAAGGCCTCAGCCTGTAGCAGAGTTGCACAGCGGTGGTTTTTAGCTGGTTAACAACAAGTTTAAACGTGTCCTACCTACGCATCCTAAAAGTGCTCCAGAGTCTTGCTCAGCATGAGGGTGAGCATAAAATAAACATCATTCTGTGGGTATACAGGGTCAAAAATAACCCATTTAGGGCCATTTTTGACCCCGGAGATTTTAGTGTGTGGAGTCATGAAGACATTGAAAC
The DNA here is from genome assembly GCA_023101725.1 of Atherinomorus stipes. Taxonomy (NCBI): domain Eukaryota; kingdom Metazoa; phylum Chordata; class Actinopteri; order Atheriniformes; family Atherinidae; genus Atherinomorus; species Atherinomorus stipes. Next base: position 283,277 of record JALJCO010004875.1, read on the forward strand.
CACAGCAGCAGGACTTCCTCAGGTCAGGAGACACAGTCAGAGTTTGATATGATTAATGGTTTAATTCCACAAAAAGAGAAGAAAAGCTGCTGTCGTCTGTCTCCCTCCCTCACTCTTCTCACTTCTTCTTCTGTTTTAGTTAACAGACAGGAAGTGTATGGCAGTCTACTTCCTGTTTCATCTGCAGTTCTATTTCTGATCACGCTCTGTGCAGGTCTCAGCAAACAGACGCTTGTTTTCTGACTGACTGGAAGTCCCAGCAATCAAAGATCACCTGACCCAGAAAATCCAGATTATCTGACCCAGACTGGCTTAGACTGACCAAAAACACCATGCCCAGTTAAACTCAGACTGACCCAAACCAATCAAGACCAACTGACCTAGAAAATCCAGATCATCTGACCCGGACTGGCCTAGACTGACCCAAAACACCGTACCCAGTTCAACTCAGACTGACCCAAACCAACCCAGACCACCTGACCTAAATCAACTCAGACCACCTGACCCAGGCTAACCCAGACTATAGCCCCGTTTCCACCAGCGGGTCTGGGTCGGGTCGGGCTGGATCGGTACTCGTTTTCTTGCGTCTCCACAGATAAAAACTGGGACGGGTACCCTTACAGTATATCCGACCCGACCCGGCCTACTTTTTTGGCACCCTTCGGTAGGGGTACTGATCTAACCGATCCGGACCAAAGAGGTGGAGCTAACACAAAGCAATACACTGATTTGTTGAAAAATCTCACTTCCCGCATGACCAAGCGTAAAAACCCAGCAGAAATAAACATGTTTAGAACCTTTCGTTTCTGTCATGTGTGGCGCGGTGTTTTGGTTAAACGGCGTTGCACAGCGATGATGTCACGCGATCACGTAGCAGCGCTGTCCAGCGCCTCCAGAGTGGGTACAGGTTGCTGTGGGGACGCAGCGTGAAATCAACGCATCCGTACCAAAACCCACCCGATCCGCCCTGGCCCGACCTGACCTGCGGGTGGAAACTGGGCTCAACTGACCCAGAAAATCCAGATTATCTGACCCAGACTGGCCTAGACTGCCCCAAAACACCTGAACCAGGCTGACTTGACTGTCCCAGATCACCTGATCCAGACCATCACAGACAACCTGATGCGGACTGATTCAGACCACATGACCCAAATCAACCCAAACCACCTGACCCAGGCCAACCCAGACCACCTGACCCAGGCCAACCCAGACCACCTGACCCAGGCCAACCCAGACCATCTGACCCCAACCAACCGGGACCACCTGACCCAGGCCAACCCAGACCACATGACCCATTCCAACCCAGACCACCTGACCCAGGCCACCAAACCTAGTCCCCCCCAACTCGGCTCGGCCAACAAGTTGACCATCACTAGACCAAAATTATCCAAACCAGTTGACACAGAATGGACAAGTATCTCATATTACTAAATATTTGACATCTGGTTCAGACTCACCTCTTTCCTTGAGGGGGTGTCACCTGGGCAAGGGGCATCGGGGGTTTGGGAGGAGCTGGTTTCAGGAGCTCCTCCCTTTTTAAACTGATATTCTCTTCCTTATCATTCTGTGCAGGAATCCAACAGGTTGATGTGCTGTCTGAGGTGTCCTTATAGTCCAGCCCCTCTGACTGCGATAGGACAGGAGACAAGGGGGTGGAACCATCTTGCCTCTCTGTAACCAATCGGACCAGCACCTGATGGACGTAGGAAAATAAAAGTTATTTTATAAACTAAACACAGTTATTGTGAATTTAACTAATGTGGTTTATAGGATCAGTTGCATTTAATGACATAATCATTGGATTGCACTGACTGGAATCATAATAACATACCAGTGAATTGGACTGAATTGGGAGAACAGATATTTGGATTGAATTTGATTATTACTGGATTACAGTAAAGTGGATTAAATCTGATTATAATAGGAATGCCATGAACTGGATTAAACTGGATTCTAATCAAATTAGAGTGAGTTGGATTAAACTGAATTATTATCAGATTACAGTGACTTGCATTGAATTGGATAACAACTGGATTACAGTGATTTTTTTCAAGTAATTTTGACTGAATTTCACCATAAATTGACTAAAATTGAACAACAATGAACTGGATTAAATTGAAATATTTCTGAAGGGACTGTATCTGTAAAAATGCATTGAGATTACTTTAATTATGCACTGTATTAATAAAGTTAAATTGAACTGGATTGAATTAAATCAAATTAAATTATATTAGATTAAATTAAATTGAACTGAATTGAATTGAAAAGAACTGAATTGAACTGAATTGAATCAAACTGAACTGAATTGAATTGAACTGAATTGAACTGAGTGAAGTGGGACTGAAGACAGAAGAAAACAGAAAAAAGACTTCTCATTGTCCATCTTTCAGACAACAGCCGTCCTCACCTTGACACTGTCCAGCACTGCCTTGATCACAGTTGTAGCACTTTCTGAGGACTCATCGTTGTCGTGGGAGACGCCCTGCAGCATCACGACCCGATCTACCCAGCGTATTAGCTGAGCCAGAGACCGGTAGAGACGAGTGAGACAGGCAGAGATGGTCTTACTGCAGGGGGGACAGACAGGTAAGGACACAGCAGGCCCTCAGCAGTTCACGTTCTGAGGACAGCATAATGAACCGACCTGTTGTGGAGGTGTGGCTCGAGCTGAACCAGAGTGTGGACCGCCTCCAAGACTCCTCCAGAGGCACCACCCAGCAAGCCGCCCACCACAGACTGGTTCATGACCAGCTTGTCCCCTCCAGGCTTGCCCACTCCTAGTCTGTCCACCAGCGCTTTGAGGTACTGCAGAGAGCTGATGACGGCGCGCTGTTGGTCTTCTAACACACCCACAGACTGAAAAAACACACAATTCCCATCAATTCCCATCCCACCATTTCTGCAACTCAGTCATCAAACTGCCGGTAAAATCTGTCCACTAAAACTCAAACATTTGTCCACATATGAAGCTCCACGGGCTTAGTTTAAAAACTGTGAGCAACACGTCATATGACAGGACCTTTGACCAGTTTTGCCCTAAAGCGTATTTCTAATCATTATCAGGTCGGAAGGAAGTGGAAAACAAAATAACGGTGAGGTAGAAGAGTTGAGAGGAGCAGAGTTGAAAATGGCAACTTTGTACATCAGACGTCTTGAAACCGAAAGTAGAGCAACATGAGATAAGAGGACTAAACAGCTCGCTACTTTCAGTACTTTTCTGGGAACTAATGAGATATCTAATAATTTTTCATGAGGTCATTGGTGGAAATACAAAGTTTCATTTAGGAACCTTTGTTATAAACAAATGCTTTCTTAAGTCTGCCACAATATTCATAAAAACTTCATTCATTAAGTTATTTGTATGTTCTTGGATAAGAACAATCCTACAAAAAATCAGAAGGATTTTCTAAGTGCCAACCCCTTTAAACAAAGTCAGTGTTTGTGTTTCTTCTGTTGTTCAGTTTAGTGACAATTTTTTTTATTTTTAAAATTCATTTTGGAAAATTGCTAAATATTCATGTCCAAACATTATAATTTCCCTCAGGGGAAAATTAAAGGAATAGTTCACCCTCAGAATGATTTAACTTTATTTTCCACTTACCCTGATGGTGAGCAAGACTCTGGACCACTTTTTTAATATGTCAAATGCAGATGGAGTTCAGGGCGACTTCTCGTTTCCCCCCCAATAGAGTTTGCCAGGGTCCGAGCCAAAAAGGTCCATAAAAGTCCACAAAAACTTGTCAATATTCCTCCATACTGCTCGTCGCATGTAATCCAAGTTTACCTGGCCGACCACTTCATGGCTGAGTTGCTGTCGTTCCAAAACACTTCCATTTTCTAATACAGCTGACAGTTGAGTGTGGAATATTTAGGAGTGAGGAAATTTCACCACTGGATGTGTTGCACAGGTGGCATCCTATCACAGTCCACGCTGGAAGTCACTGAGCTCCTGAGAGCGACACATTCTTTCACACGTTTGTAGGAACAGTCTGCATGCCGAGCTGCTTCATTTATACACCTGTGGACATGAAAGGGATTGGAACACTTGATTCCATCATTTGGATGTGCATTTGCAAGTTAATGCCTGAAAGTGTCCATAAGAGACTGAAAGACAAGGTGTAGAGATAGACACAGATGTAAATTACCTTCCGTCATAACCATAGAAATCATTGATGTTGTAAATGTGAATATTTAAGTTCTACAATCAGCAGGTGATACTGGGAGCGTCAGACAACTTGGACGTTTATGGAGTGATATTCTTACAGTATATTGCACTGATGGTTTTAGGAAGACCAAAAATAACATCCATCTTGACCGTGACTTGCTCTTGAAATTAATGAAATTAATGAAAAGTAGTTTAAAGGAATAGTTCACTCTCAGAATGATTTAACTTTATTTTCCACTTACCCTGATGGTGAGCAAGACTCTGGAGCACTTTTTTTAATATGTCAAATGCAGATGGAGTTCAGGGCGACTTCTCGTTTCCCCCCAATGGAGTTTGCCAGGGTCCGAGCCAAAAAGGTCCATAAAAGTACACAAAAACTTGTCAATATTCCTCCATACTGCTCGTCCCATGTAATCCAAGTGTCCTGAGTGGGTAGCGTCCAGAATTTACTTGAAACTACGCCATTTAGTATATTTTTAGAGTCTAAAAAGGAGTATTGTTTACGTCCATGAAGCGCGCACATGCACGGTAACGAAACTACGGAAGCCTTGGCGTTCAGAGCCCACTCTGCCGATAATGCAAGCGTAGAAGAAGAAATTCACTGTTTACATTGTGGTAAGAGCACAAGAGCTCTAAACAAACCGGGACAAACACAGGAGGGGTTGGATATTGATCTAAAAGAAAGAAAGAAAGAAAAAGAGAAAGCGCGATCTCGTCTGCCGTGGCTTCCGTAGTTACGTGAATGCGCATGTGCGCGCTTCCTGGACATAAACAATACTCCTTTTTAGACTCTTAAAAATATACTAAATGGCGTAGTTTCAAGTAAATTCTGGACGCTACCCACTCAGGACACTTGGATTACATGGGACGAGCAGTATGGAGGAATATTGACAAGTTTTTGTGGACTTTTATGGACCTTTTTGGCTCGGACCCTGGCGAACTCCATTGGGGGGAAACGAGAAGTCGCCCTTATCTCCGTCTGCATTTGACATATTAAAAAAAGTGGTCCAGAGTCTTGCTCACCATCAGGGTAAGTGGAAAATAAAGTTAAATCATTCTGAGGGTGAACTATTCCTTTAAACTACTTTTCATTAATTTCATTCATTCAAGAGCAAGTCACGGTCAAGATGAATGTTATTTTTGGTCTTCCTAAAACCATCAGTGCAATATACTGTAAGAATATCACTCCATAAACGTCCAAGTTGTCTGACGCTCCCAGTATCACCTGCTGATTGTAGAACTTAAATATTCACATTTACAACATCAATGATTTCTATGGTTATGACGGAAGGTAATTTACATCTGTGTCTATCTCTACACATTGTCTTTCAGTCTCTTATGGACACTTTCAGGCATTAACTTGCAAATGCACATCCAAATGATGGAATCAGGGTTTCCATCACTTCCATGACCACAGGTGTATAAATGAAGCAGCTCGGCATGCAGACTGTTTCTACAAACATGTGTGAAAGAATGTGTCGCTCTCAGGAGCTCAGTGAATTCCAACGTGGAACTGTGATAGGATGCCACCTGTGCAACACATCCAGTGGTGAAATTTCCTCACTCCTAAATATTCCACACTCAACTGTCAGCTGTATTATCAGAAAATGGAAGTGTTTGGAAACAACAGCAACTCAGCCATGAAGTGGTCGGCCAGGTAAACTGATGGAGCGGGTCAGCGAATGCTGAAGCACATAGTGTGAAGAGGTCATCAACTTTCTGCAGAGTCAATCCCTACAGACCTCCAAACTTCATGTGGCCTTCAGATCAGCTCAGGAACAGTGACAGAGAGCTTCATGGAATGGGTTTCCATGGTGATCAGCTGCATCCATCCATACATCACCAAGTGCAATGCAAAGCGTGGATGCAGTGGTGGAAAGCAGCCGCCACTGGATTCTAGAGCAGTGGAGGCGTCTCTGGAGGACCAATCACGCTTCTCCATCTGGCAATCTGATGGAGAAGTTTGGGTTTGGCGGTTGCCAGGACAACGGTACTTGTCTGACTGCATTGTGCAAAGTGTAAAGTTTGGTGGAGGGGGGATTATGGTGTTGGGGTGTTTTTCAGGAACTGGGCTTGGCCCCTTAGTTCCAGTGAAAGGAACTCTGAATGTTTCAGCATACCAAGACATTCTGGACAATTCCATGTTCCCAACTTTGTGGGACCAGTTTGGAGCTGGCCCCTTCCTCTTCCAACATGACTGTGCACCAGTGCACAAAGCAGGTCCATGAAGACCTGGATGCAGAGTCTGGTGTGGAGGAACTGGACTGGCCTGCACAGAGTCCTGACCTCAACCCCATAGAACACCTTTGGGATGAATCAGAGCGGAGACTGAGAGCCAGACCTTCTGGTCCAACATCAGTGTGACCTCACAAATGTACTTCTGGAAGAATTTTCGAAAATTCCCATAAACACACTCCTAAACCTTGTGGACAGCCTTCCAAGAAGAGTTGAAGCTGTTCTAGCTGCAAAGGTGGACCAACATCATACTGAACCCAATGGACCAGGAATGGGATGTTACTTAACAAGGGAGTGGGTATAGTAGTGGTAATTTGGCGCGGCAGACCCGGGTTCCAGGTCCCCGACATGACACTTGTTTGATCCACTCTGGACCCTTGAGCAAGGTCCTTAACCCCCCCCCCCCAACTGCTCCCCGGACGCTTTAAGTAGGATCACACTGCTGTGAGGTTCCCCCAGAGACGGGTTAAAATGCAGTGAACAAACTTCCTAATTAGGATTGATAAAGTATATATTATTATTATTATTATTATTGTTATTAAGCGAATACTTAGTGAGCAAATACTTTTGGCAATATAGTGTAAGTGCCAGCTGGTATGTCCTTTCAATGTATAAAGCTCGAAAGGGTGACGTAGTGGACTGGGAAAACTGCAATGAATCGTGGGTCTTATGGTCAACTGTCAAGTTTGTGTATGCTGACTACATGCACGATGCTGCCCTCGAGCTTTTTCTTTTGATTTGCAAGTTTTTTACAAGTTAAAAACATGGTGCAATCGTGCTGTGTCATTAACACCATCGTTCACAGGATTGTTCCGGTAAAAAAAGACGATGGGGTGAGATTTGACTCATTTCCAACGTGGAAGCAAAGCCAGGGAGCTCAGACATGTGAGCTAACAAAGAGATGCCGAATGGCCGGGATAGTAGCTGTGAGACGACCAAATATCACTTTCAACACTTTCAAGACCTCCGTAAATGAATGAAACCGTCCAGACTGGGGACAGTCAGTACATGTCGGACACACAGAGGTGAAAGCTGCAGATAACGACAGATTTCAACGGAAAAAAGGAGACGGGAGAGAGATACAGCAGTCAGCAATGCAACTGCAACATTCTCTTTGACCCGATCCATTTTTCCATGAGTTTGTGTCTGTGTCTCGCAGTACTACGCTGTATACAGTCGTCCTCAAAATTATTCATACCCTCCAATTTAAGATAAGACTAAATTCAAAATAGTAATTCAAATAACAAGGAACTGAAGAAACTAATAATTAATGAAAATTTACAAAATTATAATTTAGTGAACTAAGATAGCTTTTCAATTGTGGTTGAAAATAATAATTAAAAATAAAGAAATTAAGAAAACACCTGATTGCAGTGATTGCCTCAAAGGTTGCTCGACAAAATTTTAGCTTCAGAGCCCCATTATGTTTAATTTTTTTATTTTTTATGTGTTTGTTTTTAATATTTCTTTCAAACCACAATTTAAAATCAGTGTCATGATTTTCATAGAATTTTTATTTATTATTACTTTTGTCGTTTTTCATCTTATTACACAAACAGCTGATTTTTTTCCTTCTTTAATTTGAGGGTATGAATAATTGTGAGGACGACCGCAAACCAAAACTCTTGCCAGTAAAGCCCGTCATGCATTGTGAAATGTCACGTGCCCTTTCAAGCCCTTTAAAAAGATGAGTATTCACCCATCTAAGAGGAAATTTTGCAGCGTCTGAAGCTGAATTTGGGAATTTCATGAAAGATTTTTGTAATACAGGAAGTTTGACTTTTGCTGTCTCCATGTGTATGTTGATGTATTTTACATAATAAGGCTCTTTCAGATCTCAGAATACATCCACCCAAACTCTACTTCACCTGGTTCTGGTTCAGATTCAGATCCAGATCCGGTGGTCTGGCTCTCTGCGATGGGGTGTGTTTGATTCGCTCGGCTGCTTTGATCAGCTGTGTGTTGAGCTTCCCCTTCAGCTTCATGGTGAGAGAATGAGCGAGCTGAGAGGCTGAGGAGAAGAGAACACCATCATTACCGTCATCATCGTCTCATTGAAAGTTACACCTTAATCTGTGGAGGGCAGAACAGGAAGTTGGTGTTTTTGGCCTGTAGATGCTAACATGCTGTCAGGAAGAAGTCAGAGGAGAAGCTTACCTGTCTTGCTCTCAGAGCGGGAGGACATGTCTGCAGACACAGGTGTTTCTAACAGTTTATTCTTCAACTCTCATGCTGAAGAGCTCGGCTCTGCCCGTCTTCTGCTGCCGCTCTTTCTTCCTTCCTCCTCTTCCTCTTTCTGACTTACATCAGTTACATTCTCTGTGACTTTGATGATGATGATGACGGTGAGGAGGAAAGCAGAATCACAGCCTACAACACCACCCACAGGCTGCATGTACTCTTTGTTATCACTTCGTATGCACGTATTGAGCAAAGGTTTGGCAAAAATGTCTTTGTTAAGATTTGTAAAGATGAGCTATCTGAATATAAAGGTTAAGGTTAAAGATTCAGATTTTCCAGTGAAATAATCTACACGTGCAAAGTGTTAAAGGAATAAAAACACCTTAAAATTTATTACAGCTTCTTTCAGTTGTTTCTGTGTGACAGAAAATATCCTAGAACCAGACATACGATCATCGTCTGCATCTTTTCAAGTTTTACAGTGTGTGAATTTGTACTTGGAGGTCTTGAATCTCATTGAGATTTTGTACTATAACCTATTGCCAGAAGTATTCACTCACCTGCTTTGACTCACATATGAGCTTCAGTAACATCCCATTCCTGATCCAGAGGGTTCATGATGATGTTGGTCCACCTTTGCTGCTAGAACAGCTTCATCTTCTGGGAAGGCTGTCCACAAGGTTTAGGAGTGTTTATGGGAATCTTTGACCATCTTCCAGAAGCACATTTGTGAGGTCACACTGATGTTGGACCAGAAGGCCTGGCTCTCAGGGTGGATCCCATTTCACCCCTTGGCCATTCCCCCTCCGTTTTGCGTGTTCATGTGTAGGGGTGTCCCAATACATGTTAGGCCGGAGGGGAGGGCTAAGTGGTAGAGTGGTAAAATCACCAGCAAGATGGCTGCTGCCGAGTCCAAAAACATCCACGAATAGAAATATTTTCTCCATAGATAAAGTTTAAAAAGTATGAAAAACATTTTATTGTCCAGTTTAACGCTGTTTAAATGTTTAAGGGTCCTTTTCTTTGTAAAATGCACATGAAAAAAAACACAGGCTAGTACTACATCGATGCTTCAGTTACATAAACGCTACCAGGCTGAAAACCAGCGGTGCTCTGCAGGCTGCCTTGATAATCTACACTGATAGATGATCAATAAAAATTTTGGCAACATCACTGCTGGTCTTCATTTACATGGAGGTCCTTCATGGGATAAAACACAAGCAGGGATGTCACGCACAAATTGAATTTGCTTGTTAACGTTAATCCACAGCTGTAGACGGCTGATTTCTCCAGATTTGCGCCAACAGGTCAGCACATCTGCTTACACACAATCCGGCGGGTCACTGATGACGTATGTGATTGTTGGAGGGGGGTCCCAATTTGTAGTGATTGACTTTCAGCCCTGCCCCTCCTAGCTTTGTTTTAAGTGGCAAGGGAAAGGGGTAAAAAAAGAGAACTGAGACTGGATCTCAGTCGCCGCTCTGATTCATCCCAACGGTGTTCTATGGGGTTGAGGTCAGGACTCTGTGCAGGCCAGTCCAGTTCCTCCACACCAGACTCTGCATCCAGGTCTTCATGGACCTCCTTTGTGCACTGGTGCACAGTCATGTTGGAAGAGGAAGGGGCCAGCTCCAAACTGGTCCCACAAAGTTGGGAGCATGGAATTGTCCAGAATGTCTTGGTATGCTGAAGCATTCAGAGTTCCTTTCACTGGAACTAAGGGGCCAAGCCCAGCTCCTGAAGAACACCCCACACCATAATCCCCCCTCCACCAAACTTTACACTTGGCGCAATGCAGTCAGACAAGTACCGTTGTCCTGATGATGTATGGATGGATGCAGCGGATCGCAATGGAAACCCATTCCATCCAAACCCATGAAGCTCTCTGTCACTGTTCTTGAGCTGATCTGTAGGCCTCGTGAAGTTTGGAGGTCTGTAGTGAATGACTGCAGAAAGTTGGTGACCTCTTTGCACTATGTGCTTCAGCATCCGCTGACCCGCTCCGTCAGCTTACGTGGCTAGTTGCTGTCATTCCCAATCACTTCCATTTTCTGATAATACAGCTGACAATTGACTGTGGAATATTTAGGAGTGAGGAAATTTCATGACTGGACTTGTTGCACAGGTGGCATCCTATCACAGTTCCACGCTGGAATTCACTGAGCTCCTGAAAGCGACTCATTCTTTCACAAATGCTTGTAGAAACAGTCTGCATGCCGAGCAGCTTCATTTATACACCTGTGGTCATGAAAGTAATGGAACACCTGATTCCATCATTTGGATGGGTGAGCAAATACTTTTGGCAGTATAGTGTATTTTTAAATCAGTGATGTCTGGATCTTTCCAAAGATTTGGCTCCCTGAGAAGAGTCGGCTCTTACAGTTCCCAAACGGCTCATCATTCAGTATCACTCAGAGCTTCTACTTTAGTCTACTAATTATTAATGGTTTGTATGTTGGTAAGCAATGCTTCACTTAGTGCTTTTCATAAAATGTGTGCTTTTTTATTTATTTCAAAAAGTTTCCATTTAGATATGAACATTAACAGAGGTGGAAAGTAACTAATTACATTTTCTCTGTTCCTGTAACTGAGTAGTTTTTGCGAGTTATCTGTCATTTTTTGAGTAGTTTTTGAAATAGGTAATTGAACTTTTCCTCAAGTACATTTTGACCTAAGTAATTTACTTCAGTACTTTTTTACTTTTACTGAAGTGCATTTTTAGTTGGGAACTTTACTTTTACTTGAGTATAATTTAAGCAAAGTAAAGATACTTTTACTTAATTACAATTTTCAGTGCTTTTTCCACCTCTGAACACCAGATATAAACTGATATCTAGAGGTAAAGATCAGGCAATGGCCTCAATACTAAGTAAAGATGTAAATGTACACAGGTTAAATTCTTCCACACAAACATGTTTTCATCTGTGAGTGAATAGCTAAATTTTGCCATGTGGAAACGGAGCTGGTGCGAAGCCATTCTTAAAAAGAAAAGACAACCTACACACTCAAAAATAGAGGTACGAGACAGGAACATTTCTGTACCTGTACGTACATTTTTTACAAATGTTCTCTCAAAAGTACTATATTGGTCTTTATGAGGCCAGAAGTACCTATATACTATGAAAAAGGGTCCAAAGTAATATAAAGTACAAATTTGTACCACCATTTCAACCCTAAGGGTACCTGCAGCATTGGAAAATGTGTGTAGCTTGTACAATAACTATAAGTAGCAGTACTTCTAAACAGTAGTATAATTATAGTTATTCTATTATGATTTTCATAATAATCATAGTAATAATTATATGTATAATTATACATGTGTTTGACCTAATATTTATATAATAATTATTCATTTTGTAATGTTTCCCCCTTGGGTGTGGATATTCTGGTTAGTTTAATGAACTGCACAGGACCACGATGTCTGGTTGTCGTTTATTCCGCCATCTTGACACACACACAGAATCTCGCAACCGTCAGTGACATCACGTGAGACTACGGTGTCCCTAGTGGGCCGTCGGAATGTTACATCTCCCTTTTTTGATGAAAAAGAAAATATATATGTATATATCAATCTACTGAACACAATCTGGTGCATATACTTGGTCACATTAACAACCTCATATTATTATGTCTAACTAACATGTGAAAAGGTCACAAATGAACTTTGAACTCTCATAAGGCTATGAATTACTTGTTGGGAGGAGTAAGATTGCAAGTGCATGGAACATAAAGAGGGAATAGCAGTGATACAGTGCACTAGCACTTTCAGCTTTACAGGTAAGTATGGTTTCCATATTTAACATTTTAACAAGTGTGTTACAACAGGTGATATTTTCTTCTTTTTTTTTTTTTTTTTTTTTTTTAGGGCAGCGTCCGCCTACACCCTTTACAATTCACAAGTCAAGGATTTGCCTTGGCCGGATTACACGGCGGATCTTGTTGTGTAGCCAGGCTGCCGCTGCTGTGGCTGAGTTTCTGGTTGTGTGTGGTTCTTAGGTTCAGGGCATGGAGGCTGTGTGTGACCAGCATGTGTGTTCGTGAGCTGGGTGCTGTCAGCATGTGAGGGCAGTGTGTGGTTGGGATGTGTGTATATACGCTGGGTGTTGTCAGTGCGTGAAGGCTCTCGGCTTTCACGGAGGTGCCAGCGGTCCGTCGGAGAGTCTGTCCATCTCTTGTTTGGATGTAGTAGCTCCTGTCCGTGCCTGCATGCTGTGTCACCATTGCAGGTCTCCAGGATCCATCTTCCTGCTGGAAGCAAATGGGGGTGCCGACAGGTAGATGAGACAGGGTCCTGGTGGTTCTGTTGTAATATGTCTGCTGGCGGCGTTGGCAGGCCTCTCTTCTCTCGTGAACAGCTGTCTGGAGCGCAACGCGAGGCTGCAGCTGTCTCCCTGTCACTGGGAGAATGGAGCGCAGACGTCGGCTCATGAGGAGCTGGGCAGGCGACTGCAGATTGTCCACAGGAGTGGTTCTGTATTCGAGGAGAGCAAGGTAAGGGTCTTTGTTTTCAGCCTTGGTTTTGTACAGGATGCATTTTGCCGTCTGGACAGTTCTTTCAGCGAGCCCGTTGCTCCGTGGGTAGCGTGGACTCGTAGTGGTGTGTGTGAAGTCCCACGCGTCTGCGAAGCGGCGGAACTCCTCCGAGCTGTAGCATGGACCATTGTCGCTGATGACAGTCTCTGCGATGCCATGCCGGGCGAATGCAGACTTGAGTTTGGTGATTACCGCAGAGGATGTGCAGCTTGGGAGTTGCTCCATTTCGAAGAACCTACTGTAGTAATCTACTATGATGATGAAGTTCTGTGCATTCCATGTGAAGAGGTCTGTAGCCACCACCTGCCATGGCCTCTCTGGTATGTTGTGTGATAGAAGGGGCTCTTTGGTGTTTGTTTTCTGTCTTTCTTGGCATATGTTGCACTGAGCTATTTCTGTTTCGATCTGTTTCCCCATTCCGGGCCAGAAAAGGAGGTCTCGGGCTCTGTGTTTACTTTTTTCAATGCCCATGTGCCCTGTGTGTATGCGCTGGATCATGTTATTTCTGAGTCTTTGAGGAATTATAATTTTCTCCCCTTGAAGAGAATGCCTTGATTTAGAGATTTCATCTCTGTAGTTCCAGTATTCCTGGATATTGGGTGGGCATTTTCTCCTCTCGTCCGGCCATCCATCCTTTATGGCTCTGTTGAGCGCTGTGTGTTGTGCATCTTGTGCTGTTTCTTCTTTGTCTCTAGCAGTTTGTTGTTGCTCACAGGGACACTGCTGATGAGGTGTGTGTACCTGTGCTTCCATGCTTTCCTTAGGCTGCTGTCGTTGTGCTCGATGGATTTGCGGGACAGGGTATCAGCCACTGGTATCTTTTCCGGGACGGTGGATGATGTGGATGTTGTATTTTTGGAGCTGTAGAATCATCCTCTGTAGCCGTGGTGGTGCTGCGGTAGAGGTTTTCGGAGGATAGCTTCTAGGAGGCTTGTGGTCAGATTCTACAGTCACTCTGCGCCCGTACATGTACTCGTGGAAACGCTTGCAACCGAAAAGTACAGCGTATGGTTCCTTTTCAATCTGTGATAATTTTCTTCGGTGCTGTTGAGGGACTTGGATGCATATGCGATGGGCCGTCCCTCCTGGAGCATGACAGCACCGAGGCCGCACTTTGAAGCATCCACTTGAAGTCTCAGCTCCTTCTTGGGGTCGAAGTAGGCAGTACTGGGTGATGTGTTATTAGTTCTTTCATCTGTGTAAACACTTTTTTGTGGTTTCTGTCCCATACGAACTCGCTGTCTTGCTTCAGGAGGTGTCGCAGTGGTGCATTTACCTCTGAAAGATGTGGTGCAAACCGGGCCAGGTAATTGATCATCCCGAGAATGGTTTCTAGTTCTCCTTTGTTTGTGGGTGGCTGCATTTCCTGGATTGCCTTTACTTTCTTTGGGTCTGGTTTGACACCTTCGCGTGAGAGCGTGTGGCCGAAGTAGCTGACCTCTGACAGGCATATTTGGCATTTTTCCAGATTTAGTTTTACTCCTCTCTCTCTTGTGCGTCGCAGCATGGCTTCCAGGTTTTTGTCATGCTCCTGTTTTGATCTACCAAAGACCAGGATGTCATCGACAATGGCAGCTACGCCACTGAGGCCTTCATATGTCTCGTCGATCCGTCTCTGGAATTCATCCTGGGCTGAGTTGATCCTGAAGGGCAGCCTCAGAAACCGGTATCTGCCAAAAGGGGTGTTGAATGTTGTTAGCAGGGATGACTCTGTGTTCAGTTTTATGGCCCAATAGCCAGACCTGGCATCGAGGATGCTGAAGTAGCATGCGCCAGCTAGTTTGGTGGTGACGTCTTCCAAGGTTGGTAGCGGGTAGTGTGGTCTTTGGATCGCCTTATTGAGGTCCCTTGGGTCCAGGCAGACTCGCAGCTTTCCTGTCTGGGGCTTTTCTACAACTACAAGTGCGTTAACCCATTTTGTGGGCTCTGTCACCCTGCAGATGATGTTGCTTGCCTCCATCCTGTCAAGCTCCTGTTTTAGCTTGTCTCGTAGAGCAATGGGAACTTGCGTGGTGGATATACCACTGGTGTGGCATTTGGATCAATATGGAGGTTACATTCCCCTGGGAACTCCCCAATGCCCTGGAAAACATCAGCATATTCCTTTAGAAGGTTCTGTGAGTCTGTGTGGGTCTTTTTGTCCTCCTCATTTACTGCCAGTATCAGTTTTATTAGGCTTAAGTCCAGGCTGGCTCTCATCCCTAGGATGGGGGGTGCTTTTGTGTCCACTACATAGAATTTAAGCATCATGGTTTTATCTTTGTGCTTACATAACAGGCTGCAGGTACCCTTCACTTTCAATGGTTCCCCTCCATAAGTGGTGAGTTTTTGGGTGGCTGGCTTCACTGTTGTATCTTTAAATAGTCTTTTGAACACGTGTTCTGGGATGGCATTAATTTGTGCACCAGTGTCTATTTTGAATTTTACAGTCTGGGGTCCAATTTCAATTTCAGTGTATGCCTGTTCGTTGCTTTCCCCTGTGTTTTCGGTCGTGAGTCCATCAATGAATAATTCCATCTGATCATCTGTGGTGTCCTCATCCAGTGTGTGTACAGTTTTTGCACTTTTATGCTAGGGATGCACCGATGCATCGGCTGGACATCGGTATCGGCCGATGTTTGCCTCGTTAACTGCCATCGGCCATCGGCCAATAAAAATGACATTCGCCGATGGCAGTGGCCGATTATTATATAGCCTGAAATTCACTGCGGGATTGCGGGAATCGCGCATAATACCATCAACACCCGCAAACTTCGCTCGTATAATGCGGGAAATTTCCGCTTGCAATTGCAGCGACATAATGTGCAGTGAACGTTTGCATCGGAGCCATGTAATAGCGAAGCATAAAGGGCTCAACACATTAAGGCGATGTCGCTCCTTCTCCTTTCATTCAGGAGGAGTGACGTCGCCTCCCGCGTTGGCCATTAAATGCACGCTCGCGCGCTCCCTTTCTCTCTCTCTCTCTCTGACCTGTCAGATGTCGCAGCTCTCCCCTTGTTTATAAACCAGCCATAGTTGGCGGATTTCCCGCCGATAAGACGATACTTTCATGGAGTCTTATAACGTAAATGTAACTTCGGGTCCCCTGAAGGGAAGCTGGTCTGGACCAACACCAGTAAAGATCTGCGCTGTGGCAGCGCTGGTGTCGGTCTCGTTTACGACCCAAATCCTCCGGATCCTCAGGTAGCGCCATTGCTGGTCACGTTACCAAGCAGCCCAAATAAAAGTTTAGACTAACTGGCTCACAATATCCGTGTTTGATCATAATGATGGAGACACGAGCTGCTCAGTTTAATGTTGGTGTGATGAGACCATCATCAGCGCTTCTCACATGGCAGCTGAATGTGAGATCGATTCATAGATAAAGATAATATTGATAAATAATAGTTTGATATTAGGAATACATTTTATATTTTGATGCATAGGCTAAACAGCATTAAATATGCCCTATTAAAAATCTAAATTTGGTATTATTTTGGAGAAAGAAGCTGATTTGGAGAATGTTTCCTCATCATTTTCTCGCTGCTCTTCACTTGTTCTTGTTTATCTTTTATCTTATCTTCTTTATTATTTTCTGTGTTTTTATTTTCTTTCCTATTAAGTTCTTTGGGTGTTCTTAAAGGTGTTCTTAGATGTATTATTATTATTATATTCATTAAGTTTCTGACAGTTTTCTAGCCTTGCATGTAGAAGATGCTCTGTCCTCCCCAACACCAGTTTTATTTTAACAGAACTTTTATCAAACACAAGAGATTATGTAGAGGAGAGAGAACAGAACAGAACTGGAAGAAAGAACTACCAGAACTAGAAAAAGTTGTTACTCCGTAACAACTGGTGTGAATGCGTTTATGCTGAAATCGCTGAACTGAAATGCTTTAAGAAGTTAAACTATAATGCTCAAAGGCTAAAGAAGTTGAAGACGTTGAACTGAAATGCTTTAAGAAGTTAAACTATATTGCTCAAAGGCTGAAGAAGTTGAAGAAGTTGAACTGTCATGCTTATAAGCTGAAGATGTTGAAGCATAAGGCTGAAGAAGTTGGAGAAGTTGAAGAATTTGAAGCATAAGGCTGAAGAAGTTGAATACATCGAAATATAATGTTAAAACAGAGCTGAAGATGGATCAAACAGTTGAATGATTGTTGAATTTGGCTTAAAATAGTTTAAAATGGCTTTAAATATTTGAAAATGCTTTGAAAAAAGGTTTAACGAGCTTAAGATAGGAAAAGATGGCTGAAGAGACCTCATGGAAGCCTGAACTAAAATCAGTTTAAGGTTGAAGGCAACATTAAAAGTACTGCAACATTAAAACTGCATGGAAACAGCCTGAAGACAGCTTAATCAGAGCTGAATTAAATCCCTCCAGCTCAGTTTGATACCAAGACTAAATGTCAATATAAAGAGCATCTAAAAACCTTTCTAGTGATATTAATATTATCTTTTTTGGAGCTACCACCACCGAGATACATTGATTTCTTTGTTTCTTTCTAAGGCCCCGCCCACTTCCGGTTTGAAAGTGATGTCGGACTTGATGTCATCACAAAGAGCAGAAAATAACCTTTGTAGTGATATCACTTTCATAATTTTCGGAGCTACCATCACAGAGATACAAGAATTTATTTGTTTCTTTTTTAGGCCCCGCCCACTTCCGGTTTGAAGTGACGTCGGACTTGATGTCATCAGAAAGAGCAGAATATACCCTTTGTAGTGATATCAGTTTCATAATTTTCGAAGCTACCATCACAGAGATACATGAATTTTTTTTTTTATAAGGCCCCGCCCACTTCCGGTTTAAAAGTGACGTCGGACTTGATGTCATCAGAAAGAGCAGAAAACAACCTTTCTAGTGATATTAGTTTCATAATTTTCGGAGCTACCATCACAGAGATACATGAACGTATTTGTTTCTTTTTGAGGCCCCGCCCACTTCCGGTTTGAAAGTGACGTCGGACTTGGTGTCATGTGAAAGAGGAGAAAATAACCTTTATAGTGATATTAGTTTCATAATTTTCGGAGCTACCATCACAGAGATACATGAATTTATTTGTTTCTTTTTAAGGCCCCGCCCACTTCCGGTTTAAAAGTGACGTCGGACTTGATGTCATCTGCAAGAGCAGAAAATAACCTTTCTAGAGATGTTTCATCTGAAATTCTCAGATTTACCATGACCAAGATATGAACTTGTCTCTGATTCTGGTGAAGAAGTGGACACCATTTTCAATGACAGACAGAAAGAGAGATGATGAAGAGGAGGGAGGATGATGGATTAACCAGAAAAGAGAGATGATGAAGAGGAGGGAAGATGAGGCTAGGAGCCAGGAAAGAGAGATGATGAAGAGGAGAGAAGATGAACAAGGAGCCACGAAAGAGAGATGATGAAGAGGAGGGAGGATGATGGAGGACCCAGGAAGGAGAGATGATAAAGAGGAGGGACGGTGAGGGATTAACCAGAAAAGAGAGATGATGAAGAGGAGAGAGGATGACGGAGGAGCCAGGAAGGAGAGATGATGAAGAGGAGGGAGGATGAGGGATTAGACCAGAAAAGAGAGATGATGAAGAGGAGAGAGGATGACGGAGGAGCCAGGAAAGAGAGATGATGAAGAGGAGGGAGGATGAGGGAGGAGCCAGGAAAGAGAGATGATGAAGAGGAGGGAGGATGAGGAGGAGCCAGGAAAGAGAGATGATGAAGAGGAGGGAGGATGAGGCTAGGAGCCAGGAAAGAGAGATGATGAAGAGGAGGGAGGATGATGGAGGACCCAGGAAGGAGAGATGATGAAGAGGAGGGAGGATGAGGGATTAACCAGAAAAGAGAGATGATGAAGAGGAGAGAGGATGACAGAGGAGCCAGGAAAGAGAGATGATGAAGAGGAGGGAGGATGAGGAGGAGCCAGGAAGGAGAGATGATGAAGAGGAGGGAGGATGAGGCTAGGAGCCAGGAAAGAGAGATGATGAAGAGGATGGAGGATGAGGGAGGACCTGAGAAAGAGAGATGATGAAGAGGAGGGAGGATGAGGGATTAACCAGAAAAGAGAGATGATGAAGAGGAGGGAGGATGAGGCTAGGAGCCAGGAAAGAGAGATGATGAAGAGGAGGGAGGATGATGGAGGACCAGGAAGGAGAGATGATGAAGAGGAGGGAGGATGAGGGATTAACCAGGAAAGAGAGATGATGAAGAGGAGGGAGGATGAGGCTAGGAGCCTGGAAAGAGAGATGATGAAGAGGAGGGAGGATGATGGAGGACCCAGGAAGGAGAGATGATGAAGAGGAGGGACGATGAGGGATTAACCAGAAAAGAGAGATGATGAAGAGGAGGGAGGATGAGGAGGAGCCAGGAAGGAGAGATGATGAAGAGGAGGGAGGATGAGGGATATAGGAGCCAGGAAAGAGAGATGATGAAGAGGAGGGAGGATGAGGCTAGGAGCCAGGAAAGAGAGATGATGAAGAGGAGGGAGGATGATGGAGGAGCCAGGAAGGAGAGATGATGAAGAGGAGGGAGGATGAGGCTAGGAGCCAGGAAAGAGAGATGATGAAGAGGAGGGAGGATGAGGCTAGGAGCCAGGAAAGAGAGATGATGAAGAGGAGGGAGGATGAGGCTAGGAGCCAGGAAGGAGAGATGATGAAGAGGAGGGAGGATGATGGAGGACCCAGGAAGGAGAGATGATGAAGAGGAGGGACGATGAGGGATTAACCAGAAAAGAGAGATGATGAAGAGGAGGGAGGATGAGGCTAGGAGCCAGGAAAGAGAGATGATGAAGAGGAGGGAGGATGATGGAGGACCGAGGAAGGAGAGATGATGAAGAGGAGGGAGATGAGGGATTAACGGAAAAAGAGAGAGGATGAAGAGGAGAGAGGATGAGGAGGAGCCAGGAAGAAGAGAGATGATGAAGAGGAGGGAGGATGATGGAGGACCCAGGAAGGAGAGATGATGAAGAGGAGGGACGATGATGGATTAACCAGAAAAGAGAGATGATGAAGAGGAGGGAGGATGAGGGATTAGCCAGGAAAGAGAGATGAGGAGGAGGAGAGAGGATGACGGAGGAGCCAGGAAAGAGAGATGATGAAGAGGAGGGACGATGAGGGATTAACCAGAAAAGAGAGATGATGAAGAGGAGGGACGATGAGTGATTAACCAGAAAAGAGAGAGGATGAAGAGGAGAGAGGATGACGGAGGAGCCAGAAAAGAGAGATGATGAAGAGGAGGGAAGATGAGGCTAGGAGCCAGGAAAGAGAGATGATGAAGAGGAGGGAGGATGAGGGATTAACCAGAAAAGAGGGACGATGAAGAGGAGGTAGGATGATGAAGGACCCAGGAAGGAGAGATGATGAAGAGGAGGGACGATGAGGGATTAGCCAGAAAAGAGAGATGATGAAGAGGAGGGAGGATGATGGAGGACCCAGGAAGGAGAGATGATGAAGAGGAGTGAAGATGAGGAAGGAGAGAAGAGCTGTGGTGTTGAGGACATGGTGAGACACCAATTAAGTGGACAGAGGGACAGTGATGATGACTGCAGTGGCTTTAAAGCTTCATCTTCATCATACATTGCTTTGTAGATAAGGAATTAGGTCAAAGGTGAAACTAATTAACACAGCAGGGAGAACTGATCAAGTTGTCATGACAACGCAGCACCTGTGTGTGTAAGAGAATGACAGTTGATTTCAGTTACACAGACTTTATGCTTCAGTTTTCTATAGGAAAATGCTGGAGAACACTCCCCGAACAACTGTCCACTGAGAGAAATCCGTAACAGATATCAAAATAATTTTTTCACCGTGAGCGTCACGAGGCTTTGAGGAACTCAGAAATGTCTTTTATTTTATCCTAAGTGGAACAGAATTTAAATGCTGGCAGTTTAATTCTGCATGACTTTTTTGTCTCCCCATCCAGATTACAATGGAGTTTAATAGGGGCAAAATGGTGACTTTGTAAGATTCCGAGGGGCGTAGTTCGAAAACGGTGCGTCTGACGGATTTTTGACCCGGGGGGTCCGACGAAGCCAACGAGTCAAGCTCCGTTTTGATGTAAATTTTATTTTTCTGTGACGAAAACTGTGGAAGTTATGGGCATTTGTTCAAGATTTTCCTGAGGAGGAAAAATTTTTGCCTGAAAAGTGCAATTTTTCATGTTTTTTCAGAGGGCATAGCTCAAAAACGGTTGAAGATATGAAGCTGAAAATATAGATTGTAGTTGTTCAACTCCTGAAGAGTATTTGAAAGTTTGAATGGTGTTTCTAGCTGAAACTATGTTGAAGATATGAACGCTAATTGGAGCTGAAGGGTTTGAAGTTAGAGTGAAGTAGAGTGGAGCTGAAGGGAGTGAAAAAGCTGAATTTCTAAAAGTTGAACAATTTGTAAACTGGCATAATTCAAAATTGGCTGAAGATATCAATTTAAAAAAGAACAAGCTTTAAAGCTGAATCTCTGCTGATTCGTATAAAGTTTGAATGGTATTTCTAGCTGAAGGTATGAAAAAGCCTTAGTCGTTTAAAGAAGAGTAAGTTTTTTGAAGGATTTGAAGGTTTAACATTGAAGTCAATGGGGAAAATTTGATCAATAAATGATCAATAACTTGAAAACAGTTGAAGTTATCAATACCAGACTTCCGAGCACACATCTCCAGAAGGAGCTGAACATTTTAAAGTTTGAACGGCTAAAATCGGGTGAAGCATGCTGAAGATATGGACGACCAAAAAACGGCGGAAAAAAATAATAATAAAGAAAGAGAAACAGGAAAACAAATGTGTGAATGCTTTGAAAGCATTCACAAATTATGCTTGAAAGAGCAACAGATTACTGCAATATATACTTTTTATACTGAGTTGGTAACTGATGATGGCTGATAAAGAGAACGGAGACGGGACAAGAGAGCTGTCTAAGATGGAAACTAAGGACGAAAAAGATAAATAATGCTCTTATTAATCTGAGGTACGGATAGGACGCTGTAAGACCTGTGGTAAAGCGCCCTGTAAATATCCCCCCTCCCAAAGTATACAAATCCCTTAGTGAAGCATGTAAGGGGAATTCCCCCCCCCCATTTGAGAACTGAATTTCAGCTGATATATATAATGATTTACATGTGTCATCCACACTGGCTTAAGAAAAACCTTTTTCCCCTCTTGGGTGGGTGGGGAGATACTGGTAGAAGGCATCCACGCACTTTCCTCAGTAGAGAAACGAAGATGGCGGCGGTCGTGTCATATTTTACGTTTAGAAAAAGATCAGCGTTACGCAGTTTGAGTAATGCTCCAAAATACTTTTTATTGGGCATGAAAATGATCTTCTCATGAGTTGTTTTTGTTTATTAGGCTAAAACCACTCAATTTTGTTGGGCAATATCTGAAGCATTCTTTTTAGTGATTATCAGTCCCAGTTTTGAAAAGTTTAGAAAAGAGCTTGTTATAACTAATGTCAACCAAAAGTGACATTAAAGGTTGTTTCTGTTTCATTAATTGGTCTGATTGAATTTGTGCTCATTATGGACAGACTGATGAAGAACTGAAAGACTTGTAAATTTCTGTGGCACAAAGGAAGTAATAAATAAAAATAGAAAACATCGGCCATCGGCCAAGTTGTTATGTTAAACATCGGTATCGGTATCGGCCCAGATTTTCACAATCGGTGCATCCCTATTTTATGCGTGTACTGCTGTTTTGATCTGCAAACTTTGGCGAAGTGGTTAGGCTTCTTGCATTTTAAACACTGTTTCCCCTTAGCTGGGCAGGCGGCGTTGTGTATACATCCGCAGCGATGACATTCCTTATTTGCGGCAGCTTTGTTTGTGGCGGCGGGCTCCTTTACCCTGGCTTTAAAGCTAGATGGGCGCCTGTTGTCTGGTCTTCTCCCTACGGCATGTACGGCGTCACCGATGGGGCCACCGCCTCCGACCATGTCTTTGAGCTGAGCCTGCGCTAACTCGTGGGAGCGTGCAATATCTATGGCTTTGTCTAGCATTAGGTCTGCCCCGTGGCTGAGGAGTTTCTCGCGCACTCGCGGGGAATTGATAGCGAAAACAATGCGGTCCCTCACCATCTCGTCGCTGTTTGGGTATCCGCAGTCTTTGACGAGGAGCTTCAGCTCCGTGACGAAGTGTTCGAAGGTCTCGCCGTCCCACTGCATCTTCTCGTGGAAGCGGTATCTCGCGTATATCGGGTTGGACTTGGGCGTGAGGTACTCTGTGTACTTATCGTAGTACGTACTTAGCTTCTTAGCTTCGTCCGCTCCTAGTGTCCAGGTATTGTAGACGTCCCGTCCTTTTTCCCCGATCCAGAGGAGAAGGTAACTACAATTTTCCTCTTCGGTTTTGCCTTTCAGGGGCCCGGAAAACATCAGCTCGGCGTGTTGTCTGAAGCGGCGCCATGCTTCTGGTAGGTTCGGTGAGTCCCAGTTCATGCTGGGTGCTGGAACGCCGTAGGTATCCATGTTCGAACGGAAGGTGAGTTCTCGAGCTTCTACTCTGACACCATGTAATGTTTCCCCCTTGGGTGTGGATATTCTGGTTAGTTTAATGAACTGCACAGGACCACGATGTCTGGTTGTCGTTTATTCCGCCATCTTGACACACACACAGAATCTCGCAACCGTCAGTGACATCACGTGAGACTACGGTGTCCCTAGTGGGCCGTCTGTTACACATTTATTATTAGCATCTTTGATTGTTGTCATAATCTCTATTTTATTGACTTTTATTCATAATTTTTAATTGGTTTAATTGTACTTTATTAACTCATACAGCTTGATAAGGTACAAAAATGGACCAGGACCGAAGGTACAGAAATGTCTTTCAAAAAGGAACACCCCCAGTGACAAGCTTTGTACCCTTTTAAGTACAAATTGGTACCTCTATGTTTGAGTGTGTATGGGCCCTCCAAGAGGCAGGATGCAAGATGGGCTTGACAGGACAGGCTGCACGGTATCGACTGGAACAGAGAACGACCTCAAGAAGTTCCTGCAGAAGTGTGGATGTGGGTGGCAGAGTGACTTCACATAGAGGGTTGCACATCCACCAAAGGAAGGTGAAGTGTGGCAGGAACCTGACGGCACGATCGCACTGCCTCGGAAGATCAGACGAAAGGGACCCAAAGCCAGGAAGGAAACCACAGTGCAGCAGGACCAGACGGTGCCGAGGGGTTATTCGCTGCAGAGGTTGGCTATGAGATTGAATCAACCCCCGAGAACAGCAGTCACATCAGCCCCCGCTAAACACACAGTTAGCAAGGCAGCCCACGCCATTAGAAAGATCAAATGGCTGAGGGTGAAGGACCAGCAGGAACGGCGTATGTTTGACCAGCATCTGAGCTCATTGTGAGGAGCAGCAACACTCAAGCTGAAGATGCTCAGGAACTTCACTCACAAAGCATGAAGGGAGTATCTGGCACATGCGCAGTCAGGGTGTGGCTACCGCGAGACAGAAGCAAAAAAAACCTGCCAATGCAGCAAGCTAAATTTTCTAGATAAGATTCCTTGAAATAAGATGCATTGCCTTAAAACAATCTCTATCTATATCACTGAAATGTTTCTCTTTCAGTAATTTTGTCTTATTTTGAGTGTGATTAGATATTTTGACTAAAAATTAGAAAAATATACTTGCTAAGATTTGAGTTTTTGCAGTGTAATCTTAAGTTTTCTTTTAGTTTGAGGCAGCTTACAACATGGTTCTGTTCATTTCAGTATGTTTAAATGTAGATTAGTTCACCTTAGATTAGTTTAGATTTAGTTTAAAGTTAAAGTTAGTTGACTGGTTTCGTTTAGTTCGCTCATAAAGAAGACTCAACACTCATCGTGGTCATTCACACAATTTTATTCATGTGTGCTGGCCCTTATCACATGATATGAGAATACACAACATCACTACACGCTAACACACTGTGATGCACACGCACACACTCTTACACACACACACACTACAGTGTGGGCCGCTGCATATTTCAGTGATACAGATAACTGTTCTTCACATATATGTGTTACTTCATTATCACCATTATAATTCTTTTAATCTTCGTATATTGTGTAAACATATATTGATATTAACACCATACAGAGTGAACATCCACCAACAAAGGTGTGTTTGTGTGTGTTGGAGGCTGAGCTGCATTCAACACGCCGAGTTACTGAGCATGC
This sequence comes from Atherinomorus stipes, assembly GCA_023101725.1. Lineage (NCBI taxonomy): Eukaryota > Metazoa > Chordata > Actinopteri > Atheriniformes > Atherinidae > Atherinomorus > Atherinomorus stipes. The sequence goes on from JALJCO010004875.1 coordinate 308,502, forward strand.
TCACTCCACAGAAACGGCGGCGGCCAGATCCCGACGCAGCCGAGCGCAGCTCAGAGTCCGACAGCGACACACACAGCACCACATGCAAACACTAACAGGGAGCACAGGTACATCAGCGGGTTCAGTCGTCATGGAGACAAGCATCAGCTGACCACGGTCCGATCGTCTTCATCTTCGTCTGCAACTATACCTGAAACGGGCCGAGTCGGTCAGACGTGACGGGAACAAACACAGGAAGTGACACGTCGGTCCAAACAACAACCACATGGTTACGGACCGAGTCTGAATTACAGGTGAGGAACACACCGGTCTCACCAGGTGAGCCCGGTGAGCCTCTCTTACCTCCTCAACCCACTCAGAACCAGTTAGAACCAGCTGGAACATATGGATTCAATTAAATAAAGTCCAACTGGAACCACTGGGAATAAGACAGAACCAAACGGATCTGTTTGACATGGTGATGGACCAGTCAGAACCAGACTGAAGCAGGTGGAACTGGTTAGAACCAGATGGCAGTCTGAAGGTGGAGAGGTTGGTGGCAGAACACGGTCTAACGCTTTAAATCTATCACAGTCGAACACATCAGAATACAGATTTACTGAACACTGAGAGCTGAAGATCATAAATCAATGAATAGATCAATAAACAGACATGTTGAAATCATTTTTATACTTTACACTGTAAAGAAAAATTGCAGCCTCAAACGGGAGAGAAAATAAAAATCCAGGAGCTACCGGGTCTGACCTCAGACCAGCCTGAAGATCCAGAGCAGAGTGGGACGTCTCCGGAGGCGTCCAATAAATACATCACATGGTTCTGTTCTGACAGACGGACCAGAGATTCATGCACGCAGTATTGCTGATCAATAAGTCACAATGTGCTGATTACTATCATTATTACTGAAAGGTTCACAGAAACACAGCAGAGACACGAACACTTCGGGTTAACCCTCAATAGAAGACTGGGGGCTCTCTCCGTGGGCGGGGCTACCTTTACTGGGACGGCTGGAGGAAAAAAACCAGAGAACAAACGAACAAAGAGAAAAGAAGAGAGAAGAAGAGTGAATAGACAGAAAAACAGGGGCAGGGTTCGGCTTTTGGAACCAGCTACAACCCATCAGAACCGGTTCATATCAGTTAACAGTTGGATCATTTGCAGTCGGGCTGGGCAATGCAGATATTTTATTGGCTAAATAACAACATTCAATACACAAATATATTTTAGCTGTAGAGGAAAAACAGAAAGCAAAGACACGTTCAATTTATGTGCAAAAGTAATTCCAAGCCAGTTCCTGATATTTGGGCTTAAAGGATAAGTTTTTTTTTTTTCAACCTGGACCTTATTTCTAGGACTATATACGTACATTTACTCACCCGTAGGATTTCTGCATCACTCTGAGTCCTTCGGAAGACATTACGTTGAGTCGCCCTTCGGTGTGCATCCAGTATACTGGCGGAGACGGGGCAGCCACTATATAAGACATTATCTGCAGTAAAACTCCTTCATTTCACCAATACTTTAAAGGAATAGTTCACCCACAGAATGATGTAAATTTATTTTCCACTTACCGTCATTGTGAGCAAAATTCTGGAGCACTTTTTTAATATGTCAAATGCAGCCGGAGACCAGGACCACTTCTCGTTTCCCCCCAATGGAGTACGCCAGGGTCCGAGCCAAATAGGTCCATAAAAGTCCACAAAAACTTGTCAATATTCCTCCATACTGCTCGTCCAATGTAATCCAAGTGTCCTGAGTGGGTAGCGTCCAGAATTTACTCAAATCGACGTCATTTACTATATTTTTAGAGCCTAAAAGGGAGTATTGTTTACGTCCATGAAGCGCGCACATGCGCGGTCACGAAACTACGGAAGCCTCTGGGTTCAGAGCCTACTCTGCCAATAATGCAAGCGTAGAAGAAGAAATTTACTGTTTACATTTTGGCGACAGCGCGTCCAGAGTCTTGCTCACCATCAGGGTAAGTGGAAAATAAAGTTAAATCATTCTGAGGGTGAACTATTCCATTAAGTCAAAATCAAACCCCTCTTGTGTTTGTCCCGGTTTGTCTGCAGCTCTGTCGCTCTTAGCACAATGTAAACTGCAGACTAGGCTCTGAACACAGAGGCTTCCGTAGTTTCATGAATGTGCATGTGCACCCTTCGCAAAAGTAAGATGTACTACTGTTTAGGCTCTAAAAATATACTAAATGACGTCGTTTCCAGTAAATTCTGGATGCTACCCACTCAGGACACTTGGATTACATTGGACGAGCAGTGTGGAGGAATATTGACAAGTTTTTGTGAACTTTTATGGACATTTTTGGCTCAAGCCCCGGCAAACTCCATTATATGAAAGTTGGGGGGAAACAACAAGCCTTCCTGATTGCCGGCTGCATTTCAGATATTAAAAAAATGCTCCAGAGTCTTGCTCACCATGAGGGGAAGTGGAAAATAAAGTTACATCATTCTGTGGGTGAACTATCCCTTTAAGTAGAATGAACGAACAAACGAGTACTATTATCCCGTGAGTCCAGATTTAGCTTTCCATTAGTTATCAGGGTGTTCTACACACTTTTCGGGGCCGTGCGTTCATGATGCGCACTGCTGTAGTACAGCTGAGAAGATCAGCTCTTTACCCAGACAACAACAGAAACACAATTTCCGAAACTCTGAACTCACAGGACAATAGTACTCATTCATTCATTCTACTTAAAGTATTGATTAAATCAAGGAGTTTTACTGCAAATAATGACTTATATAGTGACTGCCCAGTCTCCGCCATTTTACTGGATGTCCAATGAAGAGCGACTCAGCATTATACCTTTCAAAGGACTCAAAGTGATGCAGAAACTTTACCGGTGAGTAAATGCACGTATAAACTGTTAGAAGTAAGGTCCAGGATGAAAAAACAGAAAGTTATCCTTTAAGCAGCTGTATGAAGAGTGATGTGTCATCTGCAAACAAGTTGGCTCTAAGAGCCGATTCTTTTAGGGAACGAGAAGAGTCAGCTTTCGTTGAATCAAACGTGACATGATGTTTAAAAAAATAAATAACAACCTCTGACTCTCTATAAAAAGCTTAACTTTTTTTTTTTTTTTTTGAAAACCCTGAACAAAGAATTGCATGTCAGCCTAAAACAATTCATAATTATGAGATCAGGATAAAATAGAGGCTCTGAGATAAATTAAGAGCTACAGTCGTTTTTAAAATTATTCATACCCTCCAATTAAAGAAAAGGTTAAATTCACAATAGTAATTCATATAACAAAAACTTAAGAAACTAATAATAGATAAAAATTTACAAAATTATAATTTAATAAATTTTTGTTTTTGAATTGTGGTAAAAAAAAGAATAGTTTAAAAAAACAAACAAACAGAACTGTCTAAATCACATGAGAGCACCTTTACAATGAACAGTGGACCAAAACTGGAGTAGGTAGCCTAGTGGCAATGTTGTGGGCCTTGGCACAGAAGACCTGGGTTTGAGTCCCCAACACAACAAAAAGCTTTTACAACATTACAGAATTGCAGTGATTGCTCAATAAAATTGTAGCTTCAGAGCCCCATCATGCTTGTTTACTTGTCTTATTTTTTGTTTGTTTTTAATATTTTCATAGAATTTTTATTTATTATTACTTTTGTCAATTTAATCTTATTTTATTTCACCTTATCACTCAGATGATTTTTTTCCATCTTTAGTTTGAGGGTATGAATTATTTTGAGGACGACTGTATAGATAAATTATGAGACATATATACACCGTCAGCAGGTCAGAGCCTCCTATTGGATAATTACTGCATGGGCGATTTAGCCTGGTACACCAGCCTGACTAACGCCATGTATGAGATACACGGTAAGTCAGTCTGGGTTCCCTCCATTGGAGAATGATTCCACTCCGGTAAAAAATTGACCGGACCAATCACAGCGCAGCAGTAGAATTATTAACAGATGAACGTTAAACTCCTCCGACGTCTCCACCGCTGTTTCTGCTCTGTTTTGGTGCGTAACTAACAGCTTCCGGGTCATAGTCACATGACGTGCGACACAAACGCTTTCTCATGTTAGTAGTTCAGCAATAAACAATGCTGACATGTAACAGAGTATTTATAATAATAAAACCAAACATTCTATGTTAATATACACAAGAACACTACATTAAATAGAGAGGGAAAAACAACGTGTAAACGCTGACTTCCGGCGTCGCCATAGAAACGTAGCAACAGAGTGCCGAGCTACGCCAGTCACTTCTGATTGGTTCTCTCCGGTTCACTTTCCTCCTGTTAGTCCCGCCTCTCGTCTCACATTGGAAATCAGCCTCCAACAGAGGGAATCCAGACTGACTTGCCGTGTATCTCATATGGCGTTAGTCAGGCTGGTGTACCAGGCTATGGGCGATTATCTTTCAGCAACAAGTTATTTAACCCCAACTGGTGCAATGACTTGCTTCTCATTTCCTAAAAAACCATGTGGAAAGACACATCCGTGATGGTGGAAAAGATGTTAGTCTGTCTGAGAAGGGTCAGATCATTGGCAGCATCAAGCGGAGAAAACATCTAAGCAGATGCAGAAACTACTAAAACTGGGTTCAGAACTGTCCAACCCATTATTAAAAACTGGAAGGATGGTGGGAACCCGTCGCCTTCCAGAAAGAAATGTGGCTTGAAAGGCAGATGAAGTGATGCAGCATCATCCTCGTGCTCCTGTACAAGAAGCTTTGGGATGTGCTGGAGAAGGCTGTGGTCAGACTCTACCATCATCAGCAAGGTCTTGGTGGAAAATTAATGCAACACTGGATGAAAATAAATCTGCTGACGTTGCAGAAGCTTCTGGAAACAATGACACAGCGAATGCTGCTGCGATCAAAGCTAAAGGTGGTCCAACAAATGCTGTTTTTTTTTTTTTGGTGGAAACTTTTCTTTGGCCAGGCAGTGTATTAACGCAGAAATTAGTGATTATATTGGTATCTTTAAAAAATGGGAGACACAGTGGTTTGCTGGTTAGCATCAGAGACTCAGAGCAAGGAGGACACTGGGGAGGGCTCTGAACATGGACTTTCAGTGTGGAGTTTGCAAGTTGTCCCCTTGTTTCCATTGGTCCTGTCTGGGTACGCTGGCTTCCTCCTGCCATCCCATAACATGCACATAATGTTACCTGGTCACTCTAAATTCTCCCTGAGTGGTTGTTTGTTTCTCTGTGTTGGACGTGCATTAGCCTGGCGACCTGTCCACAGTCTACCCAGCTAATTTCTGGGGTAAACTCCAGCTTTCCAGTGACCCTGAACTGAACTAAGTGGGACAAATATTAAATGAATAATTAAATATCTGGAGATATTGCCCTTTCCTAATTTGCAAGCGTGCAGAGCTGGCTGGAACCAGAAATGTGATCAGGACCAGATAGAGAAAGGTCTTCACAGGGTCCGAACTTTAAAGGCATTATAGAAGATGCTTCTTTCCACAATTTTTGCAACATTTGATAAAACTGGGTTCACTACCGCATACACTATGATTGATGAAAAGCTTTAAATGTATAAATTTAATTATACATCTGCTGTGAAAGGTATGGAGCTGGAAAAACATCCTCCAATCATCTCTGCTTTGCTTAACTTTTTCATTGGTCTACTGGCTCGTCAATCACTTTTACTACCATAGTAAGAACGGGTAATAAGCGAGACTGATCAATGAGAGTAATTGATTGGTAAGATACTACGTGCCGGAAGCTCGTAGCTACCTGCTAATGATTGTTAGCAGGTAGCTATCTTCTATAGCATCTTTAAAAAACATCTGTCCAACCGTTTGAGAAAGATCTTAAAAAGTGGTCAAAGCAACCAAAGATTAATGGAGAGGGATTAGTAGAAACCAGTAGAATACACTAGTCTCAATGGAAAAGGTTGTAACGGGAGGGAACCAGCAGGAATAAGACAACTGAAGACATGCCTACTGGATTCAGTGGGTTCCAGATGAAACCAGATGGCTCTACGGTAACCAGAACCAACATGGAACCCATATAAACTTCCAATGGAACCAGTGGAAAGCAAATGGACACCTGAACCAGCTGGAACCAGCAGAAAACAGGCATGGATTGTAGGAACCAGCTGGTTTGATCCAGCTGAGTTCTCCAGGATTTAAACTCAGTACAAGTTAGAATCAGTTAAACGAGCTGGACCGTAAAAACACAGGCATCCTCTGAAGCTGAAACAAACAGAAAGAAACCAAAAGAAAAACATGCCATGCAGAACCCATTTGATCTGGAACCAGTGGACCAGATCAAAGTTCTGTTTGGATCCAGCTGGACTGCTCAAGTTTCAGCTGAAAGACTTTTAACATCAAACCAGCAGCTGGAACCGGCACACTAAAAACTCCTGGGTCAAAAATGAGACCCGCTGCTGGGTAACAAAGGGACCAACTAATTTCTGGGCGACTTCTACCCAGAAAATTGGGTTATTTTTTTGTTTTTACCCATTTTTGGGTGGAATATTTGACCCAGAAGTTGGGTTATATTGACTACAATGTTGGGTTATTTTAACCCAGAACCCAACAAACCCAACGTCTGGGTTGAAATAACCCAGAAATTAGTTGGTCCCACTTTAACCCAGCAGTTTGACCCAGGAGGTTTTAGTGTGTGACTGAACCAGTTAACTAGAATCAGCTGGAACATTCTGGATCCTGCTGGAATCAACTGTTAACCAGCATTAACCAGGGCCAGTTAGAACCAGTTTGAACCAGTATGATGAACAAACTGTGTCAGGTTTGTTGTTCAGAACCATCAGAAACTAAAGTTCAAACCAGCTAGTTCTACTGAACAAGTGGACCAGTAGAACCAGTAAGAGATAACTGGTACCAGCCAGAACCAGACGGAGCCAGTGAGGATACACTGGAACCAGTCTGAACCAGTTAATAGGAACCAGGGAACATTAATGGCTGGTCAGCTGTGTGTGCATTTGTGGGTGTGTGCGTGTGTGTGTGCGTGCATGTGTGTGTGCATGCGTGTGTGCGTGCGTGTGTGCGTGCGTGCGTGTGTGTGTGTGTGTGTGTGTGCGTGTGCGTGCGTGTGTGTGTGTGTGTGTGTGTGTGTGCGTGTGTGTGTGTGTGTGTGTGTGTGCGTCAGTCAGTATCAGAGATGGGACTGGAGAGTCAGGATGGAGATGCAGGAGGCTGCCAGCTGGCAACAAACAAGAAAACAAACAAAAACAACATAAAGGTCAGTTACGGGTGGATGGGGGCCAGTCACATGGCCCATGATGATGTGGGGAGGGGGGCGGGGTCACATGACGAAGTATACACACAGCCAGTGAAAGACGGTGACATCGCATGGACAGCTGACGTACCATTGGTGGACTCCTCACTGGTCACTGATAGAGATTCTGAAAGAATAACCATATATGGTCAATATGAGGGAGGGGCTGGGGGGGGGGGGGGGGGGCTATCACTGACATACCTGACACCTGATTTCCCACTGTACTGGTAGAACTGGATCACACAAACAGAGACAACACACAGGACAGGGACAGTGGAGGCACAGACAGGAGGACATGGACAGACAGGTGGCGACAGACAGACGGGTGCAGAGACAGACAGACAGAAAAACAGATGGAGAGACAGGAGGAGAGACAGAAGGGCAGACATATGGAGAGACAGACAGACAGGTGGAGAGGCACAAGGACAGACAGAAAAAAGGACAGACATGTGAAGAGACAGACAGAGAGCAGGTGGGGAGACAGAAGGAGAGACATGTGGAGAGACAGACAGACAGAAGGAGAGAAGGTGGAGAGACAGGCAGACAAACTGGTGGAGAGACAGAAGGACAGACTGTGGAGAGACAGACGGAGAGACAGGTGGAGAGACAGACAGACAGACATGTGGAGAGACAGACAGACAGGCGGAGAGACAGACAGAGAGGCAGGTGGAGAGACATATAGGACAGACATGTGGTGAGACTGACAGAAAGAGAGACATGTGGAGAGACAGAAGTACAGACATGTGGAGAGACAGACAGACAGACAGAAGGAGAGACAGGTGTGGAGACAGGCAGACAGACAGGTGGAGAGACAGAAGGACAGACATGTGGAGAGACAGAAGGAGAGACAGGTGGAGATACAGACAGAGAGGCGGGTGGAGAGACTGAAGGACAGACATGTGGAGAGACAGACAGACAGACAGACAGACAGGTGGAGAGACAGACAGACAGACAAATGGAGGGACAGATGGAGAGACAGGCAGACAGACATGTGGAGAGACAGACAGACAGACAGACAGAGAGGTGGAGAGACAGAAGGAGAGAAAGACAGCAAGACAGGTGGAGAGACACACAGACAGGTCAAGAGACAGAAGGAGAGACAGGTGGAGAGACAGACAAAGAGACAGAAGGAGAGACAGACAGAGAGACAGATGGAGAGACAGTTGGGCACTGACATGAAGACAAGACAGAGAGACAGGTGGAGAGAGAAAGAGAGATGGGTGGAGACAGACAGACAGACAGGGTTCCAGGGGGACGTGTAATGAGGCAGGTGGATGAAGACCGTCTCACCTGTGTGTGTCCTCTGCAGAGATGTCCCGAACACACACAGGTGAGACGGAGGGATGGAGGGATGGAGGAGGCTGAGGAGGACGAGGAAGAAAGAAGGACCCGTCTTTCTTCTTCATGTCTGAGCAGGTTGTTTGTGGATCGCTCCTTGTTGTTCTACAGCACCAACAAAGAAGTAACTTCCTGTTTGTCTGCGTGTGTCCAACTCCAAACACAAACAGGGCTGAGACCCGCCGCTGCGCTCACACAACGTGCTCTAGGACGGATTTCCAGGTGTGTGTGTTGGAGTTGGACACACGGATCTGAACACCTGGAAACATGTTAAAGCTGCGTTCAGGTCATACTGCAGGGTGGGAAATTCCAGTTTTATTTCACTATCATCTCAGCAAAACAGATTTTCTACAAAGTCCTTATTGCAGATCATGGATCTGCAAGTGTATGATACATATCTGACCCAGTGAGACCTGGATCTTAAAGGAGAATTACGCTTTTTTTTTTTACCTGTGGTCTGTTTTTATGTCTTTTCATATATGTGAGTGATGGAGAAGGAATTTTCAAGATAGCTCCAGAATTTATCCAGGCAGGCAGCCTAGCAGAAGCTAGCAACCAAGCTAATGATAAGTATGGGGCAAATGGCCCCCGCATCTAAGTTTGCCCTAAAAACATGCTTTTTTTTTCACTGAAGGGCTCAGATAGTCTCAATGAGTGTCCGACACCATACTAGAGAGGAGAAATGAACGAAAGTATCTGAATTACCTGGCGATCGTGATTTGTTTTGTTTTTTGCGTCCAAATCTCAGGACGCTGGAAATCAAATCTTCAAATCAAATCGGAAATCGCAGGATAATTCGTGTCCCCAACTGGTGTTTGATGCAAGTTATCATGTGCTTTCGGAAATCGCGCAATAACTCGCGTGCCCCACACGTTTTGTCGTGAGTTATCACGTGATTTCGGAAATCACACGATAACACGTGTCCCCCACCGATGTTTTTGTCGAGTTATCATGCGATTTCAGAAATCGCACGCTAACTCGTGTCCCCCACCCATGTTTTGTCGTGAGTTATCGCGTGATTTCAGAAAGCACGCGATAAGTCGTGTCCCCCACCGATGCTTTTTGCTGAGTTTTCGTGAGATTTCAGATATTGTGTGATAACTCGCGTCCCCCAGCGATGCTTTGACGTGAGTTATCGCATGGTTGCGGAAATCGCACGATAACCCCACACATGTTTTGATGCAAGTTATCGCAAGATTTGATTTCAAGCATCCCGAGATTTCTCCGCTCCAGTATGGTGTCGGACACTCGTTGAGACTATCTGAGCCCTTCAGTGTGGAAAAAAAGCACATTTTTAGGGTGAACTTCGATGTGGGGGCCAGTTGCCCCATACTTATCATTAGCTGGGCTGCTAGGCTGCCTGCCGGATAAATACTGGCGCTATCCGGAAAGTTCCTTCTCCATCACTCACATATACTGTATGAAAGGACAGATGAAAACACACCCCAGATAAAAAAAAAAAGAAGCGAAATTCCCCTTTAACATGTGAGGTCATAGTCCAGGGCAGGAACCAGAGCCAGATTAGTCTGGTGCTGGTCACGTGACCCCTCATCAGCATATAACAGTGGGGGATTACCTAGGGACTCCAGGTGGGGGGGCTCTGTTGGGTCGTGAAGGGACAGAGGGAGGTCCAGGATCAGGTGACACCGCGGGCCGAGAAGGAGGACCTGGGGCCGCACGGCCCCCAGGTCGGGGAGGACCTGGAGGGGCCCTACGCTGAGGGGTTGGACTGGACATGGGAGACCTGCAGAGACCAGGAAGGACTCAGATGTTGCTCACACAGTCGTTGATAGACATCTGATCTGCGAGCAGTTACCTGCGACCGGACGGCATCCCCGTCACCTGCAGCCAGGAGTCGTCCACAGGTGGGGGCATGGAGGTGGTGATGGTGGAGGTGCTGATGTCACCGATGATGCTGAGGCCCTCTCGCAGGGCGTGGTACATCCGGAGCATCTCATCACGATGCTGGGCCTGGATGGACGCGCAGACCGAACGTCAGTAGGTAGGAAAAGAATCCCACCGTCTCACCTGTCCGTCTCCAGACTCACCTGTTCCTGGGACTCCTCCATCAGGGAGTTCTGGTCTCCGCAGGAGTAAAGATGAGCCAGCAGGTCTGCGTGAATGAACTCCTTTGTCTAAAACAGAGTCACACAGCCTTTGTCATCACCGTCGGTTTGAACCTGAGTCTACCTGCACGAGTGTTTCGTACGTTGTTGACCATCAGGTGCATGATGGTCTTGGGGATGAGGTCTCTGACGGTGCGGTGGATGATGGCCAGGTACGAGTCCACCAGATTCCTCACGATTTCCACCTGCCGCTCCAGCTGAGGGTCCATACTGTGGATCTGTCCGTCAGTGTTCGAGTCCTCCGCTTCCACCTGTAGACCGAGATCAGAATCACCTGCGCACATGCAACACACACACACACACACACACACACCTGCAGACATGCAACAGCGACTCACCTTCTCTTTGTCCTGAAGAATGGGGAGAAAAAACAGACATACACGTGACGATGACGTTTTCATGGCTGATACCAGAGTACAGCATGGCATTGCACATAACTATTGATCATGCAGCAATGTGTAAATAATGTGTAGTAATGTGCAAATAATTTGTAGTAAATTGTGGTAGATTACAAATAATGTGCACTAATGTGCAAATAGTGTGCAGTAATATGGAGAAGTGTATAGTAATTGTAGTATTGAGCAGCAATGTGAAATAATGTGCAGTAAAATGTAGGAATGTGCAGAAATGTGCAAGTAATTTGAAGTTGTGCAAATAATGTGCAAATACTGTAGTGTTCAGTAATGTGCAGTAATGTGGAGAAGTGTATAGTAATGTGTAGAAGTGTATAGTAATGTGTAGTAATGTACAAATAACGTGCTGTGAGAAATGTGCAAATAATTTGAAGTTGTGCAAATAAAGTTAAGTGCAACTGATGGGCAATGATGGGCAATTAATATGCAGTGGTGCACAACAATGTGCAAGTACTTGGGATAAAGTGTGAAGTATCTCCAGTGATGTACATTAATATGCAAGTAGTGAGAAGAAATATGCATTAATGTCACGTACAGTCAAGTACCATAAAGTAAAATTAATGTGCAGAAATGTGTAATACTGTACAGTAATGTTCAAATATAGCAATATGTTGTAATGAGCAATAATGTGTAGTAATATGTACAGAAATGTGTAGGCACGTGTAGTTTAGTAATGTGCAAATAATGTGCTCTAAAAATCTGCAGTAATGTCAAATAAAGTGCAGTAATGTCCATTAACATGCAAATAATAAATATTAATGTGCAAATAAATATTACCCATTAATGCACATATTATGTGCAGTAATGCTCAACAATGTGCATGATTTTTGAGTAGTAATATTCAGTAGTGTGTTGTTATGTTGGTAATTTCCAGTGCTGTGAAATGCACACTTTGTAATAAGTGTGGAGTAAATGTCCAAGTACCGTGAAGCTGTGTGTAGTTATGGCAAAGTAATATTTAGTCATGAACAAGCTATACAGTGATGTACAAGTTATGTACAGTAACATGTGGTAATGAGAAGTCATGTGCAGTAATGTGTAGTAATATGAGAAAGGCAGAGGTAGAGGTGGACGAGTACCACGGTGCGTTCAGGGTACACTCCAGCACGTAGAAAAGAAGCCTTCCAGCTGTCCACCTCCTCCTGCGACTCACTGGCCAACTCCAGCTGACGGTAGTCCTTGTACACATTCCTGCAACATCGTGTTTTTAAACCACATGTACTACAACTGTCAGACTATAAACAACTACATGCAGCTGTCCATTAGGGATGGGCAATATGGACCACAAAATGTATCCCGATAATTTCTGGTTTTTATCACGATAACGATAAATGACGATAAAAAATGTCAGCCTAAACGTTTGTATTATAAATCTATCCTTACATTCTGTCAGGAGAGCCCTAAAAAATACCAGAAGCCACTAAACTTCATCAATTAGGTTCAAGTAGTACATCTGTTTTGCAAAACTGTAGTGACACCAAACGTGTGAAATATGAGAACAAATTTGACATTTATTCAAATGGTGCGAAAAGTAAAACAAACTATATAAATAACTGCAAATACGACCTGATAAATTTATTTTATTATTTTTATCATGAGATGACAAATTACTACCATGGGGAATTTTTCTGACAACATATCGCCCATGATAACTTATCACCCAACCCTACTGTCCATACAGAAGAGACGTGGGCCGTGAACAGGACCAGGTGGAGCTCCACACCTCCCTGCAGCCTATCTGAGCTTCTGCAGACAAATACAATCTCTGCCTCTAATATGCTATGTTCATGTTCACCACTTTGTCTATGAAAGTGAATGCAGCACTGTGAAGTTTATAACACACACACACACACACACCCACCCACACACACACAGGGAAGCACCGTGCACATGCTGACCTGTGTTCAGTGTTGAACAGGGCGAAGATGTGCTTGCTGGACATGAAGCTCTTCTCAATGTCCTTCAGTTTCAGGTTGTCCACAGGCAGCATGTACTTCTTCTCCTTCTCCTGCAGGGGTGCAACAGCAATCACACCTCATCAGTGATGTAGTGTCTTACCGTCTGGACACTAACGTGCGTCCTGGTTAGTCAGATCACAGGTGGACAGCTTGTATTCGTGGGATCTCTTATAGCTTAACCAGGATGCATGTTAACAGGTCGTTGACCATTTAAAAGATAACTTTCTTTTTTTTCAACCTGGACCTTATTTCTAGGAGTTTATACGTGCATTTACTCACTGGTAAAGTTTCTGCATCACTTTGAGTCCTTATTACATTGAGTCACCCTTTGGTGTACATCTAGTATAATGGCAGAGACGGGGCAGCTACTATATAAGACAATATCTGCAGTAAAACTCCTTGATTTTCACTAATACTTTAAGTAGAATGAACGAACGAGTACTATGGTCCTGTGAGTCCAGATTTAGCTTTCTGTTAGTTATCAGGGTGTTCTACACACATTTCGAGCGTTCACGATGCGCGCTTCCGTAGAACAGCTGAGAAGAGCAGCTGCTACCCAGACATCAAAAACACAATTTGCGAAACTCTGAACTCACAGGACAATAGTACTCATTCGTTTGTTCATTCTACTTAAAGGGACTAGAGGCAGGAATAAAAAAAAACAAACAAACATGCATGTCCAATTTTTTTTAATACTAATGGTTATTAATGGGTACGTTTCTCTCCGTTGCCTTGAACAGGCTGTGTGCTGCAAAATGCACTGCAATTTGGTGTCTGAATTTCCCGCGCTGCCCTGCGGGTGTGACGTCAAATGACGCTGCATCCGCAGTTTTGATACAGGAAGAAGACGGTCGCGGTAAATTCAAAACCGCAAGCGTCCGTAAGCGATAGTTATGGATTCTTCTGCCGTCAGCAAACGATCCAGATCAACTGAAAGACACTAAAAAGTGTAACTATGAAGAAAAAGCGTCGTAAACAAGATTATAGCTTCAGTTTGTGCTCCCGTGACGGCTTGGCTCGTGGCTGCAGTTACCTGAAGCGCCAGTCGCGGCAGGCGCGAGTTTAATTTCTTAATCTTCCCTCAAGTCCCTTTAAAGTATTGGTGAAATGAAGGAGTTTTGCTGCAGATAATGTCTGATATAGTGACTACCCCGTCTCTGCCATTATACTGGATGTACACCGAAGGGCAACTCAATGTAATATCTTCCAAAGGACTCAAAGTGATACGGAAACGTTACCTGTGAGTAAATGCACGTATAAACCCCTAGAAATAAGGTCCAGATTGAAAAAAAAGAAAGTTATCCTTAAAAATGGAAGAGGACAAATAAAACAGGAAGTTCATGTCTGTCCTGGACTCTTAAAGTGCTGATGACATGATTGTGACATTTTTTGTCATGTTTTATAGAACCAAACATTCTTCATGATGATCTATGTAACAGAAAGAGACGTGCCTGCATAAATGAGTCAGCACATCTGACCAGACTGTGGCGCTGTTCGCTGAAAGTGGACATGACGTTGCAAGTAGAAACTTTTCACCACTGTCACTAAGGATTTTAACGGGTTTATTGCAGTTTTTAAGTTCCTTTTCCAGTTTCACAGACAGACAGTCACCGCTCAGCCTTCTGCTGTGTTGCCAGTTAATGTTTAAAAGCTCATAATGACGGCGATAGTTTATTCATGTTTCCTATGGATCATAAATACGTTAGAAGAGGATAAAATAGGTTGGACTTACTGGTTTAGCTGTTGGAGCCTCCTGCAGCCTCTGCCAGTAAAATTCCCGTCTGCAGACACGTTTACTGGACATGATGAGACTTTAACACATGGAGCTGCAGTCACGTCTGCTGGAATATTCTTCATTCATCAGTGTTTGCTTCACAAAGCTGTGATGTCCAGCTGTGGACAGAGACAGCGTCTCCTCGGGTCTTCACGGATCTGGGGCATCAGAGAACTTTTCTGGCTGCTTCCAAAGATGCATCCTTCCCTCCATCCTCATCTTTAGAAACGGGAACTATTTAAAAACTCCACTGGAACCATGGAAGTCGTTATCGTCTCGTATTTAAAGGCTAATTAGTTGCCACAAGTTAGCCGCATGCTAATATAATTGTTAGCCGTGGCAGCCACTGACACTCCAGACCCTACACTGGTCTTGGTCTACTCGGTGCCGGTCTAAGCAGCTCTTTATCAGTTGTGGGTCCGCTTGGATCTGGTCTGGGTCTCCTTACAGTTCTCAGTCCGCTCAGTGTGGGTCTCTTGCATGCTGGAGCTGAACCAGTGGACCGGGCTCTGTGAGAAGGTCTTGGAGCTGACTAACAGTTCTAAGTCCGGTTTTATGTATCAAATTTGATACATGCAGTTTCCAAAACCTTTTGCATCTGAGGCCTTTTGCATCACTTTATGGTAAAATCTTTGCTTGTTGTACACAATCTGATACACCTGATAGCAGGAGGCATGTTGCACAGCAATAAATGGTGTACATACTAAAATGATTTTGGTTCTTTTTTTCCATATTTTGTTAAAGCGTCTAATAAAGACTTCAGATTTTAAAAATTAGAATTTTCCAGTCTAGCTGTTCTGCAGCATCTTTCATGTTTTCCACCGCTTTGATTCTACATGTAAATCAATGAGCCGACCACGACTGCCTCTACCCATGACATTGTGTCAGGGAGAGGCTAATTGCTCTTGGCTAGCAAGCTTGGCCTCTTAAACATCGGATATTTACGTGAATATAAGTCTGACTGGCTTCTAACTGCACAGAAGTACTTATTTTGTTTTGTTGTATTGCAAAATTACTTGAAGGTCGTGTCATCAGCACTTTAAAGTCCAGACTTTAACTTGGCAAACCGCAGCTGTATGTGTGTGTGTTACCTCATCGTCTTTGTACCAGGACAGGGTCTCGGCAGTCAGGACGAACCAGTACTCTTTAGCTCCACCCTTCATGATACCGATGTTGTTGATGGTGAGCCAGCCTTTACGGATCACCTGCATGTGTCATTACATAATGTCATCAACCCATACACTATGACATCAGCGGGAGAACATTAGTTTATTAAGCCCTGGATCCAAATCAGGACTTTGTTCAGGATTTTGTTTTGGTTAATGGTGAATATCGTCTTTATGTATGAACATGTTCTATTGTTCCCTACTTTACTGGTGCTGCTCCCCTTTCTGTAGTTCTCTGGCCTTTTTTAAGTAACTGTCTAGTTTTTTATGGTTGTGTTGAGTAACATCTCAACCTCAGCTTCATTAAATACGTTAACTGCTGTGAGCCTCCTCGTCTGACATTACAATAAACACCTGAGTGACCTTGTACCAACTGTCTCGGTTCCCTTTGTTACGGCTCCCCGACCCTGGCCGAGCCGGGTCGTAACACCCACTCAGACGTCTTCTTATTTCCATCCCTTTAAAGTACAAATCACATTCAAAACTACTCTGACAAGGGATGCATGATATTGGAATTTTGGCCGATATTTGATATGCCGATATTTTAAAACTAATGTGGCCGATAACTGATATCGATACCAATATTAAAGCTTAAAAAGAAATAAGCAGTCATTGCAATTAGCAGTTTTGTTACCCGTTTCTGACACTGTAAAAAATAGGGGTGGGAAGAAATATCAAAACAATGAAATATTGTGATATTTTCATATGCTGATATCAAATTGATATTTAAAAATGCGGGATTGATCTATTTTACTTACAAAATCTCATGAAATTTCATTGTTCTGTTACAAAATCTTACGATATTTTGTGAATTCACGCAAGATTTTGGAACAGAACGATAAAATATTGCGCGATTTCGTTCATAAAACAGATGGATACCGGGTTTCTAAATGTCAATATGATATCAGCATATGAAAATATAGCGATATTTTAGTGTATCAATATTTTTTCCCACCCCTAGTCTTTAGAAGTTTTTAAGTTCGTAAAAGGAAACGCTTTGGAAACAGCGTGCTTATCAGTTGAATATCGGTGGGGTGGCTGGATACTCAGTTTTAAGGTCGATATAGGCCGATACCGATAGGGGGCTGATAATATCGTGCATCCCTAACTCTGTTCAACATAAACTGAAGACTAATCCTAAACTGACCAACTAAAATATTATCTAAGCAGCTGAACAGAACCTGAGCCGAAACTAACCTGAACCCCCCCAGAATATAAGAATATAAACAAACCTGACCCCTGACGAACCCCACTCTCAGAAACACACACACACACACACACTCACCATGATCTCGTCCTGGTTGCCACAGCAACAGAGGCAGAGAGAGGGATGGAGAGAGACGGAGGTGAGAAGAAACGAGAGCAACACATGAATGAGTCATCCATTCATCCATCGATAGTCCCCCCCCCCCCCCCCACATCACCTGCAGGCACTCACCTGGTTTCCTGCAGCCTTCTTCTTGCTCATCTGACTGCTCTTCTGCTGTGCGCTGAAACACACACACACACAACGGTGATTACACAGCTCGGTCAACACCTGCACGTTTTCAACCATCATCAAAGTTTAAAGTTTCTTACTTTGCAAAGCCAATAAAGTCTTCATGGTTGGTGTTGACGTATGATAACTCAATGTCAATCAGCAGCATCACCTGAGGGGACAGAAGGACATGTAGATGAAAGGACGGGTAGATGGATGGACATGTGGACAGATTCATAGGTAAACAGACAGGTAGAAAGATGGATAAGTAGATAAATGGACACAGAAAACAGATGGAAAACTAAACAAACAAGTAAGCAGACGTGCATGTAGACAGACAGACACGCAGACAGACGTGCATGTAGACAGACAGACACGCAGACAGACGTGCATGTAGACAGACAGACACGCAGACAGACGTGCATGTAGACAGACAGACACGTAGACAGACGTGCATGTAGACAGACAGACGTGCATGTAGACAGACAGACACGCAGACAGACGTGCATGTAGACAGACAGACACGTAGACAGACGTGCATGTAGACAGACAGAAGTGCATGTAGACAGACAGAAGTGCATGTAGACAGACAGACACGCAGACAGACGTGCATGTAGACAGACAGAAGTGCATGTAGACAGACAGACACGCAGACAGACGTGCATGTAGACAGACAGAAATTAAAACTGCTGTACCAGCTTTGTTTAATGTGAGTTAGAGACTGTTTGGGATCAGAAATGTCTTAAAAGACATTAAAAATAGTTCCTCATAGTCCAGTCATAGCTACACCTGAGACCACTGATCCACTCACAGATGAAAATACCTTTATGTCTGAGAGAATTTTGGCCACTAACAGCCACCGTACATTCACTACAGTGCTGGAATATGAAGTCATTTGAAAGAAAACATCTTTTCTTGCAATAACCATCTTTACCACTAGATGTCAGTAATTCTTACATACTGTACCTTTAACTAACTTAAACGATAGCAACATGGCTTGACGCACCGGCCGCTATTGACAAAAGATTGTAAAATAAATACAAATTTTATGCAACAACAAGGTAACTAATCCGTAACATGGGCCTTAACTAAGATAATACAATGATTTTCCTAATATTCATATCTCCATTAACAAAGAAAATACTTCCATTTCTAGCTCGCCTTCTTTGCCGTTTGCATTCTGGGTAGTTCTTACTCACAAGGGTGGTGTCGGAGAATCTCAGTACTGAGGATATTCAGCCTCAAACTTCCCCTCAACTTAACGTTCTGAGAATCAGAACAGCACTTACACTTCGCATATTTGAGGGTTAAGACAGGAACCGCAGTTCCCCCTTAATCCATCTGATCACGAGACAGATGGAGCATCATGTTGAATCCAAGTTCAATTTATTTATAGAGCAGACTAACAACATCCTTTTGGAGCCCGAGGTGCTGTACAACCCAACCAAACGACTCGGTACTTAAAACAAATCCTAATATAAGATAAAATAAAAACTAACAGAGAGAAAAAAAATATTTATATATGACAAAAAATAAAATACATACGACACCAGTCAAGTTAAAAAGGTCGTAATGACCCAGAGCTAAAACATAATAAGAGGAATGATAACATGGGGGTGGAAGATGGGACAGGAGAGAGTAGGGAGGGGGGTTATTCTGATGGAAAGGCCTGGGTAAAGAGGAAGGTTTTGAGAAGGTTTTTTAAGCAGAGAGTGACTGAGCGGCTCTGATATTCAGAGGCAGTGCTTTCCACAATCGAGGGACCGCCACAGAAAAGGCTCTGCCACCTGTAGAGTCACATCTGACCCTGGGAACATCCAGGAGACGCGAGGAGGAGGATCTCAGTGATCTGGGTGGGGTGTAACTGGTGAGGAGCTCAGCTAGGTATGCAGGTGAGAGGCCACGAGGGCTTTAAAGACCATGAGCAGGATTCTGAATTGGATTCTGAAAGCAACAGGGAGCCAGAACGGGCGAGATGTTAGCATGTCGGCGTGCAACAGTAAGCATGCGACACACCTGGTCTTTGGCTCGACTCTCTCTGTCTCTGATGTGCTGAGTCACAATTCTCTCCATTTCCTCCCGGAGCATCGGATACTGGGCCAACTGGAAACGTCAAACGGGTAGAAGGTGGCAAAAAGAGGAAGCAGGAAAGAGAAACGAGTGTGAAGACCAAAGTATCTAAAGTACTGTCAGAGTACTGCGTAGTTACAGCAGTAGTGTTTGGAGTACCTTCTGAGTACACTGCCTCACAGTGTTGACGAGCTCGCCGATCACCATGTCCACACACTTCTGACACGGTTCTTTGATCTGAGCAATCTGCCGCTTCACAATCGTTTCAAAGGCCATGTCAGGTGTGAACAGACCCGTCCTGGGAAGAAGACACAGGAGAGGACGCAGCGATAAGTCACACATGTTCACCTAAACACACACCTATACACCTGTACACACGCCTGTACACACCTCTGTACACACACCTACACACCTGTAAACACCCCGACACACGTATACACCCCTAGGCACCTGGATACACCACTACATGCCTGTATACACCTCTACACACCTGTATACATCCCCACACGCCTATACACACCTCTGTACACATACAATTACACACCTGTATACACCCCTACACGCCTGTATACACCCCTACACACCTGTATACATCCCTACACACCTATACACACCTCTGTACACATACAATTACAAACCTGTATACACCCCTACACGCCTGTATACACACTCTACAACCCTGTACACATCCCTACACACCTACACACCTGTATACACCCCTACACGCCTGTATACACCTCTACACCCCTGTATACACCCCTACACGCCTGTACACACCTCTGTAAACACACACCTACACACCTGTATACACCCCTATACGCCTGTATACACCCCTACACACGTGTATACACCCCTACACACCTGTATGCAACTGTTTACACCCCTATACGCCTGTATACACACCTGTATACGTCCCTACATGCCTGAATTCACCCCTACACCCCTATATACACCCCTACACACCTGTATAATGCCCTACACACAAGTATATACCCCTTCACGCCCGTGATCACCCCTACACACCTATTTACACCCCTACAAGCCAGCATTCACCCCTTCACACCCGTGTGCAACTGTATAGACCCCTACACGCCTGTTTACACTCCAACACACCTTTATACTTTCCTTAAGACCTGCATACACCCCTACACAGCTGTTTACATCCCTAAACATCTGCATACTCCCCGACATGCCTGTATACACCCCTAGACACCTGTATACTCCCCTACACGCCTGTATACACTCCTACACACCTGTATACACCCCTACACAGTTGTATACACCCCTACACAGTTGTAGACATCCCTATGCACCTGTATACTCCCCAACACGACTGTATACACCCCTACACACCTGGATACTCCCCTACAAGGCAGTATTCACCCCTACACACCTGTGTGCAACTGTATACACGCCTGTATACACTCCTACACACCTGTGTACATTCCTTAACACCTGCATACACGCCTACACAGCTGTATACATCCCTACACACCTGTATACTCCCCTACACGACTGTAAACATCCCTACACACCTGTATACACCCCTACACGCCTATATACACTCCTACACACCCTGTATACACCACTACACACCTGTATACTCCCCTACACGCCTGTATAAACCCCTACACACCTGTATACACCCCTACACACCTATATACACCCCTACACTGCAGTATGCACCCCTACACACCTGTATGAGACTGTGTACACCCCTACACTACTGCATTCACTCCTACACACCTGTATACACCCCTACACGCCTGTATACATCCCTACACACCTGTATGCAACTGTATACACCCCTACACGCCTGTATGCAACTGTGTACACCCCTACACTCCTGCATACACTCCTACACACCTGTATACACCCCTACACAGCTGTATACATCCCTTCACACCTGTATACTCCCCTACACGACTGTATACACCCCTACACACCTGTATACTCCCCTACACACCTGTATATACCCCTTCACGCCCGTATACACCCCTACACACCTATTTACACCCCTACAAGCCAGCATTCACCCCTTCACACCCGTGTGCAACTGTATACACCCCTACACGCCTGTTTACACTCCTACACACCTATATACATTCTTTAACACCTGTATACACCCCTACACAGCTGTTTACATTCCTACTGATCTGTATACTCCCCTACACGCCTATATACACCCCTACACACCTGTATACTCCCCTACACGCCTGTATATACCCTTACACACCTGTATACTCCCCTACACGCCTGTATACACTCCTACACACCTATATAAACCCCTACACGCCTGTATACACCCCTACACACCTGTATGCAACTGTATACACCCCTACACGTCTGTATACACTCCTACACACCTGTGTACATTCCTTAACACCTGCATACACCCCTACACGCCTATATACACTCCTTCAAACCTGTATACACCCCTACACAACTGTATACTCCCCTACACGCCTGAATACACCCCTACACACCTGTATACACCCCTACACACCTATATACACCCCTACAAGCCAGTATTCACCCCTACAAACCTGTATGCAACTGTGTACACCCCTACACTCCTGCATACACTCCTACACACCTGTATACACCCCTATACGCCTGTATACACCCCTACATACCTGTATGCAACTGTATACATCCCTACATGCCTGTATACACTCGTACACACCTGTATACATTCCTTAACACCTGCATATACCCCTACACAGCTGTATACACCCCTACACAGCTGTATACATCCCTACACGCATGTATACATCCCTACACACCTGTATACACCCCTACATGCCTGTATACAGCCCTACACACCTGTATACTCCCCAACACGCCTGTATATACCCCCTACACGCCTGTATACTCCCCTACACGACTGTATACACCCCTACAACCCTGTATACATCCCTACACACCTGTATACTCCCCCCCCCACACCTGTATATACCCCTACACGCATGTATACATCCCTACACACCTATATTCACCCCTACACGCCTGTATACACCCCTACACGCCTGTATACACCCCTACATGCCTGTATACAGCCCTACACACCTGTATACTCCCCAACACGCCTGTATATACCCCTACACGCCTGTAAAAAATCCCTACCCACCTGTATACACCCCTACACGCCTGTTTACACTCCAACACACCTTTATACATTCCTTAACACCTGCATACACCCCTACACAGCTGTTTACATCCCTACACATCTGTATACTCCCCTACATGCCTGTATACACCCCTACACGCCTGTATACACCCCTACATGCCTGTATACACCCCTAGACACCTGTATACTCCCCTACACGCCTGTAGTTACCCTTACACACCTGTATACTCCCCTACACGCCTGTATACACTCCTACACACCTGTATACACCCCTACACAGTTGTATACACCCCTACACAGTTGTATACATCCCTATGCACCTGTATACCCCCCAACACGACTGTATACACCCTTACACACCTGTATACTCCCCTACAAGGCAGTATTCACCCCAACACACCTGTGTGCAACTGTATACACACCTGTGTACATTCCTTAACACCTGCATACACGCCTACACAGCTGTATACATCCCTACACACCTGTATACTCCCCTACACGACTGTAAACACTCCTACACACCTGTATACACCCCTACACGCCTATATACACTCCTACACACCCTGTATACACCCCTACACACCTGTATACTCCCCTACACGCCTGTATAAACCCCTACACACCTGTATACACCCCTACACACCTATATACACCCCTACACGGCAGTATTCACCCCTACACACCTGTATGAGACTGTGTACACCCCTACACTCCTGCATTCACTCCTACACACCTGTATACACCCCTACACGCCTGTATACATCCCTACACACCTGTATGCAACTGTATACACCCCTACACGCCTGTATGCAACTGTGTACACCCCTACACTCCTGCATACACTCCTACACACCTGTATACACCCTACACAGCTGTATACATCCCTTCACTCCTGTATACTCCCCTACACGACTGTATACACCCCTACACACCTGTTTACTCCCCTACACACCTGTATATACCCCTTCACGCCCGTATACACCCCTACACACCTATTTACACCCCTACAAGCCAGCATTCACCCCTTCACACCCGTGTGCAACTGTATACACCCCTACACGCCTGTTTACACTCCTACACATCTATATACATTCCTTAACACCTGCATACACCCCTACACAGCTGTTTACATTCCTACTGATCTGTATACTCCCCTACACGCCTGTATACACCCCTACACACCTGTATACTCCCCTACACGCCTGTATATACCCTTACACACCTGTATACTCCCCTACACGCCTGTATACACTCCTACACACCTATATGCACCCCTACACGCCTGTATACACCCCTACACACCTGTATGCAACTGTATACACCCCTACACGCCTGTATACACTCCTACACACCTATGTACATTCCTTAACATCTGCATACACCCCTACACAGCTGCATACACCCCTACACGCCTATATACACTCTTTCAAACCTGTATACACCCCTACACAACTGTATACTCCCCTACACGCCTGAATACACCCCTACACACCTGTATACACCCCTACACACCTATATACACCCCTACAAGCCAGTATTCACCCCTACAAACCTGTATGCAACTGTGTACACCCCTACACTCCTGCATACACTCCTACACACCTGTATACACCCCTATACGCCTGTATACACCCCTACATACCTGTATGCAACTGTATACAACCCTACATGCCTGTATACATCCCTACACACCTGTATACATTCCTTAACACCTGCATATACCCCTACACAGCTGTATACACCCCTACACAGCTGTATACATCCCTACACGCATGTATACATCCCTACACACCTGTATACACCCCTACATGCCTGTATACAGCCCTACACACCTGTATACTCCCCAACACGCCTGTATATACCCCTACACGCCTGTATACTCCCCTACACTACTGTATACACCCCTACAACCCTGTATTCATCCCTACACACCTGTATACTCCCCCCACACCTGTATATACCCCTACACGCATGTATACATCCCTACACACCAATATTCACCCCTACACGCCTGTATACACCCCTACACGCCTGTATACACCCCTACATGCCTGTATACAGCCCTACACACCTGTATACTCCCCAACACGCCTGTATATACCCCTACACGCCTGTATACATCCCTACCCACCTGTATACACCCCTACACGCCTGTTTACACTCCAACACACCTTTATACATTCCTTAACACCTGCATACACCCCCTACACAGCTGTTTACATCCCTACACATCTGTATACTCCCCTACATGCCTGTATACACCCCTACTCGCCTGTATACACCCCTACATGCCTGTATACACCCCTAAACACCTGTATACTCCCCTACACGCCTGTAGTTACCCTTACACACCTGTATACTCCCCTACACGCCGGTATACACTCCTACACACCTGTATACACCCCTACACAGTTGTATACACCCCTACACAGTTGTATACATCCCTATGCACCTGTATACCCCCCAACACGAATGTATACACCGCTACACACCTGTATACTCCCCTACAAGGCAGTATTCACCCCAACACACCTGTGTGCAACTGTATACACGCCTGTATACACTCCTACACACCTGTGTACATTCCTTAACACCTGCATACACGCCTACACAGCTGTATACATCCCTACACACCTGTATACTCCCCTACACGACTGTAAACACCCCTACACACCTGTATACACCCCTACACGCCTATATACACTCCTACACACCCTGTATACACCCCTACACACCTGTATACTCCCCTACACGCCTGTATAAACCCCTACACACCTGTATACACCCCTACACACCTATATACACCCCTACACGGCAGTATTCACCCCTACACACCTGTATGAGACTGTGTACACCCCTACACTCCTGCATTCACTCCTACACACCTGTATACACCCCTACACGCCTGTATACATCCCTACACACCTGTATGCAACTGTATACACCCCTACACGCCTGTATGCAACTGTGTACACTCCTACACACCTGTATACACACCCTACACAGCTGTATACATCCCTTCAGTCCTGTATACTCCCCTACACGACTGTATACACCCCTACACACCTGTATACTCCCCTACACACCTGTATATACCCCTTCACGCCCGTATACACCCCTA
This sequence comes from Atherinomorus stipes, assembly GCA_023101725.1. NCBI lineage: Eukaryota > Metazoa > Chordata > Actinopteri > Atheriniformes > Atherinidae > Atherinomorus > Atherinomorus stipes. The sequence goes on from JALJCO010004875.1 coordinate 334,304, forward strand.
CACACCTATTTACACCCCTACAAGCCAGCATTCACCCCTTCACACCCGTGTGCAACTGTATACACCCCTACACGCCTGTTTACACTCCTACACACCTATATACATTCCTTAACACCTGCATACACCCCTACACAGCTGTTTACATTCCTACTGATCTGTATACTCCCCTACACGCCTGTATACACCCCTACACACCTGTATACTCCCCTACACGCCTGTATATACCCTTACACACCTGTATACTCCCCTACACGCCTGTATACACTCCTACACACCTATATACACCCCTACACGCCTGTATACACCCCTACACACCTGTATGCAACTGTATACACCCCTACACGCCTGTATACACTCCTACACACCTGTGTACATTCCTTAACACCTACATACACCCCTACACAGCTGCATACACCCCTACACGCCTATATACACTCTTTCAAACCTGTATACACCCCTACACGCCTGAATACACCCCTACACACCTGTATACACCCCTACACACCTATATACACCCCTACACAACTGTATACTCCCCTACACGCCTGAATACACCCCTACACACCTGTATACACCCCTACACACTCTATATACACCCCTACAAGCCAGTATTCACCCCTACAAACCTGTATGCAACTGTGTACACCCCTACACTCCTGCATACACTCCTACACACCTGTATACACCCCTATACGCCTGTATACACCCCTACATACCTGTATGCAACTGTATACACCCCTACATGCCTGTATACACTCGTACACACCTGTATACATTCCTTAACACCTGCATATACCCCTACACAGCTGTATACATCCCTACACGCATGTATACATCCCTACACACCTGTATACACCCCTACATGCCTGTATACAGCCCTACACACCTGTATACTCCCCAACACGCCTGTATATACCCCTACACGCCTGTATACTCCCCTACACGACTGTATACACCCCTACAACCCTGTATACACCCCTACACACCTGTATACTCCCCCACACACCTGTATATACCCCTACACGCATGTATACATCCCTACACACCTGTATTCACCCCTACACGCCTGTATACACCCCTACATGCCTGTATACACCCCTACACGCCTGTATACATCCCTACCCACCTGTGTACGCCCCTACACACCTGTATACTCCCCCTCAGACCTGTATACACTCCTACACACCTGTATACTCCCCTACATGCCTGTATATATCCCTACACGCTTGTATACACCCCTACACACCTGTATACACCCCCTACACACCTGTATACTCCCCTACATGCCTGTATATACCCCTACACGCCTGTATGCATGCCTACACACCTGTATACACCCCTACACACCTGTATACTCCCCTACACACTTGTATACACCCCTACACACCTATATACACCCCTACAAGCCAGTATTTACCCCAACACACCTGTATGCAACTGTGTACACCCCTACACTCCTGCATACACTCCTACACACCTGTATACACCCCTACACACATGTATGCAACTGTATAAATCTCACACGCCTGTATACACTCCTACACACCTGTGTACATTCCTTAACACCTGCATACACCCCTACACAGCTGTATACATCCCTACACACCTGTATAATCCCCTACAAGACTGTATACACCCCTACACACCTGTATACACCCCTACACGCCTATATACATTCCTACACTCCTGTATACACCCCTACACACCTGTATATCTCCCCTACACGCCTGTATACACCCCTACACACCTGTATACACCCCTACACACCTATATACACCCCTACAAGCCAGTATTCACCCCTACACACCTTCATGCAACTGTGTACACCCCTACACTCCTGCATACACCCCTACACAGCTGTATACATGCCTACAACCCTGTATACTCCCTACACGACTGTATACACCCCTGCACACCTGTATACACCCCTACACGCCTGTATACATCCCTACACACCTGTATACACCCCTACACACCTGTATACTCCCCTACACACCTGTATACACCCATACACGCCTGTATACTCCCCTACACGCCTGTATACCTCCCTACACACCTGTATACACCCCTACACACCTGTATACTCCCCTACACACATGTATACACCCCTACACGCCTGTATACTCCCCTACACGCCTGTATACACCCCTACACGCCTGTAGACGGTCCCACTGACCTGATTCCGTGGATGTTTTTGATTGCGTAGCTGATCTCTTTACGAAGAGTCTTCTCATCGCTCTCCAGCTGCAGATGAAGGATGTTCATGAAATCCATTTACCGCTTGCAGAATAACTCGTTACCATGACGACACCTGGGTAAAGCACTTACCTTCACCAGTTCAAAGGGGAAGCGCTCGTGGAAGATGCGGTTAATCTTTGCTCCTCCCGACAGCTCATAGGTGTCCACCTGGTCTCCTGAACCTTCGATCCGCTTCTCAAAGTCCACCGCGAACTGCTGCACCATCCTGACACACAAACACACACACAGACTGTTATAGAGGCTGAGGAGTTGTCGTCACAGCGTACGGCCCCGCCCCTCCAAACCGGCGTTCCGCCGTGTTTGTTGTTCACTTGCTGAGAGCTACTTTGGTCAGGAGAGGAGCTGCGGGGTTATAATGTTGAGTGAAGGACTCTGCCAGCTCTTTAAACAATCAAGGTGATTAAAAAAGACAAAAAAGGGCACATTACGGTTTTTCAAGATCCCCGGTTTGAAAAAAAAGAAAAAATCAAGGACTGTAAATTGCTGAAGTTACAGGGGGGCGCCGAATGGCTGACAGCTGCAGTCAGAAGGAAAGAGATTACCTTCAGCAACATAAAGCATGCCGTGTGTTCTCTAGTGATCCCTTTGTGACTGATAATTGTGGTATTCTTTAAGTTTTTAAAGAATACCCAATGATGCTGTCCTTGCAGATAGGGGTTTTAATGATGAGGAATCAATCAGTGCAATGTGCGCCACTATGAAGATCCTTCCTTCACAAACGGCCGTGCACAGCTGGGAGCAGTCATGTGGAACGTGTCATCGGTGCTTGCAGGAACAATTAAACAATATTCCAGTCATACCAGTGTAGCTGTAAAGATGCTGCTTTGCTGTGAGAATGAACCGGACTCTACGACCCTGGATAAGATCGTCCTTGTTTGCAAATTTATGCTAAAGTGTTGTTGCCAAGACTAGCACTGAAGCTAACAAGAGTTGATGAAAACTCTGTTACTTTCTTTTATCTGTCATTTACTCAGTGTTTGACATCACTGATATCTGTCTGAGTCTGACAGCTTATTTTGGTCTTTAACAAATCAGACACACATTCATCACTGTGTCCTATCTTACAAATAAATGCCTGAAACCACGTTAAATATCGTCCTCCTTACATGTGTTTATTGACAAAATCACAAGTGTTTTCTTAACTAACAGAATAACAGTTAACTGTGTAAAAGGCAAAATAACACTTCTCTAACATTAACAGTGCAAATTAACAAATGTTACCACGTTACACACTGATTGTGAAGACTAAATAAATCACAATGCATTAGCCGCATGTCTCCAAGGAGGACGGAGGTAAGCCGTCCAGATGACTGTCCCTCTCTGATCCATCCAGCTTAGATAGGTCCAGTCCGGATACGTCCCCTAACTTCTCCAAATAACTCTTCTTTATGCTAGACATTAAATTATCCCTGTACAGCCCTTTTCTTTTGCTCCTTTTTTCTCCAATGTTAAAACTCCCGACAGCTCTTGTTTTGACAGTCAGACCTGTACAACCAACATGGGGTGTCTCCCTTCGCGAGATGTACGAGCCCTCGGTCTTCGGTGCGGTCCGCTGCGGTGGTCGGAGGGGGCCGGGGCGGAAAATGCGGCACGGAGAGGAAGCGCCCTCCGCGCTCCGTGGTGGTGGGGAGGGCACAACCGGAGATAAATGGAGAGGATTCAGTGTAAGAAAAAATGAGAGGGAACGGCGCTGCGGGGCGATGAAAGGGCGGTCGCAGCTCAGTCACTCGTTGGTTCTCTCAGGTTCCTTTCCTCCGTGTCTGCCCGTGGTATAGCAACGGAGGATGCGCTGCCGGATAGGGGTAGGTGGGTCAGGCTACGAGGAAGCTGAGCTGCTTGAGACTTAAGCTGCTACTCTGGTGTGTCTGTGTGGGAGGAAGGTTCCTCTAAGATTCAGCACGGCTCGGAAGACTGAAGGACACGCCGTGTCTGACGTGGTGCTAAGAGCTCTGAGTATGGATGAAGGATAAGGATAATAAGAGAGGAGAGACCAAATGAGCCCCCAAAGAGACTAAGTGGTAATGTTGGAGACATTGATTTATGAAAATTTGTTGTTTAGAGAATACAAAAGGTTGGCTGCGCATACGACGTTATAAGCGTAGTGTGCGAAATGAGAAGAGGGCAGAAGGAAAGTGCTGATGGGGAAAGCTGGTGAGTTTAAGTGCTCAATCACGCTATCAGAGAAAAGGATCTTTGGGAGTACCTAAAACTGTCATTCACAAAGTTGGGTTTCTGTGGATCTCTGTGACTGGTAGACCTAGTTTGGAGAAATGCGGTTTGACTTATGCACAGCCGACAATTCGATTAGGAATTTGGGATAACAGAAGTAAAATAAATTAATATACAAGATCCAAGTACATAAAAACACTCAGCGTTAGCAATATTATGAGCTAGGTTATTTATTTAAAATAGCATAACTCACTATTACCCGCAGAAACAGGTGACAGCCATTCAAAGCTTATTAGGATCCTGGTTGACCCGACATGAAACAGAAAAACTGTCGGCTTCTCGGCTGCTGAAGGCTTCATTCCTCAGACAGACAGAGGTAAACTCATGAGCGTTGTTTTTTTTTTTTTTTTTTTTGCGGACCTCGGGTGGATCTCTGCCCCGCTTGCAGCCTCATTCTGGGCTTTGCAGCACACATGTCTCCTGATGAAGCAAATAATGGTTTAAAATAACAAAAAACAAAACATCTGATGGTCCTCGTGTGCGAAAGAGGCCGAGCCTCAAACATCCTCCACTGCTCACAAACAGGTTAACACTGCAACAGTGAGGAAAATCCCTCTTAGGGAGAGAAAGCGATATTGGAAAGAAAGCTCAGCCTTATGGGGGAGACCGACGCGTCCAAACCACGTTGACTTCTTTATTTTGGACACCTGCCCCCCCCCCCCCACAGTTGGAATTTTTAAGATCATATGTCCAGAAGTAAAGTTATGAGCGCTGTTTTGTCAGCAGCGAGATAATTTGTGATGTCATCGCCTCCCGGCCGGTAACTCCACAAGATCATAAGACCAGTCTGGTTTATTTAGACTTCATGGGTCATATCTTATGTATAAATATATTTTTTGGCAATATGGTTTGACATGAATGCCCGAGATCCAGTTGGAAAATACTTAAGCCGTGTGTACTGTGTTGTGCTGCGTAGTACCGTGCTGCATACTGTGTAGTACTGTGCTGTGTCTTGGTACTAACTGTAGCAGAGCTTTAGTCTTGCGGCCTGGGTCGTCTGGTCTGAAATTCTTGTACTCCTCCACCTCCTTCTCGATGGACAGCAGCTGGCTCTGTAGTTTGCTGCGTAATCCCGGCAACGTGTCTCGGATGTGATTGGTCAGTTGCTAGGGGTAACGGAGAGATGCTGTGTTGTTAGAACTGAAAAGCAGTTGGTTGGTTGTACCTGGACTGGTAGAGGTTTTAATGGTAAACATGGTCCAGATGTGTATCACTGACAGTGAACCCTGAGAACTCTAACGCCCAATTCCTATTTTCATCCCTGCCCCTACCCCTTGGACCTAACCCTACATTTTGCACGTTCATGTGAAGGGGTCCCGATTCTGGTTCAGACTGAGGGGGGAGGGGGGAATTTTAGGGTTATCTGGCTCTCAAAACTGAGATTTTCCAGGGGCACACTAAAAATGAGTGGTAGTGGTATGATATTAGCCACAATTTCACGCGAAATGCAGACAAAATGGCGAGGAAATCGTCTCCGGCTGCAGCTAGATCCTACTTCGGCATTGCAAACTCTTCCGGAAACAGTCATGATGTCAGTTTACTGCGCCATGGACGACTATTGGTGACGCATGAGGATTTTGAAGGGTTGTCCCATTTCTTAGGGGAATAATTCAATCCCTAGTAGTTGCTAGGGCCAAGGGGAAGGGCTCGGGGGAAGGGCTAGGGTTAAGGGGAATTGGACTTCACCCTAGGGACATCCTGAGGTAAGAAATGGATCTATAAACGTTTCCTCTGGGTTCACTGACAATAAAACTCTGACTGTAGCTGTGACCTGTAGACGTCAGATGAACTGAGGTCAAATGATGTGTGATTACCTGGTTAAGGATTTTCTGCAGGTAAACGGTACCCATGCGGTCAGCCAGGTGGCGGTACGAAGGATGTGAGAGGAAGAACTTCCTCTCAGCCTGCATCGCTGCAGAGATGTCTTTCCTCCCATCAATATCTTTCTGACTGCGGTTCACCACCCCGATGTAACCTGCCAACAGCAAATGTCTGTTAAAGGGTTCACCTCAGACAGGTCCTGTCTCTAAGTACACACCTGGCCTCTGATGGTCACCACGCAGGTGCTACGACTCTGTTCTGCCTCTATGTTGTAAACTGAACTCTGTTTAGTATCTAAGTAAACACTGTGACTCTCTTCTGTCTACACCAAGACTCAGGTCTTCACCTGGACTCTGGTCTCTACCTGGCTGCCACAGTATGATGTCATACCTCTGCGTAGGGGGAGCAGCTTGTTCTCCAGGATATCTCTGGCATCAGTTCCTTCATCCATCAGATCCAGTTTGGTGATCACACCAATGGTCCTCAGACCTGCATCACATTCACAACACTTCACATCACAAGTGAGTCCAGGCTGAAATATGTACGATGAGACTGGAAGTCAGTGATGGGATGGAGGTGTAAGGGGAACATGTTAATGATGGGATGGAGGTGTAAGGGGAACATGTTAGTGATGGGATGGAGGTGTAAGGGGAAGATGTTAGTGATGGGATGGAGGTGTAAGGGGAACATGTTAGTGATGGGATGGAGGTGTAAGGGGAACATGTTAGTGATGGGATGGAGGTGTAAGAGGAACATGTTAATGATGGGATGGAGGTGTAAGGAGAAGATGTTCGTGATGGGATGGAGGTGTAAGGGGAACATGTGAATGATGGGATGGAGGGTGTAAGGGGAACATGTTAGTGATGGGATGGAGGTGTAAGGGGAACATGTTAATGATGGGATGGAGGTGTAAGGGGAACATGTTAGTGATGGGATGGAGGTGTAAGGGGAACATGTTAGTGATGGGATGGAGGTGTAAGAGGAACATGTTAATGATGGGATGGAGGTGTAAGGAGAAGATGTTCGTGATGGGATGGAGGTGTAAGGGGAACATGTTAATGATGGGATGGAGGTGTAAGGGGAACATGTTAATGATGGGATGGAGGTGTAAGGAGAAGATGTTCGTGATGGGATGGAGGTGTAAGGAGAACATGTTAGTGATGGGATGGAGGTGTAAGGAGAACATGTTAGTGATGGGATGGAGGTGTAAGGAGAACATGTTAGTGATGGGATGGAGGTGTAAGGGGAACATGTTAGTGATGGGATGGAGGTGTAAGGGGAACATGTTAGTGATGGGATGGAGGTGTAAGAGGAACATGTTAATGATGGGATGGAGGTGTAAGGAGAAGATGTTCATGATGGGATGGAGGTGTAAGGAGAACATGTTAGTGATGGGATGGAGGTGTAAGAGGAACATGTTAGTGATGGGATGGAGGTGTAAGGGGAACATGTTAGTGATGGGATGGAGGTGTAAGGGGAACATGTTAATGATGGGATGGAGGTGTAAGGGGAACATGTTAGTGATGGGATGGAGGTGTAAGAGGAACATGTTAATGATGGGATGGAGGTGTAAGGAGAAGATGTTCGTGATGGGATGGAGGTGTAAGGGGAACATGTTAATGATGGGATGGAGGTGTAAGGGGAACATGTTAGTGATGGGATGGAGGTGTAAGAGGAACATGTTAGTGATGGGATGGAGGTGTAAGAGGAACATGTTAATGATGGGATGGAGGTGTAAGGAGAAGATGTTCGTGATGGGATGGAGGTGTAAGGGGAACATGTTAATGATGGGATGGAGGTGTAAGGGGAACATGTTAATGATGGGATGGAGGTGTAAGGGAGAAGATGTTCGTGATGGGATGGAGGTGTAAGGGGAACATGTTAGTGATGGGATGGAGGTGTAAGGGGAACATGTTAGTGATGGGATGGAGGGTAAGGGGAACATGTTAGTGATGGGATGGAGGTGTAAGGGGAACATGTTAGTGATGGGATGGAGGTGTAAGGGGAACATGTTAGTGATGGGATGGAGGTGTAAGGGGAACATGTTAATGATGGGATGGAGGTGTAAGGGGAAGATGTTAGTGATGGGATGGAGGTGTAAGGGGAACATGTTAATGATGGGATGGAGGTGTAAGGGGAACATGTTAATGATGGGATGGAGGTGTAAGGGAGAAGATGTTCGTGATGGGATGGAGGTGTAAGGAGAACATGTTAGTGATGGGATGGAGGTGTAAGGGGAACATGTTAGTGATGGGATGGAGGTGTAAGGGGAACATGTTAGTGATGGGATGGAGGTGTAAGAGGAACATGTTCGTGATGGGATGGAGGTGTAAGGAGAAGATGTTCGTGATGGGATGGAGGTGTAAGGGAAACATGTTAGCGATGAGATGGAGGTGTAAGGAGAACATATTAGTGATGGGATTGAGGGGAAAAGTATTAGGGTGGAGGTGGATATGATGATGGAGAGGTTCAGTCTGACCTTGGGGGTCCACTTCCTTAGCGATCTTCAGAGCGTCAGAATTGGCGAGGTCAGAGTTGGCCGGGGAAACAGCCAATAGGAGGCAGTTTTCTTTGGTGACAAACTGCATAAGCATGTCTTTGATCTGATGCTCAATATCAGCTGGCTGGTCGCCCACTGGGACCTTCGTCATCCCCGGAAGATCCACCAGAGTCAGGTTCAGCACTGCGGCGCACGTTCAAAGTAGAGCCACAACAGACGTGTTCAAGTCACTGTGTCACAGGTGTGTTACAAGGTGTGTTACAAGTGTACAGTAGGAGTGATACAGATGTGTGTGACAGGTGTGCTACGTGTTACAAGTGTCCTTTAAATGTGTGCCAGGTGTGTGAAGGCCATGTTATGCTTCCTTCTGTATGTAAACTGGGGCAAGACGTGTCCCCGAGTGGCAGCCGCAGCGTTATGGGTGGGCCTACTGGGCCTGGGGCCACTCACGACCGATAGATAAGAATTTTGTACTGGAAGTGTTAACCAGGCAGTAAATAGATTTTTCCGATTCAATTGTTTTCTTTTTAATACAGAATAACCTCCAAAGCTCAGCTATTGCTTCTGCACCTGCTCATAATTAGTGGGCTATTAATGTATAAAGCTCGGGAAACATTACATAATTGCAGTAGTCATACTTGCAGACACGGCGGTGAAAGCACAACCACTTCAGATAGAAAAATGAATAAATAAATAAGAGGAAACATGCAGAGCAACAATCAGACAAGGAAATGTTATCTAGGCTGAATTGGGCAGAATTGACCCACATGAGCACGAGGAATGGTCCAGAAATATGCAGGTGACCAGGTGATCAGATGCAGCTGTGCCCCATCTGCAGGCTGCTACACCTTCCACACCAAAACCATACACCCGCCACAATTACGCTTCCCCAATGATCAGTTCAATATCACACAAAATATAGATAATTATAATTTGAAGAGCATCACGTCAATGTGGATTTGTTTCACAATAAAGTAATTCAATGGTAAAATTCTTATGATTGGTTTAAGAACAGCACCGGAACGCATAGGGCCGTTACTGCAGGTAAGACGGCCTTGTGTCTTCCCCTTTTCCATCTGGCACCATGAGTCGAGTGTATATGATTCAAGTTAACACATGCGTTGTATTGTGAAATTAAGCATTATTGATGAGAATAAGTGTAAGGCCCACCCAACTTTCTCCTGGTCGGTGCAGACTGGGAATTCTGATGCTACGCCTGCTGAATAGTAATAGATTTGTTGATTCGATTTGGAGGACTTTGATTCGACTGCCAGTCTCTCCCAGTCCAATCGTTGCAAAATGTGATCATCAAACAAATATCATACCAGTCTGGCAAAATGGGGGGTGCTGGGTATCTTATTTCACATCATAATTCTTAGTTCTTCAAATAATTCAAGAAGTATTGGATTATGACTCAGTATCGGCTGATTCTCAACATCAAATGACTCAGACTCAGACAAAAACAGCCTGATTGGGACATCTGCAGTTACAAGTGTTACAAGTATGTACCAGGTGTGTAGCAGGTGAGTGTCGGGGTGTGTCCTGTGTTTTACCGTTGGGGGAGTATACCCTCAGGTTGATGGGGACTGGACTGATTCCTTTGTTTTGTCCAGTCACCCGATCCGTTTCCGCTTCGATTTCCTGACGAACTTCATCAAAGTCGGTGAACTTCTTCCCTTTACAGTGCAGGAACTCTGCATACTCTGATCAACACACGTGATCATGTCAGAACCTGCCATGTGGAGTCAGGACACGTGGTCAGCTGGGCGTGTCTTACCTGTTGGACAGTTGATGAGCTGCAGCACCAGCGGGCGGCGAGTGACGATTCCTGATCCACGTGGGAGGAAGTCTCTGTGAGGAGGGGGGAGGAGTTTGTTAAAGATATCTCACTGCAGGAAGACGCGTTTGTTCAATATGATTGTTGATAACTGCTTGGCTGTATGCAACATCAGTAACAGCTGGTTGAGTTCAACCATCAGAGATCCAGGTTGTGAAGGAGAAATGTTCTGCTTTAGAAACACTACTTTTTCATTCTTTGTTGAACACGCTCTCATCAAAGCTTGGCACCTGCTGCCCTTTGAGGGAAATTTCCAACACTATATTTTTCCAAAATGATTTTATTCCATGGTTTGTGGCTCTCAACTACATTCAAACTGAATTTTCTACTACTGAATGTAGATTTCAAAAGTTTGGTTTCCAGTTTCTGGGTATAACATCTCAACCTCCTTCACTGTGTGTGTCTGAAATGCTCATCTGTTAAAAAGCACAACAATGGCGCTTGTACAGGTACTACCCAAAAAATTAGAATATCCTGAAAAAGTTAATTTATTTCTGTAATTCAACTTAAAAGGTGCAATTTACATATTGTATAGACGAATAATATGCAAATCAATATATTTCAAGCTTTTATTTGTGTGGATGTTGCTGATTAGAAGTTGCAGCTTAAAGACACACAACGTAACTTTTAGACCTTAAAAATCTGCGTTTCTGACTCGTTTTGATGACACACCAACATTCATTTTGCGCATTTTCGAGCCGTCACTGCCCAGAGGCGTCCCGGGGCTCAGAAACAGCACTATGTAAGATTCCCATCTGGGACGCGACTGTGACGTTGCAGCCGACTATTGGCTGCAGCACCGCGTCACTCACTAGCAAACGGATGTAAACCAGGGATCAACCCCGCGAGTGTTTTGAACGCACATCATGCCGGATTCGGTAAGGAAACATTACAGGAGGAAGAGAGGAAAAGGAAGAGAGGAAGGGACAGAACAAGAGTCAAGATAAGACTGTTTTTTACTGGCTGGAGTGAATCACGGTGCAGGTATGATACAAGATGGTTGCTAGTTTAGTCGCCGATAGGGGGCGCGTCACTGAGAAAACTGCTAAAAGTTCCGTTGTGTGTCTTTAAGAAAACCTCAAATTCAAAAACTCAAAAAATTAGAATATTGCATTTTGAAGAATATTGATTTTAAAAGCAAAAATATCAGGCCTCCTAAAATACAATCTTGTATCTGTACTTAATACTTGGTTTGGGCCCTTTTGCATTAATGACTGCCTTAACCCGGCATGGCATGGATGCTACCAGCTTGTGGCATATCTCAGGTGTTATGGAAGACCAACATGCTTCCATCACAGCCTTGAGCTCTTCTTTATTGTTTGGTCTCTTCCCGTTCAGCTTTCTCTTGACAATGTCCCACATGTTTTCAATGAGGTTCAGGTCAGGTGAGTTTGCGGGCCAATCCAGCATGGTGATCCATGGTTGTTGAACCAGGATTTTGTACTTTTGCCAGTGCGGGCAGGTGCCAAGTCCTACTGGAAGATGAAGTCTGCATCTCCATACAGCTGGTCCACTGAAGCAAGCATGAAGGTCTCCAAAATGTCCTGGTAGACGGCTGCTTTTATGCTGGACTTGATGAAGCACAGAGGACCAACACCAGCAGCTGACATGGACCCCAGGTCATCACAGACTGGGGAACTTAACACGCTGACCATTTCCTCCAGGCTGCTGTCAGCCCTCCGGCTTCTACACCGTTTTCTTCCAAACTTCTTCCTTCCACTTAACTGCCCATTAATGTGCTTTGAGACAGCACTCTGAGAACATCCAGCTTCTTTTCTATCACTTTTTGTGTCTTTCCACTTTGTGCAGAGAGTCGATGATGGTTTTCTGCACAACTGTCAGATCAGCATCTTCCCCATGATTGTGAATTCTTCTAAACCAAGACAGGGACTTTTTTAAAGGCTCAGGGCACTTATGGAGGTGTTTGGATTACTTACCTGATTAGATTGTGACACTCTGAGCTACAATACTGGAGCTTTTCACAGTCATCTAATTTTTTGAGTTTTTGAATTTGAGGTTTTCTTAAGCTGCAACTTCTAATCAGCAACATCCAAACAAATAAAAGCTTGAAATATATTGATTTGCATATTATTTATCTATACAATATGTAAATTGCACCTTTTAAGTTGAATTATAGAAATAAATGAACGTTTTCTGGATATGCTCATTTTTGGGTAGTACCTGGATATTCGCTTCTTCACATCTGGGTAGCTTTGTTTGGAATTAATTTTTCAGTTGTATAAATGCTGCTGGGTTATTATCTAGAGAAGGTCTGGATAAATCGCTGACCCGGCCTGACATGTGCTACACTCTTAGCTCTGTCATTGGCTGGAGAAAAATACACAAATCTCCACCCAGATATGTCTTGAATACACCATAACATAGGGAAAAAACAAAATACAGTCAGGGGGAGAGGGAGTTGCAAACAAAGTCACTGCCACACGAGAGTAGAAGCCCAAAGGGTGCGGATTGAGACGGATTTCATTCCCACTAGTCTAGAGTTTATTTTCAGGGGGAAAAATTTGGATTTTTTTTTTAAGGGAAAATGATTCCTTGAAATTTTTCTGGTGATGTAACATAAGAGGGAAGTGGAAAATAAAATAAAAAAATTAATTGAATTCAAAAAAAAAAAAAGAAAATTGAAACCTTGTTAAGAAAAAAAAAAAAAAAAAAAAGAAAGGGGTAAATTTAAAATCAAACCTCTGGATTTTGTGATGGGGGGGGGGGGGAGGAGGGGGGAGAGGAAAAAAAAAAAAAAAAAAAAAAAGCTACTCGCACTAACATAATATTAAAAGAATAGGAGAAAATAAAATATATTTTTATAAAAAAAAAAAAAGTGTGGGTGGGAGAAAAAAAAAAAAAAAAGAGGGGGGAAAAAAAAAAAACAAAAAAAAGACTAGACTAAAACAGACAAACAAAAAGAGAATTACAAAAAAAAAAAAAAATAAATATATATATATATATATATATAAAAAAAAAAAAAAAAAAAAAAAAAATTTATTATATTAAAATCAAATATAAATAATAAAAAAAAAATATAAATGTTAAATATAAAATTAAAAATAAAAATTAAATCACATTAATTTAAAAAAAACAAATTAATTAATTTAGAAGAAAAAAAAAAAAAAATAAATTATTTAAGAAAGAAAATAAAAAAAAAAAAAAAAAAAAAAAAAAAAATAAAAATATAAAAAATAAATAAATAAAAAAAAAAAAAAAAAAAAAAAAAAAAAAAAAATAATCTTTTTTATTTTATTTTTAAATTTTATTTTATTTGTTCGTTTTGCGGGGAAGGGGGAACAAAGGGCACCCAGCGAGAAAAGGAAGAGAATGAATAAAAAAAGAAAAGTACAAATGACTCAACAAAAGACATTGCCCCCCCCCCCCCATCCAAATGAAGGATATTTTTTCATGCGTCTCATGCTAAATGTTTGGGCTACATGTGGTAATGGTGGTGGGATGGGGGGGCTTGACATATTTGCCAATGAAAAGGGGGCCCTGCAGAAAAAGTTTGGGAACCACCGCATTAATGTGCTTTAACCAGTTGTACTGATAAATTTATCTTAAAATTTAGGCAATAATGAGTGACGATACATGCAAAACATTGTTTCTGCGGCCTCTAGTGCCCTTTTACATTAAATTGCACTCCAACTTGTAATGATGTCACCAACTCTCAGCCGCTTGGAATTACAAGACAACTGGAACGCACCATTACTGCTGTAGTTAGTGGGAAACCAGCGGTGAAGATTGAACGGAGTCAGAGCTCCATCTAGTGGACAGAAAGTGCAATGACATCCCACACTTTTACTGTTTTATGAAGAACATAATTACCACATCCCCTTTTTAAAAAGAGGATATCAAGTTTTTTTTTTCAAATAAAAATGACTTTAACAAAATTTTCCCTTTGATTTTGCAATATCTCTTTGTGAATTCTGACTTACAAGTCAGTCATATTTTTGTTTTTCCATTCACATTTATTGGAATACAGCCTCTCCTCTTTCATTCAGTCAGCACTTTTCAGTTGCTGCAGCCAGGATCCAGATGACAATCATCAACAGATATTTCTCCTTTTTTTTTTTTTTCATGAGCTCCCTGTTAAACAGAGTTTAAAATTTTCCTTCCATATAAACTTTTAGTGAGAAGCTTTGCTCTCTTTAAAGGACATTTCATCTGGATCAAGATCATCGTGGACTCCTTTCTGTTAGAGCTCTTAGTCAGCTGAAATGTGACCTGGGTCGATCCAGAACACACTGCAGACCCAATCTGGACTGGGAACAGAGGGAGGACTGGACTGATGCCAACAGAGCACAAATCGATAATATAATATAATATAATATAATATAATATAATATAATATAATATAATATAATATAATATAATATATGTTGTAAGTGCTGTGAATCCCTCAGAGAAGCTGCGTTTCAAGGAGAAGCGTCATCACGGCATCCTCAGTGTGTGTGTATTTTCCCTGCAGTCAGCTCACACACACACATCATGCTGCTATTGTCATGCGGACCTTTCTGAGTCATGTGACCTGCAGTGACCAATGAGAGCAGGCCTACAGACAGAGATCCTCTTCAGGCTGAGGATAAAAATATTCAACCAATTACGTGTCAGCTTCCAGCAGGACTCAAACTACAGACCTCCTCCTCTTCTTCCTCATCACTGAGATGCAGCAGTTTAACAGCTCAGACTTCAGGAAAAATACACATTCAGGTGGGAACCTCATCTTCACCATCATCATCAGCACCATGTCTGTGGTGGAACAATCTATACCAGCTACTCTGGTCACCTTATTAAGCTTCAGAGGAATGTGAGTGTTTGAGATGAACCCTGTGGTTCCACATGAGGAGGTTGGTGATGAATCCGTTATTATATCTGACAGGTGATGCTGCTGCATTTTCACAGGTTCTAGCAGTTAGAAAAGCAGGTGATGCCCTGAATGCTGTCTGCAAGCAAACGCCCATAAACCTGCAGTTTATCTCCACCACAGGCGATTTTTGCCCATTTTGGGTATTGAATCCCAGCACCCCTAAAATTATTTTTATATATATATATATATATATATGAATTACAGTTGTGTGGAAAAAGTGTTTGCCCCCTTCCTAATATATATATATATATATATTTGGGATGTTTGTCACACTTATATGTTTCAGATCATCAAACAAATTTAAATATTAGACAAAGATGACACAAGTAAACACAAAATACAGTTTTTAAATGAAGATTTTTATTAGTAAGGGGGGGAAAAACCAAACCTCCATGGTCCTGTGAGGAAAAGAGATTGCCCCCTCTGTTAAAACATAAATTAACTGTGGTTTATCACATCTTTGGAAAGCGGAGTTCAATTTCTCTAGCCAGACCCAGGCCTGATTACTGCCACACCTGTTCCCAATCAAGAAATCACTTAAATAGGACCTGCCTGACAAAGTTAAGTAGACTAAAAGATCCTCAAAAGTTAGACATCATGCTGCGATCCAAAGAAATTCATGAACAAATGAGAAACAAAGTACTTGAGATCTATCAGTCTGGAAAAGGTTCCAAAGCCATTTCTAAAGCTTTGGGACTCCAGAGAACCACAGTGAGAACCATTATCCACAAATGGTGAAAACATGGAACAGTGGTGAACCTTCCCAGGAGTGGCCGGCCGACCAAAATGACCCCAAGAGCACAGCAACGACTCATCCAAGAGGTCACAAAAGACCCCAGAACAACATCCAAGAACTGCAGGCCTCACTTGCCTCAATGAAGGTCAGTGTTCATGACTCCCCCATCAGAAAGAGACTGGGGGGCAAAAATGGCTGCATGGCAGAGCTCCAAGACCAAAACCACTGCTGAGCAAAAAGAACATAAAGGCTCGTCTCAGTTTAGCCAGAAAGCATCTTGATGATCCCCAAGACTTTTGGGAAAATACTCTGTGGACTGACGAGACAAAAGTTGAACTTTTTGGAAGGTGTAGGTCCCATTACATCTGGCGTAAAAGTAACACGGCATTTCAGAAAAGGAACATCATAGCAACAGTAAAATATGGTGGTTTTAGTGTGATGGTCTGGGGCTGTTTTGCTGCTTCAGGACCTGGAAGACTTGCTGTGGTAAATGGAACCATGAATTCTGCTTCTACCAAAAAATCCTGAAGGAGAATGTCCGGCCATCTGTTGGTGACCTCAAGCTGAAGCGCACTTGGGTTCTGCAGCAGAACAATGATCCAGAACACACCAGCAAGTCCACCTCTGAATGGCTTAAGAACAACAAAATGAAGACTTTGGAGTGGCCTAGTCAAAGTCCCCACCTGAATCCCATTGAGATGCTGTGGCATGACCTTAAAAAGGTGGTTCATGCTGGAAAAGCCTCCAATGTGGCTGAATTACAACAATTGACCTATGGCTGCCCGCCCCTCCACTCACTGGACAAACAACATGGGAAGGCGCTATGTGACATTGGGCGATGACAGCTGTCAACACGGACAACAGACGCGTGATAGACAGAGAGACATGACAAGATAAATTAAAAACATAAAAACAATAAAAAAAAAAAAGAAATTGTTCACAAGTTAAACTGGGAGTAGAAATCGCCTGTGATCTCTGAATGTGACTCGTGCGCTCCCTCAGTTTTTGCCAACTGCTGCACGGCTGCTGTTGTTGTGCCAAAAAGTGATCATCTGACAAAACTGATCAAACAGCCACGGAAGCGGGCAGTCTGGCGCAGCTTGGAAGCCAGAGGCGTGTCGTTATCGACGTTACTCACCACACGTCTCACAACAGTTTGCGACCACGTACCAAAACTAGAGTGCGGCACTAGTGGGAAGGTCCATTAAAAGGCAACATGGCGACGTGTTCACTTAGAACAGATGTGACATGTATTTACGCAGTTGATGGGGGCCGCTGGCTGGATGTGCTGGTAAAAGGCAAAAAAAATCGCCTGCACCCAGCTAGGTTGGGGCATAGAACGTGCAAACTAAAAACAACAATAGAACGGTAGCAATGGCGAAGAGGCGGTGGGATGGGCGCACGGATGGCTATGGTTTGGGGCGTGGTTTAGCCATAGGTCAATTCTGCAAAGATGAGTGGAAAAAAATTCCTCCACAGCGCTGTAGAAGACTCACTGCCAGTTATCACAAACACTTGATTGCAGTTGTTGCTGCTAAGGTGGAACAACCAGTTATTAGGTTTAAGGGGCAATCACTTTTTCACACAGGGCCATGGAGGTTTGGCTCCCCCCTCCTTAAAAATAAAAATCTTCATTTAAAAACTGCATTTTGTATTTACTTGTATTATCTTTGTCTAATATTTAAATTTGTTTGACCTGAAACATTTAAGTGTGACTAACATGCAAAAAAAAAAAAAAAAAAAGAAATCAGGAAGGGGGCAAACACTTTTTCACGCAACTGTACAGTATTTACATATTAGGGATGTAACAATACATTGAACTATATCAATACATCAATATAGATCGATGAAACAATCGTAAATCAATCCAAAAACACAATATCGACCAAAAATCTATCTCAAACCCACTTTTATTATGAAAATGGCTTTATTTATAAATTTCTCTGACATTTTCACAACAAAATATATGTTTATAGTTGTGCAGTGGATAGATGTGACACAGGGAGATTGTACTGCAATATTACCTGTCATATTGCTTTATATCGATCGGTGGATCCTAAATCAAATCAAATCGAAATCGGATCGTGACTGAATTTGAGATATCGGCAGACATCAAATCGCCCACCCATTATATCGATAAAACATTGTATCCTGATCAAATCAGTGATTTTAGGGCTGTCAGATGATTTTAAAAGATTAATCTAATTAATCACAGGATTTTAAATTAATCTAATTAATCACATTTTAATCTTGTATCTGTTAAAGCAGTTGTGGGAAACAATGGTCCTGAAGGGCCGCAGTCCTTTAAGTTTTCCATGCAACCCTGCTCCAACACAACCTATGAAGCTCTGTACAGTGACTGACGCGTCCTCTTCTTCTTCTGGTGTTTATTGGCAGTTGGCAAACCGCTTGAGGTGCATTACTGCCACCCACTGCCATTCAGTAGGCCAAATTCAAAATGCTCCTGCACTGGATTGGCACTACATTGCGGTTATTTTTTAATGCATTAATTTGCAATGCAATCAATTTATCTAATTAATGCATTAAACTGACAGCCCTTACATACATACATATATGTATATATATATATATATCTATATACACAGTATATATGTATTTATGTATGTGAAAACATGTCAGAGGAACTTCAAAATGAAGCCATTTTCATAATAAAAGTAGGTTTGATATCGATTTTTGGCCAATTTGGGAAATTTGGATTATTTTAAGATTAATATCAATTCATCGATGTATCGTTACACCCTTAGACACCACTACTGATGGTACTGGCACAGCCATCCTGAAATCTGGAATATCCGGGTTTGCTTGTTACATATTTATTTATCCCTCCCTAGTTCTGCTACCTTCCCTTTGCTATACACACTATACTTCTATTTATTTGAATATACACATGAATGTATTTGTATGTATATATTTGTTTTGTACAGTTCCTCTTTTACTTTTAAGTGGAGTTCTTATTTTTATGGTATAATTTCGCTCTATAAAAAATGTTTGTCTTCTGTTATTTTTCTTGTTTTATTGCACCATCAGCCCAAGACAAATGTCTTGTATGTACAAACTTACGTGGCAATAACGTCCCATTCTGATTTTGATTCATCGTTCTTTCCTGCAAAATCCTTTGGAAAATGACACTGAAAGACAGCTGAAATGCACCATAAGTTTATGAGCAAAAGTGAGCATGCTCTATGCCAGTGCGCTAGCTCAGGCCTCCAGCACCACCTAGAGGGCCGCGAAAAACCCTTCCTTTTACACATGTGGGCTGCGGGGACGTATATTTCCACTGTTATTTATGACTGGATGAGTTGCAATATAGCCTCCTTCCACCTGGTGGCGATAATTTGTCAGAGTTCAACAAACAAGCAGAAGAAGACACTCAGCTAGCCCCTAGCCTGTAGCTAACGTTGTGAAGAAGAATTAAAACTAAATAATACAGACGAAAATGCTCCCAAAACGACCCTAAAATGGCAAAATCTACTCCAATTTATTAAATATATATTAGTGAGTGGAGAAAACAAAGCAGAGCTGAGAAGTCTGGATGGAGCACCAGCTAACGCTAATGCTAACGCTAATCTATGAAGCAAACACTCGTTGGAAAGAAAAGATTTTTAAGAAAAAAGAGAGAAAATCAGCTGTTGAAGCAGAAAATGTCTGTTATGTTTGGAAGGTCTTTAAAAAATTCTAAGAAAAGTTTGAATAACTAAATTGTTAAATGAGATTTTGTGCTTTATGGGCTGTCTAAACAAATAAAATACAGGTTTTTACGGCTTATTTTATGTGGCAGCGCGACTCCCAGGCCTGGCTTGTGCACCACAGCATTTTCTGTGAGCACATTTCTTGGAATTCTGTAAAAATTGAATAATTTTTCTTCAAACAAAACCAGTTTAAAATAAAACTTATGTCCAGTTTTTTAAAAGCTGATAGAAATATAACTACAGTAAATTCTCATATTCTTTCATTTCTCCTGAGTGTTTGCAGGATTGGTTACATGTGAAAACCCGGTTCTGATGATGCTGAGGAACTCTAAACCCGGGTTCTGACTGACTGCATGAGGCTACTTCTGGGTTTCAAACTTGGAGGTCTGGAAAGGCTCCGTAAGTCAGACTCTGAACCGGCACAGCTGGTCCGTTTGGGCCGGATCCAAAAACTATGAAGACGGTTAAGTGTGGATGTGGTTCTGTACCAAAACTGGAACCATTCTGGTGGGAAATAAGACCCAGAAGACCACATTCAGAACCGGCCTGAGATCTTTGCTACAGACTGATGTGTGTGGTTCTGACTGGACCACCAGGACCAGCTGCTGGACCTGTGACCAGCTCGGATGGAGACAACCAGCAGGCACACCTGGTACTGGGAGGTGAGAACACCTTTACTAAACAAACACACGAGGGATGCACAATATTGCAATTTCGGCCGATATCCGATATGCCAATATTTTAAAACTCATGTGGCTGATAACCGATATTGATGCCGATATTAAAGCTGAAAAAAAGCATTCATTGCAAATAGCAGTTTTGTTATCCGTTTCCGACGTTTTGAAAAACAGGGGTGGGAAAAAATATCGATACACTGAAATATCACGATATTTTCACATGCCGATATAAAATCGATATTCTAAAAACTCAGTAACGATCTATTTTACTTACAAAATCTCGCGAGATTTCATCATTCTGTAACAAAATCTCACGATATTTCAGGAACTTCTGCGAGATTTCATAACACAATGATGAAATATTGTGAGATTTCATAAGTAAAAGAGAATGATGCCGCGTTTTAGAATGTCAATATATCAGTGTATGAAAATATCACGAAATTTTTGTGAATTCTTGCGAGATTTCATCACAGAATCATGAAATATTGCGAGATTTCATTAGTAAAATAGATTGATACCACGTTTTTAAATGTCAATATGATATCAGCATATGATAATATGGCAATATTTCAGTGTATTGACATTTTTTTCCAGCCCTCGTCTTTTGTAGTTTTAAAGTCTGTAAAAAAAAGTTTCACAAGAAGAATTTTTATTTCGTTTTTTAGACTTTAGAAACAGCTGGCTGATTGGTTAAATATCGGTTATATATCGGTGGGGTGGCTGATCTCCGATACTCAGTTTTAAGGCCAATATAGGCCGATACCGATAGGGGGCCGATTATATGGTGCATACCTAACACACACACAATCAGCAGCTGATTGATCAGGTATTGATCACTGATCAGGATCATGGATCAGTTCCTGATCAGTGGCAGTTCTGGGACTGGATGAAGCTGCGGGAACATTCTGATCAATACGGAGAATCAGCTGATCCATTTTAGTAGCGAACGTGTGCACGTGACTCGACGGAGCTCGTGCGGAGCCGCATCGTGAGGTGCTGGTTTTCATTCGGCGACCTGCAGCCGCGCGGGCGGGTCCTCGCACACCTTCACTCTCTGCGGCCTGGTTCGGTTCGGTCCGGACACACACACACACACATGCGCGCGCAGACTCACTTGCCCACGAAGTTCTCCAGAACCGAGCTCTTCCCGGCGCTCTGCCCGCCCACCACCGCGATCTGCGGCAGGTCGAGGCTGGCGTTCTGCCCGATGGAGGAGAAGGCGTCCTGCAGCCGGTTCACCAGCGGGATCAGCTCCTCCATCCCCCGGTTCCCCATGATGGAAGCGGCCGGAGGACACGCGGAGAGGCGGTCAGCAGCTCCTGTCACGCGCCGCTGCGGCTCGTGAATGCGATCTGTGAATGTTCAGTCGGTGAGGATGATGATGCTCCTCCAGCTGTGACCTTCAGCTCCGCTCTCCTCCTCCTCCTCCTCCTCCGCTGCTGCTGCTGCTGCTCCGTACTCCGCTGCAGGGAGGGACTGCGCGCGCACACATGCAGGTCCGGTTCAGCCTGTCACAATAAAAGGCTCGGACGATTTTACCCCAGCTTTTACACTGAAGTTCATCTCAGGTCTTTATTTTTTAAAACTTTATTTGGAACTTTACATCTCTTGTAGGAGTTACAAAGAACATAGCAGAAAATAATAATAATAATAATAATAATAATAATAAAAAACAAATACAAAACCCCAAAAGAGAAAAAAAACAAATGGAAAATCAGAACCAAAATAAAGCAGTATATATATATATATATATATATATATATATATATATACATACACATACATACACTGCCTGGCCCCCAAAAAAGTCGCCACCTGGATTTAACGAAGCAAATAGGTACGAGCCTCCTATTGGATAATTACTGCATGAGCGATTATCTTTCAGCTGGCAACAAGTTATTTAACCCCAACTGGTGCAATGACTCGCTTCTCATTTCCTAAACAACCATGTGGAAAGACACATCCGTGGTCGTGGGAAAGATGTTAGTCTGTCTGAGAAGGGTCAAATCTTTGGCATCAAGCAGAGAAAACATCTAAAGAGATGCAGAAACTACTAAAATTGGGTTCAGAACAGTCCAACGCATTATTAAAAACTGGAAGGATAGTGGGGACCCATCATCTTCAAGGAAGAAATGTGGCCGGAAAAAAATCCTGAATGATCGTGATCGGCGATCACTTAAACGTGTGGTGAGATCAAATCGAAGAAAAACAACAGTAGAACTCAGGGCTATGTTTAATACTGAAAGTAAGAGCATTTCCACACGCACAATGCGAAGGGAACTCAAGGGATTGGGACTGAACAGCCGTGTAGCCGTAAGAAAACCACTAATCAGTGAGGCTAACCGGAAAAAAAAGGCTTCAATTTGCTAGGGAACATAAAGATCGGACTGTGGAGCAATGGAAGAAGGTCATGTGGTCTGATGAGTCCAGATTTACCCTGTTCCAGAGTGATGGACGAATCAGGGTAAGAAGAGAGGCAGATGAAGTGATGCACCTATCATGCCTAGTGCTACTGTACAAGCCTGTGGGGGCGGTGTTATGATGTGGGGTTGCTGCAGTTGGTCAGGTCCAGGTTCAGCAACAGTATGAGCTCAAAGAATGAGGTCAACTGATACCTGAATATACTGAATGAGCAGGTTATTCCATCAATGGACTTTTTCTTCCCTGATGGCACAGGCATATTCCAAGATGACAATGCCAGGATTCATCGGGCTCAGATTGTGAAAGATGGTTCAGGGAGCATGACACATCATTTTCACACATGGATTGGCCCCCACAGAGTCCAGACCTGAACCCCATTGAGAATCTTTGGGATGTGCTAGAGAGGGCTTTGCGCAGCGGTCAGACTCTACCATCATCATCAAGATCTTGGTGAAAAATTAATGCAACACTGGATGGAAATAAATCTTTTGACATTGAGAAGCTTATCGAAACAATGCCACAGCGAATGCGTGCCGTCATCAAAGCTAAAGGCGGTCCAACAAAGTATTAGAGTGAATGACCTTTTATTTTTGGTGGCGACTTTTTTTTTGGCCAGGCAGTGTGTGTGTGTGTGTATATATACATATATATTAAAAGCGAGTTACAAAGTTAAATTGTATTCACTACAAATTTTTTAAAAATTTTTAAAGTCTTTTTGTTGTCTGAATAAGAGACTGAATCATGATACAAATTTACATCAATTACACAGAGGTCAAAAAGCGTTTTTTTACGCATTATTTTACTTTTATGAATATGGAACAAAGACTGTAAAAAATATGGACGTAGTATCAACTCTGAATGGGGGAAAGTGAAGCCAGTTGGGTGTGTCCCACCGTGTGCCGTCCCTCCCGGAAAATGCTAGAATGGGCAAAGTGCGGCCTCGGGGCAAATGATTGACAGCTGATGTACGCTGGGCTAAACGCTAACCGAGCTACTTCAAAACTAACAGGAGCTAACGAAGATTAGCCTCCTGAGCGGCGGGGTAAAGGTAAGACACGCTTAGACTTGCTGTTCGCTGCTAGAAACCACCATGTTGCTGCTCTGCTGCAGACTGACCTTACTGAGAGCAAAGAAGGAGCTAACAGTTAGCCACCGGCCGGCAGGCCGACATCCAGTCTGGCACATGTCAATCATTAGGACACGCCCATAATTATGTGCAATTTCAAGATTGAATAACATCTAAATGGATGAGTTATAAAAAAAAAAATGCACCCCCCTCACAGTTGACATGAAGGTAAACTTGACCTATTAAACCTAAAATGATTTTTTGCTGTAAACATGTTTATTCCTGCTGTAAACATGCTTATTTTGCTGTAAACATGTTTATTCCTGCTGTAAACATGCTTATTTTGCTGTAAACATGCTTATTTTGCTGTAAACATGTTTATTCCTGCTGTAAACATGCTTATTTTGCTGTAAACATGCTTATTTTGCTGTGAAGTTGGTGTATTTAACATGGCAGTTTATGGGGTTTTGCTCTAGCAGATGAGGAAAGAATTACAATTTTTGTGCAACGTGGAAGTAGCCTCACTGTTCTCCAGCGGAGTTTGCCCCTTGATATGTGTGACAGTTGACGGTCCTGTCACTGTTCGTGCGTTCCAGTTGTCTCGGAACTTGTTTTTCTGAGGTAATTTTCCAAGGAAGTGATGGGATGCACTCATTTTTCCGAGACACAAGCTCTTAATTTGAAGAGGACCCCAAGATTGTAGATTTTAAGATGGCGGCGTCCAGTACCATTGTTGCGTTTATTAATCTTCCATAGAAAAGATTTTCTGATCATAATTTCCAAGTGTAAACAGCACCGAATTGTTATTGAATTTTATGGTCTCACGGCGGTCTTTTTTCTTTAAAACGCAGCGTGATTATTTGTTGTTTATTAAACAAATACAGTGAAATTAGCTGTTGTTGTCATGGTAACATTGTTATAACATTGTGTTATTTTTCTAGCTAGAAATGTGTTATTTTCTTGCTGTTCTCGCTCACAAATAGGCTGTTTAGGAGATTTCGATTTTTTCCTTGAGTTGGTGCAACTGGAACCCAAAATACCTGGTAATGATGTCACCCACTCGCGTCTGCTCGGAATCCCGAGACACCTGGAATGCACCATATGCCTCTGAGTGGTCATGTGCCCTGGCCACGGGGATTTCCCTTTGGCTGAATGGTTCGTGCGCATCACTCTCACCTGGGAATCGGGGGATCGAATCCCGCCCTCGTTGCGTACCTTGCCAGATTCGGAAACAGGATCAGGTTGATTAGAAAGTTTATACCAGGTCGGCGCAACAGAGCTGGACGTGGGTCACCTCTGACATCTGATTGGACACCCCAGAGACCACCTCAGATGATTGACAGGTCACTGGGGTGGAGGACAGACACGTCTTGACACGCATGGGTCGCGGGTCTCTAAACCAGTTTGAATTCACTTCATCAACCAGTCTCAGCAGCATACAGCAGCCTAAAACAACCGGCTTACCTTTCTGTGGAGCTTGCTGCAAATATTTCTTACATTACTTACGTATATTTCTTACTGCTTACAACATTTTTAAAGTTAATCTTCTTGCTGCTGTAACAAGCTAATTTTCCTTTGTGGGATTAATAAATTGTGTCTAATCCAACATGATCTACGTGGTGATCTAGCTTATAGAGGAGCAAAACTGACGAAATAAAAAAAAATAAAATATATAAAATGGCTCAAAAAAAGAAAAAAAATCTGCCAATTGCTTACACAAAGAAATTTGTAAAACTCGTTTTTGCATTAACAAACCTTCCAAATGTGACATATATATTTCTATTGTCATTTTCATCTGTTTTAATTTAATTTTATTTAAATGACAATATATACTTGTTGCATTTAATAGGTTTGGTGATATCAAAATGATTTTAAAAACGTCTTTGTGTAACCAATTATTTATTCATTTATCTATTTATTTTTGAGTCAAAATTTTATAATTGTATATACTTTTGATTTTGTCAGGTTTGGTCGTCCATATTCTTATAATGCATGTCTGTAATGTGTCTGTGCGAGCGTATGAGTGTGTTTTAGAGATGAAACCCACAGATGTTCCTTTCTCTGATGCACTAACTCATGTAAATATTTTGGTTCAGTTTCTGTTAAACGGACTATAAAATCATGTTCTTCATGAGGTTCTGCTTCAGAAATCTGTGATCAGTCAGAAATTCAACGTTCTGATGTGCAGTCACAGAACAGGAGCCAGTTTCACACCAGGTTAACATCCTGTCAGAGAAATATTAAGGTTGTCTACAACAGAAGCGGGCTGTTGTCCCGACGATTAAAGTCCAACAGAGCAAACTGACCGAGTTCTGATGTCACACTGATGATGACTTCATGGAAAGAAATATGCTATCTGGTTCCACGGAGAAACACATTCCAACCGGGAACGTTCCCCTATCTGGTTCCACCGAGAAACACATTCCAACCAGGAACGTTCCTCTATCTGGTTCCAATGAGAAACACATTCCAACCAGGAACGTTCCCTATCTGGTTCCAATGAGAAAAACATTCCAACCGGGAACGTTCCCTATCTGGTTCCACTCAGAAACACATTCCAACCGGAAACGTTTCCCTATCTGGTTCCAATGAGAAACACATTCCAACCGGAAACGTTCCCCTATCTGGTTCCAACCAGAAACACATTCCAACCAAAAACGTTCTCCTATCTGGTTCCAATGAGAAACACATTCCAACCAAAAACGTTCTCCTATCTGGTTCCATCCCGAAACACATTCCAACCAAAAACGTTCCTTTATCTGGTTTCACTCAGAAACACATTCCAACCAAAAACGTTCTCCTATCTGGTTCCAACCAGAAACACATTCCAACCGGAAACGTTCCCCTATCTGGTTCCAATGAGAAACACATTCCAACCAAAAACGTTCTCCTATCTGGTTCCAATGAGAAACACATTCCAACCAAAAACGTTCCTTTATCTGGTTTCACTCAGAAACACATTCCAACCGGAAACGTTCCCCTATCTGGTTCCACTCAGAAACACATTCCAACCGGGAACGTTCCCCTATCTGGTTCCACTCAGAAACACTCAGAAAAACAATTCCAACCGAAACGTTCCCCTATCTGGTTCCAACCAGAAACGCATTCATACCACAAACGTTCTCCTATCTGGTTCCACCCAGAAACACATTCCAACCGGAAACCTTCCCCTATCTGGTTCCACCCAGAAACACATTCCAACCGGAAACGTTCCCCTATCTGGTTCCAACCAGAAACGCATTCATACCACAAACGTTCTCCTATCTGGTTCCACTCAGAAACACATTCCAACCGGAAACGTTCCCCTATCTGGTTCCAACCAGAAACGCATTCATACCACAAACGTTCTCCTATCTGGTTCCACTCAGAAACACATTCCAACCGGGAACGTTCCCCTATCTGGTTCCACTCAGAAACACATTCCAACCGGAAACGTTCCCCTATCTGGTTCCAACCAGAAACGCATTCATACCACAAACGTTCTCCTATCTGGTTCCACTCAGAAACACATTCCAACCGGGAACGTTCCCCTATCTGGTTCCACTCAGAAACACATTCCAACCGGAAACGTTCCTCTGGTTCCAACCAGAAACGCATTCATACCACAAACGTTCTCCTATCTGGTTCCACCCGGAAACATGTTGTAACTGGGTACAATCTGCTCTCAGGTCACACTTTGAAACATTAAAGGAGCTATACCTGATTTTTTCACATTTGCAAACTATGAGCGAGGTGAACAGTGTAGTTTGAACTGTAAGCCCCGCCTCTAACTGTTTCTCCCAGTGAGAAACGCTCCTGCTCTCGTTTTTCTCTCCTCCCACTCAACATGCACGAAATAACGTGCACGTTTCATACTCATGCACAAAGAAACTCTCCAGAGAAAACTTGCATCTTCCAGAACTGTTCTGGTTGCAGTAAATGGCTGCGGATCAGCTAAATGACATTTTCTATCATAACCGGTAGTTCACCGTAACTACAGTTATGTACACAGATGCACAGTTATGACGAGTTATGATGTTATAGGCGACGTTACAACATGACTGATAAAGTTTCTCGCGGCCACTTCGAGAAGCACTGATGTAAATATTCGTCATGTTACCGTGTAAATATCACTATTATATACGGTAGACCAGCAGAGGAAGCGCCAGCACCCGAGGACGTAAATGTTACTAAGAAGAAAGTTATTGAAAAAAATACCTGTCCAGGCGGACTTCCAGTCCACATTCAGTCCGAGGCGTCCAGCTGCTCTCTACCTTCAGTACAATCCACCGAGAACATGAACTTTAGTCCTTCTTTGGTCTCTCCTGCGTTTCATCTCTCTCCTCCTCAGTTTGATGCTTACAGGCTGTTTTGCTGCGGTATCACCACTTTCCCTTCGGTAGACGCCATGCGGTTCTGTTTACAAGTGCTGCCGTGCACACGAGAGAGGAGGACGCTCCTCGTTAGAAAACGCTGTGAGTGGCTGATGAGGAGAGTAATATATTGTTCCATCGGGAGAACAACTACTATCTGCCGGCTCCATGCAGAAAACCTGCCATCATCTGGTTCCCCCTGGAAATGTTCCAACATTTGGTTCTACTTGGGATTATGTTCTATCTGGAAAGATATGATACCTGGTAGGGTTGCACGATATAATCGACCCCCTATTGGTATCAGCCTATATCAACCTTAAAACTGAATATCGGACATCAGCCACCCCACCGATATTTAACCAATCAGCCCGCTGTTTCTAAAGTCTAAAAAACAAACAAACAAAAAACCCACTTCTTCATAAACTTTTTTAGACTTTAAAACTTCTAAAGACTAGAGGTGGGAAAAAATATCGACACACTGAAATATCACGATATGTTCATATGCTATCATACTGACATCAGACTACACGGTATCTATCTGTTTTACTAATGAAATTTTGTGATATTTCATCGTTCTGTTACGAAATTTCACAAAAAATTTGCAATGTATTCATGTACTGATATATTGACATTTACAAACGTGGTATCCATCTTTTTTACAAGTAAAATCTCACGATATTTCATCGTTCTGTTACGAAATCTCGCAGGAATTCACAAAATATCGTGAGATTTCGTACCAGAAGGGTGAAATCTCGCAAGATTTTGTAAGCAAAATAGATTGCCATATTTTTAAATATGATTTGATAACAGCATATGAAAATGTTGCGATATTTCAGTGTATTGATATTTTTTTTCCACCCATATTTTTTTTCAAGTGTCAGAAACGGATAACGAAACTGCTATTTGCAATGACTGCTTATTTTTTTCAGCTTTAATATCAGTATTGATATCGGTTATCGGCCACATGACTTTTAAAATATCGGCAAATTGGATATCGGCCAAAATTCCAATATTGTGCAACCGTAATACCTGAAAATATTCCTTTATGATGTCCCAATTTTAAATATTCTGCTGCCTCTGATACTCTATCTCTTCTCTGTTTTTCACAAGTCTACCTGTGTGAGCCATTGCTATGGTAACAGCCGCCTGCAGAAGACCATCATGAGTGATGAGGCAAACTGGAGAGGATCAAGTTAATTAGCCAATCATGATGAAGATCATGTTTCAGGTGATTCCTTTCGTTGTCTCTGTTCAAACATTTAAAGGTAAAACCTGTCAAATTTGCAAGTCCAAGTGGAGCCACAAGTGATATCCACGAGCAACGTCAAACCTCCAACCAATCTCTTCACTTACAGATCACGGACAGCTAATTACAATCCAACCGCAATGTTTATAAATGAAAAACAAGTAAACAAAGTCTGAAATAAAATCTGTGAAAAGCTTTTGTTTTTATTGTTTGATGTTTTCCGAGTTTACATGTTGCTAGGAAGCACACAGGAAGAAAACTTCATCCACGTTGTTGAATAAAACATCACTCCTCTGTATATTAAAATACATCTGAATAAATAAACATTCACAGTAAAATATAGTCTGAAGGCACTTTCTTTGTCCTGCTGGTGGCGCTGCAGAACATCATGGACCAGGACCAAGACTAAGACCAGAGGCCTGTACTACAGAGCTAATTGATTGGGGTAATCCAGGGTTTTCCATCTCACAATGCTGGTTTACTTCTTACTGGGGTAAATCACCATGGTAACTGATGCTGAACGGCTCTGATGTTCTGCATCAGAGTATAAAAACTCCTCCTGACCAACCAGGTCTCTGGGAAAGCTGTCTGCCTTTTCTTTAAGATCCTGTTCATGTAGGTGCGTGGGAGCTGAGCTTAGGATAGGGAGAGCTTTTAGGAACAGATGCTCCTTTTGATGTCCGTGATGACTTCAGATTATCATGATCACTTCCAGGTCCACAGGTGTATAAATAAAGCAGCTCGGCATGCAGACTGTTTCTACAAACATGTGTGAAAGATTGTGTTGCTCTCAGGAGCTCAGTGAATTCCAGCGTGGAACTGTGATAGGATGCCACCTGTGCAACAAATCCATTGGTGAAATTTCCTCACTCCTAAATATTCCAATATTTAACTGTCAGCTGTATTATGAGAAAATGGAAGTGTTTGGGAACGACAGCAACTCAAACACAAAGGCCATGTAAACCGATGGAGCGGGTCAGCGGATGCTGAAGCACATAGTGTGAAGAGGTCACCAACTTTCTGCAGTCAATCACTACAGACCTCCAAACTTCATGTGGCCTTCAGATCAGCTCAGGAACAGTGGCAGAGAGCTTCATGAAATGGGTTTCCATGGCGACCAGCTGCATCCATCCATACATCACCAAGTGCAATGCAAAGCGTGGATGCAGTGGTGGAAAGCAGCCGCCACTGGACTCTAGAGCAGTGGAGGCATTTTCTGGAGGGACCAATCACGCTTCTCCATCTGGCAATCTGATGGAGGAGTTTGGGTTTGGCGGTTGCCAGGACAACGGTACTTGTCTGACTGCATTGTTCCATGTGTAAAGTTTGGTGGAGGGGAGATTATGGTGTGGGGTGTTTTCAGGAGCTGGGCTTGGCCCCTTAGTTCCAGTGAAAGGAACTCTGAATGCTTCAGCATACCAAGACATTCTGGACAATTCCATGCTCCCAACTTTGTGGGACCAGTTTGGAGCTGGCCCCTTCCTCTTCCAACATGACTGTGCACCAGTGCACAAAGCAGGTCCATAAAGACCTGGATGCAGAGTCTGGTGTGGAGGAACTGGACTGGTCTGCACAGAGTCCTGACCTCAACCCCATAGAACACCTTTGGGATGAATCAGAGCAGAGACTGAGAGCCAGACCTTCTGGTCCAACATCAGTGTGACCTCACAAATGAGGTTAAAGGTTATAGAGAAAATGTTTCTTTGAATAATTTTTGCAACATTCAATGAAATTGGGTTCACTGCCCCATAAGGTATGATAAATTAAAAACTTTAAATATCTAAATATTATTATACATCAACTGTGAAAGTAAAGGGGCTTAAAAAGATTCACTAATCATTTCTGCGCTCATCATGTGTCTATTAGCCGTTAATTACTCTTACTACCGTAGTAAGAGTGGCTAATAATAATCAATGGACAATAGGTGAGTAGAATTACGAGTATTTTTATGTGTCGGGAGGGGCGCACTCTCATCTGACATTTACAGCAGGTAGCTAACACTCATTCTGCTAGCAGTTAGCAGCGTTCAGACCACAAACATCTGTTTTACTTGCATTTGTGATATGATGGAGAATCTATACCTGCTGTCTGATAAACACCAGTGTCAGGACTTGGCTCATGCACATCGTCTTAAAGACCCACAACGCAACTTTTCCACCTTAAAAATCCGCATTTTTGACTCGTTCTGATGGCACACAAACATTCATTATGTTCAGAAACAGCACTACGTAAATTTTGCATCCGGGCCGGGGCCGTGACATCGCAGTCGTCTATAGACCCCTTCAAAGTTTACAAACACGGTGACGTTTTTTGGTGGGCAGGGCTTAGCCTGGAGGCAAAAGCAGCTCTAGTCGCCATGTTAACAAGCAGCAGCTAGCAGGTTTTAATGACTTTTTCGTAAATGGAGAGTTTTCAAACAAGTGTTTGAGTGTGGGAACTGTGGGAATATGCCAGACACTCCACTCTACGGACCGTGACAGCTGTTTCAGTAAATTCCCGCCAGCAGATGTAAGCAGGCTGGCTGATCCAGACACCTTACAGGAGAGGATGAAGATCTTCTGGGCTGCAGCCGGTGGAGTGACTGGACATCTGTGTGTCCAGCAAAGAGAAGCTCAGAGCAAAGAAACAGCTGGATGCTACAACTATGTCAGAAATGGTCACGACACGTTCTAATTATAAACTACACCAATCTACGTTTGGATCTTTGTCTGCTGCGGTCGGAAGTTTTGCTGAACCAGGACAAAGCAAGAAGAATGACGAGACCTGGACCGTCTTCTTCCGCTTATCCGGGATCGGGTCGTGGGGGCAGCTGCCTAAGCAGGGAAGCCCAGACTTCCCTCACCCCGGCCACAGCCGCCTGCTCATCCGGGGGATCCCGCGGCGTTCCCAGGCCAGCCGGGAGACGTAGTCCCTCCAGCGTGTCCTGGGTCTCCCCCGGGGTCTGGTCCCGGTGGGACGTGCCTGGAACACCTCACCAGGGAGGCGTCCAGGAGGCATCCTGACCAGATGCCCGAGCCACCTCATCTGGCTCCTCTCTATACGGAGGAGCAGCGGCTCTACTTTGAGTCCCTCCCGGATGACCGAGCTCCTCCCCCTATCTCTAAGGGAGAGCCCGGCCCCCCTGCGGAGGAAACTCATCTCGGCCGCTTGTACCCGCGATCTCGTTCTTTCGGTCACGACCCACAGCTCAGGAACGTAGATGGACGGTAAATCGAGAGCTTCGCCATGAGACCTGGACCATCGTCAATCTGGAAAACATTTTAACAGCAAACTGCAGCTGCGCGGCTGCTAAGTTTAAGCTAACGGAAATGCTTGCAATGCAGCAGCTGTTACACTCGCCTGTTGTGCTGATATGATGATTCATTGTGTTGCTTTCAGGGAAAAGCAGAACATATTTGACATTTTTCAGTTTTAGATTGCAGACTCTTGTTGCATTGAACCATAATTGTCTTCGTTTTTCTGAGGAGTAGTGTCCCCTGGTGTCCTAAAAAACTTTAATTTACTGCCACAAACGTTGTTCCTCCTATTCTGGCACCCAAACACACAACAAGACGACATTTCAAAGTCGTAATAACACTTGAGGAAGCTCATTTCTACAGCCTTTGCTGCGCTTTCCTCTGTTTTTGCCTCCAGCTACAGCGGTGACATCACTGTGATGTAGGCCATGAAGGGATCTATTGGTCAGTTCAAATGCACTGCGTTATTTGCTAGCAAACGGAAATGAACACAGCGGGTGTTTTGATCGTGCATCGTGTCAGATTCAGCAAAAAAACGCAAGAATCATTACCAGAGGAAGAGAGGAAAAGAAAGAGGAAGGGACAGAACAAGAGTCAGGATAAGACTGTCTTTTACCGGCTGGAGGGAATCACAGTACAGGTGCCATGAAGATGGATGCTAGTTTAGCCGTCGATGGGGGGGGGGGTCACTGGGAAAACTGCTAAAAGTTGCGTTGTGGGTCTTCAAAGGCGTGGCCAGGCATGGAGCTGTGAATCCAGCAGACCGGTCTTCACACGCGCTTTCTGGACTGCCACAAACATCCTCTGTTCCGCCTACCGTCATATTTATGAGGACTATTTTTCTGCTCCTCCATGGCAACGTAGGCTGCCCTGCAGAGACTGGGAAACCCTGGATTCAGTACCAAGTTAAAAACCAGCTTCCTAGTACCGCTTACCAGCAGGTAGTGGAGGGAAATCCTGGCTGTGTTCACACGGCTTTGCAGTCCAGGTCTCTGGACCAGGACCGGGCTAGTCTCAGTTCCAGCGGTTCTCCTTTTGTTCAATCAAATACTCAGACGGGGCCTGCAGCGTCCTTGTTTACTGATCGGCAGGTTGGAGACGTCTGATTGGCTGCAGGCTGAGTGGGCGGAGTTTGATGAGGCCACGTTTTTCTGAACTCTTTAAAGCTTGTAGAGAACTGGACCATCCATTCTGAGTCCTAGCTGAGGTCTTCCTGATCCAGGCAGGCTGGTTCTGGTCCAGGTGGATGAGGGTCCAGCGGCATTTTGACGAAGGCGATGGCGGCCAGCTCCTTGCAGAACTCTTCCAGGACGATGATGCCTCTGAGCAGGGTGAGATGCTCCAGTCTGAGGAGGCGGGGACAGGAGTCAGCTGGAAACACGTTTACATCAACCTCACTTCTGAATGAACGGGGACGATAACGGTACCCGGCGTGGTGGTTCAGTCCCAGCAGGTCCCTCCTGGTCTTCAGCAGCCGGTCTGGCAGGTCTGACACCTGCTGGATCCTTTGCATCAACTCTCCCATCACCTGAGAGATGGACAGGTGAGACATTGTGGAAGACAGAGAGGACATCCTGACCTGAAGCTGTCCTCACCCTGATGAGGATGCTGAAGAGCGAGGTGGCGCCAGGGGACAGGTGGATGTACGGGTTCAGCAGGTACTCGTGCAGCAGCGGGTGGCTGAAGGCCGCCAGCCGGGACAGAACCGCCGTCAGCTGCAGGTTCAGCTCGTACGGCTGCAGACACACACACACACACACACACACACACACTTGCAGCTGAGTGGTACGCACGGCCAAGAATATCACAAAGAAATAGGGTTGCAAAGGGGTGGAAAATTTCTGGTAGATTTCTGGCAAATTTCCAGTAAATGTCTGGTAAGTTTCCAGTAAATTTTTACAAAATTTCCAGTAAATTTCTGGCAAATTTCCTCTAAATTTCTGGTAAATTTTCAGTTACCGGTAGATATCTGGTAATTTTCTGTCAAATTTCGGTGTGCGCTCAACTTGCAAAGCAAATGTTGACATTTCCTCTCATTTTCACTGAATTACTGATAAATACTTGAACAATAAATGCAGAAACTACAATGTTCACAGGTCACAGCACATTTATGTCTCATACCGGCTCTGTGTTTACTCTAAGTGTAATGTTTTAGTTGTGTGGTGCCAGGTCCCTGTATGTTGTGGGTAGCGGTGCAATGGATCAATGACTTCACGGTTTGAAGCGGTTCATGGTTTTTGAGTCATGGATCGGATCAGCAAAAAGGAGAGAAAAAAATCTGAGACAAATTTACCTCTATTTATTTGTTTCATTATTTTTTCCCATTAAAAATATTAAACTCAAGACTCATTCCACTCAAATATATAAAAGTAGATTAATGATAAAGAAATTATGATAAAGGGACCAGGAGCAGATGACAAAATTGCAAGGCCATGCATGACGTCACCAGTTCACGTGATAACAATCATGATAAAGAGGGCTGGATTAAAGTCCTGTGGTCCATGATGGAAAAAAACCCACTCAGACCGCCTGATGATTGACTTCTAATCTGGTGCCACCGATAATTCAGCCATCTCAAATCTGCGGGGGCTTTTATTTTGAAATTCACCAGATGCTTGACACTACTCCCGTGCCTGATTTCCTGTCTTGTCTGGCTACACGGCTACGCTGCTTAGAGCTTGACACGTTGGAAGCATGTGCTGTCATAAACAGACATGACACCGCAACGAGACGCTGCTGACTTCTGGAGTTAAACCATCCACTGAAACGGCCTGATAGCGAGGCAGCACCACACAGGGAACGCGGCGCACACGGACCTGGTGTGAAAGTCTGTTAGCAAAAAAACAGCACATTTTATTGATCGCACATGCGCGAGTGTATGAAAAATTTACTCGCTCCGGCTCACATTTAAGTCACAAAGTGCGACCATTTGGTCGCAGTCTGGAGCCCTGATATATTTTCCACAACTATATTCAACTTCCCTGTTAAAGGGACTTGAGGCAGGAATTTGAAAAAAAAACAAACATGAATGTCCCTTTTTTTCATACTAATGGGTGATGAAGCGCTAAATACCAAAAATAACATTTCCATCCATGTTTGTCTCCGTTGCCTTAAACAGGCTGTGTGCTGCAAAGTGCGCTGCAATTTGGTGTCTGAATTTCCCGCGCTGCCCTGCGGACGGGACGTCAAATGACGCTACATCCGCAGTTTTGATGCAGGAAAAAGACGGTAACGTAAAATAAAAATACTGTAAGCGATTGTTATGGATTATTCTGCCGTCAGCAAACGATCCAGATCAACTGAAAGACACTAAAAAGTGTAACTACGGAGAAAAAGGTGAGTAAACAACATCATAGCTTCAGTTCGTACTCCCGTGACGGCTTGGCTCGTGGCTGCAGTTACCTGAAGCGCCAGTCGCAGCAGTCACGAGTTTTGTTTCTTAATCTTGCCTCTAGTCCCTTTAAGGCCAACCTCTAATTTTGTAAAATTCACATTTATTCCCGATAATTTCCATTAATTCCCATGGAAAGCTTCCAACTATGAAAATTCCTGGAATTTTGCAACCCTATGAAGGAAAGGTGGTCAGGTGTCCTCACCTGCTCCAGGACGCGTCCCAGACGGTGGAGAAGAACTCTCAGCAGCTCGCCTTCACAGAAGTCCGCCTCCTCGCCCGCGGAGGAGGTCGGCGGAGGAAGACTCTGCG
This sequence comes from Atherinomorus stipes, assembly GCA_023101725.1. Classification (NCBI taxonomy): domain Eukaryota; kingdom Metazoa; phylum Chordata; class Actinopteri; order Atheriniformes; family Atherinidae; genus Atherinomorus; species Atherinomorus stipes. Next base: position 370,970 of record JALJCO010004875.1, read on the forward strand.
GCCAGTCCCAGGACTCAGACTGGGCTCGGCACTGGGTCACCTGACGGGGGGAGGGTCACACAGGTGTGTTTGTGAGCAGTTCGTTACGCGCTCCGAGGTCAACTTGAGTGTGTGTGAGTGTGTGTTCTGACCAGTGTGTGTGCGTCATGAACGTAAGACTCGTAGCCTCCTTCCTGCAGCAGCTGAGCTGAACGGACCTGAACCGGAACCAGACACAGGAAACTACAAAAACACACAAAAACACAACTGATGAGTATCTGAGCCCGTCAGACAAAACTCAGGGTCACATTTACTCACAATCATCACTTCCATCCAGATTCAGCAGTAACTGAACACTGAGACAAAAACCCAGATGGAGATTCCATTACTGCCATTAGGGACAGGCGATACCAAAGTTTTCCTGTCAATACGATACCAGTAATTTCTATGGGTGGAAAAAAATAACGATACACTGAAATATCGCAATATTTTCATACGTCGCTATATCAATATTTTAAAACGCGGTATCAATCTATTTTACAAACAAAATCTCATGAGATTTCATGAATACTCGAGAGTTTCAAAATGTCAATATGATATTGGAATATGAAAATATCACTATATTTCAGTGTATTGATATTTTTTCTCACCCCTAGAAATTTAAGGTACTTTTTGATCGATACCGATATTGACACAGATACTTTTTGTCCCTTGAAAGAAAATCAGATGATTGTACAGTTTGCAGTAATATCTTGAATACAAGGGCGATGTTAGATACAAGTAAAACTTGAGAACAGAAGTACTGAAAAAAATACTTTTAAAACAATAATAGATTTTATTAATGAGTTAATTAAACAAAAATACGATTAAAAAATGGAAAATGTTCAAATATAAAATGTAATCGTAAAATTATAAATATAACAAAACATAAAGTGCATTAAACCTGCATTTAAGTACCGAAAAATAAAACATCATCATAACTAACAGTAGCAGCATCATCATGACATCTGATAGGCTACCACCATCATGTGACACAGAAGCTAGAATCTGATAGGCTACCACCATCATGTGTTACAAAAGCTCGAATCTGATAGGCTACCACCATCATGTGACACCCGAAGCTCGAATCTGATAGGCTACCACCATCATGTGACACCCGAAGCTCGAATCTGATAGGCTACCACCATCATGTGATACAGAAGCTAGAATCTGATAGGCTGCCACCATCATGTGTTACAAAAGCTCGAATCTGATAGGCTACCACCATCATGTGACACCCGAAGCTCGAATCTGATAGGCTACCACCATCATGTGATACAGAAGCTAGAATCTGATAGGCCACCACCATCATGTGACACAGAAGCTAGAATCTGATAGGCTACCACCATCATGTGACACAGAAGCTAGAATCTGATAGGCTACCACCATCATGTGACACAGAAGCTAGAATCTGATAGGCTACCACCATCATGTGACACAGAAGCTAGAATCTGATAGGCTACCACCATCATGTGATACAGAAGCTAGAATCTGATAGGCTACCACCATCATGTGATACAGAAGCTAGAATCTGATAGGCTACCACCATCATGTGATACAGAAGCTAGAATCTGATAGGCTACCACCATCATGTGACACAGAAGCTAGAATCAGATAGGCTACCACCATCATGTGACACAGAAGCTAGAATCTGATAGGCTACCACCATCATGTGATACAGAAGCTAGAATCTGATAGGCTACCACCATCATGTGACACAGAAGCTAGAATCTGATAGGCTACCACCATCATGTGACACAGAGGCTAGAATCTGATAGGCTACCACCATCATGTGATACAGAAGCTAGAATCTGATAGGCTATTGCCAGACATGGGAATTATGGAGTCAACAAGTCTTTCCCATGTCATGTATTTGTTCAGCCCAGCTACTGAACCAGGTGAGTCCAATCATCCCAATGAATTAAACTGTGCTGATTGGACTCACCTGGTTCAGTAGCTGGGCTGAACAAATACAGTCATGGGAAAGACTTGTTGACTCCACAATAGGGGATTATCACGCTTCCGCGTTCCGGTTTCCGGAAGTTGAAACATTTGGCACTTCCTCTTCCTGGCCATGTTAACGACAGCCGTTCCTGCTCTGTTATACTGTTTAAATTGGATAAACTCCAAACATACTTAAGTTTTCATTCTAGACTGAAGTGATACTGGATCAAAAGCTGGATCAAAGCGATCGATTTGCCGCGGTGAAGGACCGAACTTTATAATAAAACACACGTTTGTTTGTCCCCGGTGGGGCACAACACCGGCACTTCACAGCATGCTAGCATTAGCCAGCTAGCGTTTACTGACATGCTTAACATTGTGCGTCTTAAAACACACAAACATCTGAAAATCGGGTCTGTACCTCCCCGTTTCCAGTGAAACAACTGGGGACTGCCAAGAAAGGAGACGCTTTCAGATGATTGTGTGTTTTCCAGTCGCACAAAGTTAGGCACCTCATCAAGCTGGCTAATGCTAACCTGCTAACAATAGTCCGCCAGCTACTACTCTGTTAAACTTTGTAAATCGGATAAACGCCAATGCCAAGTTTTCATTCCAGACTGAAGTGATGCTAAGGAAGAAGTGGATTAAAACGACCGATTCGCCGCGGTGAAGGACCGAACTTTATAATAAAACGACACACGTTTGTTTGTGGCCGGCAGACTGCGCAGTCGTGTTAGCAGGTTATCATTAGCCAGCTCGATAACGTGCCTAACTTTGTGCGGCTGAAAACACACAATCATCTGAAAGCGTCTCTTTTCTTGGCAGTCCCCAGTTGTTCCACTGGAAACGGGGGGTACAGACCCGATTTTCAGATGTTTGTGTGTTTTAAGACGCACAATGTTAAGCACGTCAGTAAACGTTAGCTGGCTAATGCTAGCATGCTGTGAATAATAAAACACACGTTTGTTTGTCCCCGGTGTTGTGCCCCCACCGGGGACAAACAAACGTGTGTTTTATTATAAGTTCGGTCCTTCACCGCGGCAAATCGATCGCTTTGATCCAGCTTTTGATCCAGTATCACTTCAGTCTAGAATGAAAACTTAAATATGTTTGGAGTTTATCCGATTTAAACAGTATAACAGAGCAGGAACGGCTGTCGTTAACATGGTCCGGGAAGAGGAAGTGCCAAAAGCCGGCAACTTCCGGTAAGCGTGATGGTCCCCTATTCCCATCTCTGGCTTCCGCCATCATGTCACACAGAAGCTAGAATCTGGCTGCTTTCATCATTTCATTGCTTAAAACTCTTAAGTGGAAACAAATTGCAAGTTTTGCATCTGTACAGTGGTATCGCGATACTCAAAAAAATACAGATTCCAATATTTTGTCTGGCTGGTACGGAAGTATTGACTCCTGGGTATCGGTAAGCCCATTCCTAATTGCCATTGTAGGTTCGGGCCAGGAATCACCAGGTACCTCTTGATAGGATACTATCATGACATTTTGGCTACAATAACGATGATATTACAATATAGCAATTCTAAAATATCAATATATTGCAATAAATTTATTCCATGATGCACCACAATGTGTGTCCCTGAGGATATTTCCAATTTATTGACCAAACTGGATCCATTTAAATTAATTATCTCCGCCAAGGAGGTAATGTTTTCGAAAGCGTTGGTTTGTCTGTCTGTTTGTCTGTCAGAAACTTTACAGGAAAAGTTCTGGACGGATTGACCTGAAATACCAGCCATGTGCCTCAGTCCAAGGACAAACCCATTAAATTTGGTAGTGATCCGGGATCACCTTCTGGATCCAGGAATTTTTAAAGGAATCTTTATTATTGCGAGAGCTGCTTGGTGGAAGTCTGCGCTCTCCAAGTGCTTTCTACTCACAAAATAATGTCAATCAAGTTCACATAAGTGACAGCAAGTCATGTGAAATTAGTAAAACCAACCTGATCTCACTAAAATACGTGAAATGAGCACGATTATCGGGCTGATAACAGGAAATTATTACGGCTAGGGCTGGGCGATATGGACCAAATATCTTATCAGGATATATTTGTTTAAGATGACAATATACGATGTGTGTGCGTGTATATATATATGTACCGTTATTTTTTACTCTAATTTGTCTGAATGTTTCATTTCATATCAAACACCTGCTTTTTAGAATTGAAACATGTTTAGCTTAAAAGTATCGCTCCACTTTAGTGATGGAATTGACAAAACTCTGGTTAGAAATGTTTGTTAAATCATTTGTTAAGCCATTTATGATTTCTTTGTAGACAAAAACCCTATTCTGACAGAATTAGTATTATTTAGGGACCACATGTAATAAATAAATTACCCCCTGACGTCTGTTTTTTATGTGGTGCATTCACACTGGATAACTGAAGTCTGAGATTTGACTGAAATTCACAGACATTAACGTGCTGCATTATGCATAACATCTGCTCTTATGAGCTGTGTTTCCATCGGCAGTGGATGATCATTCAGAAACAAATGTGTTAAATAACACACGGACAGTCGTAACCAACGCTTTAAGAACTTGTACCATGTCAGCATGTTGTCCAAACCCAAACGTTTCTCGCTGCGGGAACGGGACTAGTGAATCTCCCCTGATCACTCCGATTCCAAAGTTAATGCTTTAGCCTATATTATCATAAACATGATACTTTTGAGGAAAAATTCTTTTGAAGCCTCCATTTTTCGCCAAAAAGGAAATAAAATGCGTCCAGGAAACAAATACTGCCAAATTACGGGTCATTTCTGTCCAAATCACAGAGATGTCCATTCGCACTGGATTAGTACTATCAGAGGACCTCTGAGTTTAGCATATTATAGTATGTAATTTGCGGGGGAATTATTACATCGCAAATCACAGACATGACCGATTCACACTGGATTAAAATCACAGACAACCTCTGTAATTATTACAAATTACATGAGGTCCCTATATAATACTAATCCAGTCAGAATAGGGATAAAGACAATCTTGGGGAGAATTGTCTTCCAGACAGATAGTTTAAATAATCAGGTGACGCCTTTGTTGTCAGTCGAGGCGCAGCCGGGTCATTACAAAAAAATCTAACAAAAACATTTGCACAACTAATACTGCTTTAAAATGGTGTATAAATATCAAATCTCCCTTGTTATACCCAGGGTTCCTACACATCTTAACAAGTTAGATTTAAGAATATTTTAAGGACCACTCAGAACAGAATTTAATGCCTTTTTCATGGTCACACTGGCTAAAACACACATCCCTCTACGATTACAGAGATAATGTGAAAAAAGATAAATTGAACAACAACTTTTGACCACCATTACCTACGTCTATCATCGGTACCAGGTTTGAAACAAGATGTTTACACAAACACGCAAACCCCAGGCTGATAGGTGAGCAGCACGTGGATCAGATTTTTTGGTTGGTTTGTTTTTTTTCGCTGTCATTTTTCCAAGTGATGGAAATCTGTTGGAGTTAGGGCTGTAACGGCACACAAAAATTACGGTTCGGTATATACAGGTATATACAAATACACAAGTCACAGCTCCGGTTTTTTTTCAGTAATGGAAAAAATACAAATATGTTTATTAACAAGTTCACTAAAATTTAACATCAAAGCTGTTTGTTTTGTTTGTTTTCTGCCATATTGTTTAAATGAGAAAAAAACAAAGAAAATATTTTAAAATAAAATCCTGCTGTTTTTCTTTTTTTTTTTTTTTTTTTTTACACTTTTCAATGGAAAAAAAAAACATTCTTTCACATCTAAAGTGACACCATCTGAGTTTTTTTTTTTTTTTGTCTGAGTTTTAATAGCAGCATTTACCAGAAACAGCTCCACTTTCATTCCACTCATCCTCATCACAGAAACTAATAGGGCTGGGAAAAAATATAGATACACGGAAAAATCGTGATATTTTCATCTGCTGATATCACATCTATATTTAAAAACGCAGTATTTTACCAACAAAGTCTCGGGAGATTCCGTCGTTCTGTTACGAAATCTCATGAGATTTTGTGGGTAAACTAGATCAGTATTTGTGTTTTTAAATATCAATATGAAATCTGCATATGAAAATGTTGCGATATCTCAGTGTATCGATATTTTTTCCCAGCCCTAGAAACTCAACATCACAGCAGGTTCCTCTTCTGGTCAGACTGCCTGAATAAAAAAATGCATAAATACGTAACAAACTGCTGTTTCTACACGTGTTTGTGCTAAATTAATCCGTTTTCCAGTCGCACCAGTAACATTCAGACTTGTCTGGTGTCGCTTTAGCTGCGTTATGCTGGAAGTGTTTCTGAGTTCATATCCGACCGAGTCACCATGCTACGTTTGTTTTGTCTGCTTTTTCCCTCCTCCCTCTTCATCGAAACCAAAGTGCTCCCAGACGGGGACCTGAAGTTTGACGGTGCTTCTTCTAGCCCAACTAGCTCACGCGCCATGTTGTTATGAGTCATTAGAAACAGGATGGTAAGCAGCTGCAGCTGCACCACGCGGAGGCGAAGTTTCACTGGTCCGTCACTCATTTATGTCCGTTGGCACGCAAAAACTTAATGAGACAATAAAGAGCTAAATAAACAAATCCTGCGCCCAACAGTTCAGTAGAGTCGTGCCGAACTGAGAGCAGTGTACCAAACGTTCGACACAAATACACGTTACAGCCCTAGCTGGAGCGTAAGATAATTTAAGACCTACTTATGAAATTTAAGACCACAACTGCCAAATTTAAGGATATTCTAAGGTATTAAATGCAGATTTGTAAATTCAAGACTTTTTAAAACCCTGTGGGAACCCTGTATATCAGTATATCGCCCAGCCCTAATGACATCATTCCGATAAGTTCCATATCATGACGACTTGCCTCGATAACATACATGTTCAGGGGCGCAGATGATATTTTTAAACTGTGGGGACCAAATGATTTCAACTCAATAAATTATTTTTGCGTAATTAGGGCTTTAACCCCGGATGAAAGCTTTTTTCTTTCTTCCATTTTTAAGATTGGACACGCAGAAGGTTAAAATCCCAGTTTGAGCTTTTCTCGCTGAGATATCGAGATTGGGGAAAGAAAGCTGCTGCTTCACAGAAGAGACGCCAACCTGCTTCCAAACCACTTTCCCTCCTTATTTCAGACACAAACTACCGGCTACAGATGGAATTTTGATCAGGTGTTTGTGTGTGTTATCGGTTATCGGTATCGGCCTTTATGAGCTGAAATTTATCGGTTTTCTGTATCGGTTTTAAATAAAGGTTCTGGTGCATCCTTAAAAACAACTTGAAATGAGATTCTGCACACAGTTCTTCAGATTTCACGCTGGAGTGCAAGTCTCATGTGCTCGTAACGGAATTAAGGTCACTTCCAGACACTGGACAGGAACTGGTTTTACTGGTTTGATAACGGCGGCCTGATGGCAGATGTTCATGGAAATGAATCCTCCAGAATCATCTTCATCTTTCTGTAGCAGCGTGAGGTGAGGATGATGAATGTGTGCAGGACCTGCTGCTGGACCTGGATCTGGATCCAGATTATGTGTTTTTTTACCTGTTGATGACATCAGCAGCTGGTCCCAGTCCAGCTGGAGGACCGGGGGATGGAGGAAGAGGAGGATGGAGGAGGTGTGGGTCAGAAAAGCTGTCGGGGAAGAAGGGGTCCTCCTCCAGGTCTCTGGGGGACAGGAAACAGGTTCAGGTCATGAGGAGCTTCACCCGTCTGTCCTGCAGGACAGTCACACGTTCCACCTACTCGCTGTCCTCGCTGCTTTCTGGTGGTCTGTCCTCCTGTCCTGCAGCAGGGGGGGACAGGTAGCTCCGGCTCTGCAGGAAGTCCAGCACCAGCACGTCCAGGATGTCCCCGTGAGGCTTCTGCAGCAGCTCGTCCACCAGAGACAGAGACGCCATGCTGATCTGAGGACACACAGCTGGTTAGGACGTCCCTGACTCCACCCCCCCCCCCCCCGGCGTGTCCTGGTGTCTCACCTGGTCAGAGATGTGGTCGCAGCGCTGCAGCAGCAGGCGCTGCAGGGACGGCGTCCTCAGCAGGAACTGGACCAGCCGGTCCAGCAGAGACCAGGACTGCAGCAGTCTGACGCAGGCGCAGAGGACTGAGGTGGACACCAGGACGACCTGCTCACACCTGGACCACACACACACACCTGGACTCACTCATCCCTGCTGTTGTTTGTGAAACATGTAAACAAACATCTGTAAACAACAAACAATGATGAAGATGATGAACTCACGTGTGCTGCAGCTGAGGAAGAAGAGTCTCCACCAGCCAGAGCTGGAGGACACACTGAGACACCTTCTCTGCCAACACCTGCACACACACACACACACACATCCTTGTTCTTCAATCTTTGTGAGGACATTCATTTACATCATGCAAGCCAAGCCAACTTTATTCTATAGTTACCATGGCAACCCATAGCTTGCCCTCAAACATGGCCGACTGGTGCGGAAAAGTGACGTGTCATACCATGTGATTAATGCAGCGACGACGTCTGTGCACGAGCCTCATTGTTGTCTGTGTGTACCTGCGTGTGTGTATGCATGTACTTTTTCTTCTTCTTCAGTATTGTATTCATTTGACTTGATGTCTACGTTGATGTTTTAATGTTATTTAGAATTCTTCTGTTGAATATTTAGGTGAAAAAGCTCACAACCCTTTAAGGAGTTTTTATCTTACCTGCACAATCGGCTTTCTTTGTTGTTTTTTTTACTGTGCAAATAAAGAAAAAAACTAACCCAGATTATTTTTACCTAACTCTAACCTAATTTCCGAAGCATAATTAATTGTTTTGTGTGAGTCTAAAGAAAGAACTCTGAAGGAACATGGGGGGGCTGAGGTCTCTTCCCCGTCACCTAACCTAAACCGAACTGTAACCTAAACTCTAAAACCAAATCTTGACCCTCAAAAATGTTTTTCTCCGAGTCGTTTTTAGTGAGAATTTGCCAAAATGTCCTTACTTTGCTGGTTAAAAGCACAAAATGGTTCTCACAATGTCGCGAGTGCAGGAACACACACACAGTCAGGTGATGTGACGGCGGCGGGGCCTCATCAGCAGCAGGTGTGTTTACCTGTGGAGCCTCTCTGATCAGCTGATCCAGGAAGTTGAAGCAGGAGAAGAAGCTGGTCGTGTGATCAGGAGCATCTGACCTGAGATCAGCTCTGCAGCAGGAACAGAGAACACGCTGGTACCGGTTTACCAGACCTCATCTGGCCTACGAGCAGATGCTGACATGGTAACTGTGTGTGTGTGTGTGTGTGTGTGTACCTCCAGGGTGTGTGAGGCCAGCTCTGCAGCGCTGCAGCATCCACCTCCTCCAGCGGCAGCAGGGAGTAGAGCTCCCTCAGCCTCCCCGCCAGCAGCTCTCCCAGCTGGGTGCCGGAGCTCAGCAGCTCCCCGGAGGACTGGTCCTGCAGGCCGGACAGCAGCAGCAGGCTCTCGTGGGCCTTCAGGCTGACGGAGTGCCTCTGGAGAAGAAAACACGATGACATCACATTCATCAGCTGCTTCCACCGATGTGCACGGAACAGGTGGACGTGACGCTGAAGCCAGACGGACTTCCTCCAGTAGCTCACTGGTGTGTCTAACGGCCGGTTCACCTATTGGCAATTTTTTATTTTTTTTGCTTGTCATAAGCATAAATTTTTTTTCCCTAGAACAAGTAAAAATTTTCTTGATAAAATTTCTCAAAATACAGCATACAGTGAAAATATATTTCTAATAGAGATATTGACATGAAATTTTCACCAGATGTCGGCAACAACCCAATAATGCACACATACAAAGAAATCCTAACATTTATGTGCATAAATGAAGTTATGTGTGATATAGTGAAATGACACAGGGAATACCGTATTTTCTGGACTATAAGTCGCTCCTGAATATAAGTCACATCAGTCAAAAAATGAATCACAAGCAGGAAAAAAACATATACAAGTTGCATCGGACTATAAGTCGTATCTATTTATTTAAAATAGGGCGATTTTCAGATTTTTCATATCTAAAAATAACCCAATCAGTTCATTTCCAAAAGTAATGCTTGCAAATGATGATAAACATCATGACTAAGAAGGATAAACATGCTTTTTGAGGATTCGTCCCACTGCAGCACAGGCCGTACAGCCAGATGTCCAGTGATGTTGTTAGGTTTTCAATGTAGTGAGTCCCTGGTAGGGATCGACCGATACAGCCTTTTTGGGGCCGATACCGATATTTTCTCATCAGCCTCAGCCTATAGCCGATACAACCTACCGATATTTGGGGCCGATATTATAGGCCGATACTGCATTACCAGTATTGGCCCAGCAGCAGGATTTTCATACCATTTTCATATCAAAGTATTCTGACTTTGTAAGCAGCAGATTATTAAAATTAAAAGTCCAAGATGTTCCTGACTTTACCTGCAGTTCAAATCTGTTGTGATATTATGTCTGTGCAATCTATCTATCTATCTATCTATCTATCTACCTATCTATCTATCTACCTATCTACCCATCCATCCATCCATCTATCTATCGTTATTACGATTTCTGCAACTGTAAAGTACAGTAAACAGGTTACTTTTCATATTTTTATATATTTTTGTAAAAAATATTTATAATTTATCATGTATTCATGTGTATATTGAAGTGTGATCAAGCTGGATGATAAATCTAAACCAATATCAGGTTTTCTATTTGATTTCATTTTGACCTCATTCTCCGTTTTACTTGAGGTGGAAAACTTCTCGTACATCAGTACGAGGGCCTGATTACACTCCAGCGCTGAGGGACAAGAGTCCTGCTGCGTTCTGGTCTCTAAACAGTAGCAGAGTTTGGGGGGGGGGGGGGAGGGGGGGGGTGTTTAAAACGCAAATATCTGACGACGACCTGCAGAGGGAGATTTTCTGACGGTGCAGGTGAGTCTGGACATCTCTCATGTCATCCTGCGCTCTCAGACCCGGCAGGTCTGGTTCTGGAGAACATTTATGCCGCTGGGGAGGACGCAGAGATCATATGAGCTATAATCAGCTCCTCCGAACAAGCCGACATGCGGCGCTTCCGTCGTTTTTCTGCTTTTATCTGGATGTTTCACATCTGGATGTGTGGCTGAAAAGTTTCACTGCCCACTGGAGACTCGACATGCCTCCGTTTCTGCTCATCTTTGAGTTTTTCCTGCACAGACAGTTTATAACCTGCTGCTGCGTAAAGGGGGACTCTCACCCCCCCCTCTCTCTCTGTTTTTTTTTCCAGAAATGCAAAGAATAGATCTGCGTTTTCCGTGGTTGTCTGTAACCAGGGCTGGATCAGCGGTTTCTCCTCTGATTCTCTTCATAAGGAGAACCGATGGTCAGTTTCAAAAAGCAGCAGAAACTTTCCTTCAGCTTCCTCCTGCTTCCACTCTGTGGCCTTTTTATGCAAATCTTTTTATGCAGCTTTAAACTGCTGAGATTGGCGTCACAAATAAGTGATTGCATTTTATTTTGTTTTATTCCTACTGTTCTTTTATTTCTAAACCTGTTTTTATCTTGTGCAGCGCTCTGATCAGTCATGACTGTTGTAAAGCGCTCTTATAAATAAAATTGAATTGAATTGAAAATCTAACGGCGAACCGCCTAAATACAGATTTTCATTTTCAGCTCGCATCGCGCTCGTCTTCACCGCAGCGCGAAGTCCGAGACTGATGATCCATACACTGATGGATAAAAGAAGACGGTTCTGAACACATCTGAGCTTTGAATTTTATCTGATTGTGAAATAAAGTCAGGCGGCGCTTTTCACTGCCGTTGATCAGCAGCTGCAGCTGAATATGACCAACACGATGAATTTACTACTAAAATAAAAAGCTTTGGTAGGCCAGAACTGCAGGCTTCCAGGAGGAGAGGAGAGGAGAGGAGAGGAGAGGAGAGGAGAGGAGAGGAGAGGGAGAGGAGAGGAGAGGGGAGAGGAGAGGAAAGAGAGAGGAGAGGAGAGGAGAGGAGAGGAAAGGAGAGGAGAGGAGAGGAGAGGAGAGGAGAGGAGAGGAGAGGAGAGGAGAGGAGAGGAGAGGAGAGGAGAGGAGAGGAGAGGAAAGGAGAGGAGAGGAAAGGAGAGGAGAGGAGAGGAGAGGAGGCGCAGCGTCTCCAGCGACTGCTGCCTGTATAGATGCCTGTCTGTAAATTATGCTGCAGACGGCGGCGTATCGGCCAACGCATCCGACGTATCGGCCGAAAAACGCAAATATCGGCCGGCCGATGTATCGGTTGATCCTTAGTCCCTGGGACCCACAGGTGACATTTAAGTGGGTCCCTGGGAAATTCACTAGGTCCTTGATTGATTTTTTTTTAAAAAAAGGGTATTTCCATCTATTTCTAATATTTTTCTATTTTTCCAATTGCAGTGTTTAATTCTGTTGATGGTGGTATGGTATGATATGGTTATAATTAACGCACATATTCATGGATGAACATGAAATTAATGTTTAAAATATGAAAAGTTTATTACAAAAACAACGGTCAGTGGCATGACATATCAAATTTAAACGCCTCTAGGATTAAATTACAGGAGGAGCTAAGCTCTCCTGCAATAACGTAAAGTTTTATCCATCTTAGTGGAGAAGTCATGAAGCCAGTTAAAAGCAGACTTTCTCCTCCAATTCTTTTCTACTGAAAAAGCATCATTTTAAAGTGACTGTGTGGCATGGACTACCATGATCATACTGGACTACCATGACCACTGTTCTCTTGCTGAAATTATCTGTATGCAATAATGTAAATGCTAAACTTTTATCAGAACTGCAGGAGACCAAATTATTCCATCATATAGATGCAGAAATATCCAGCTAAGAATTTTCTCTCCACAGTAACTAAATGGGTCAATTCACATTCCCAAATTAACTTTATAAAAATGTGTTTATTTGGTTTTGTTGAAGAAAGTCATACTGACCCAAGAATAAAAATAAACAAAAATCCTACAAAGGTCAGAGTTAATAATCTACCCGTAGTTACTACACCATCACTCAGCCTGATGGAGAATATTAATCACACCAGTTACTGCACTTTGTTTTGGTTCAGTAAGAATATGATTTTACTGAAAATGGTGGTGAAAAAGGTTCATGTTTTCACAGCTGCACAACCAGAACTCAGCATCATGCTAACAATGTATCACAAAGACTAGTTTTTATCAATAACCAGCCTTTGTTTTCATTTATTGATCAGCTGGATTTTACTGAATTGTCCCACCAGCAGGAAAGATGACTGACTTTCTTCTGAGAGAAAAAAAACTCCTTACTTCCATCTCAACCCTGAGCAGACCTGCAGTGTGCGCATGTGCAGCTGTAGAATCATTACAAGCAAACATTAAACTGTAACAGAGCGAAGGACGTCCATGAACACTAAACCGGCAGAAGAAAGCGATGTAAAATGGTCTCGTTACTGAGTACATTAACACGAAACTTACTGTGAGACGCACGCAGCTGCTGCGTTCAGGGACGTCTTGAAAATAACTGTTCAGCATCAGTATAATACAAGACTAAGTCCACGTTGGCTTCGTTACAAAGAAGTTATGATATTTTAGCGGACAGGTAAGAATAATGCTGCTTTCTGCAGTTACTGTGATTTTAAACAGGAGATGTTCAGAATGAGCAGTTTTTCACGGGCGAGTCCCTGAGACGCACGGATGGCGAGTTTACTGCGTCCTTTCAGATTTTGACGTGTCAGAGACGCAGGACGCGCACCTACCAGCATCACCGAGGAGGGATGTTGGTTATCATGTCCCCAGAGGCAGCGCGGTGGGCTGGTTAGTGACAGTTAACTAGTTAACTGACCTGACTCCTGCTGAGCTGCAGCAGAGCCCACAGCAGGCCCCCGTCTGATTGGACGAGGCTGGAGGCAGATGGATCTGATTGGTTGCCGGGTGGCTGTGGATCCGTGCTGTGATTGGAGGCCTTCATGCTGTGCTGTGATTGGCTGGAAGCCGGTGACTGGCCCGTCAGCTGTAAGAACAGATGATGTCAGAGTGTGATGTCATCAGAAGGCAGCAGCTGCAGACGGCGGCTCACCTCTAAGACGTATCTGAGCGTGTCCGGATCCTGTTTGACCCTGGAGCAGACCACCAATAGGAACTGAGCTTCCTCCTTCTCAGTCTGGGAACCAGGAAGTGCACACAAGCGAATCAGCTTCTGGGGGCGGAGCACAGGGTGACGTGAGGGGTGGGTGTGGCCCCCTGCAGGACGACTGGTGCAGCACATCCTGTCGTCTCTGCTGATAAAGTTTTCATGAGCTGCATGCGGTCGCCTGGCAGCTGCAGGGGGGGGGGACCTGGTCTCAGGTAACAGCGACTCAGCTTTTCTAGGTTCTCATTACTGTCCCGGAGATCTGGGATCAGTCTGTCTCGCCTGAACTCAGTGGAGGGATGGATTTGTTTTCCACAGTCTTACGGCTGACATGCAGCACGGTTCTGCTTCTGAAGGAGGCTGAACAGGAACCTGTCCGAGCCCGGAACCAGGTCTGACCCCGGACCAGCATCAGACCACATGCAGCACGGTTCTGCTTCTGAAGGAGGCTGAACAGGAACCTGTCCGAGCCCGGAACCAGGTCTGACCCCGGACCAGCATCAGACCACATGCAGCACGGTTCTGCTTCTGAAGGAGGCTGAACGGGAACCTGTCCGAGCCCGGAACCAGGTCTGACCCCGGACCAGCATCAGACCACATGCAGCACGGTTCTGCTTCTGAAGGAGGCTGAACAGGAACCTGTCCGAGCCCGGAACCAGGTCTGACCCCGGACCAGCATCAGACCACATGCAGCACGGTTCTGCTTCTGAAGGAGGCTGAACGGGAACCTGTCCGAGCCCGGAACCAGGTCTGACCCCGGACCAGCATCAGACCACATGCAGCACAGTTCTGCTTCTGAAGGAGGCTGAACGGGAACCTGTCCGAGCCCGGAACCAGGTCTGACCCCGGACCAGCATCAGACCACATGATGAGGAAACAGAATGAGTGGGTGGATGAAATGATGCTGAACTGTTGTCAGTGCTGTTTACGGCACTTTAGCCGAAGAGGAACGTAACAGCTGAAGCCATTTCTTTCCGTGTGTCTCACAGAGGGCGTGGTTGCAAAGGATTGATTCTTATTATATTTACAAAACCCATTTCAACTGAGACATTTGTTGTAGTAAAATCTTATTTCACTTACTGAGGAGTTACGACTGTTTTTTAATCTAATTCAGCTCAATGATCTCAGCAGAACATTGTTTATTTTACTTATTGTGACGAATACGTCACATGAGGTTTTCCACACAGATTTTTTGTTTAAAACCCCGGTGTGACATGTGTGTAACAGCTATGTTTCCCTTGTTTGGTTTACAAATTGTTCAAGGAGTATTATCAGGACAGTATAAATACCATCAAGGACTTGTAATTGAAGGAAAACAATCAAAGAATGGCTCGAATCTTACTTTTGGAAACAAAAACTAGGCTTTTTAAAATAAGCTAGGTTTTTGATAGGAGCCAGTCAGGCACACAGCCATCTTGGGAATATAGGGGATTATCACGCTTACCGGAAGTTCCCGGTATTTGGACACTTCCTCTTCCGGGCCATGTTAACGACAGCCGTTCCTGCTCTGTTATACTGTTTAAATCAGTCAGTCAGTCATTTTCTGTACCGCTTATCCAGTTCAGGGTCGCGGGGGTTGCTGGAGCCTATCCCAGCTATTATCAGGCGAGAGGCGGGGTACACCCTGGACAGGTCGCCAGTCTGTCGCAGGGCTGTTTAAATCAGATAAACTCCAAACATACTTAAGTTTTCATTCTAGACTGAAGTGATACTGGATCAAAAGCTGGATCAAAGTGATCGATTCGCCGCGGTGAAGGGCCGAACTTTATAATAAAACACACGTTTGTTTGTCGCCGGTGGGGCACAACACCGGCACTTCACAGCATGCTAGCATTAGCCAGCGAGCGTTTGCTGACGTGCTTAACATTGTGCTTCTTAAAACACACAAACATCTGAAAATCGGGTCTGTACTCCCCCCGTTTCCAGTGGAACAACTGGGGACTGCCAAGAAAGGAGACGCTTTCAGATGCTTGTGTGTTTTCAGCCGCACAAAGTTAGGCACGTTATCGGGCTGGCTAATGCTAACCTGCTAACACGACTGTGCAGTCTGCCGGCCACAAACAAACGTGTGTCGTTTTATTATAAAGTTCGGTCCTTCACCGCGGCGAATCGATCGCTTTGATCCACTTCTTCCTCAGCATCACTTCAGTCTGGAATGAAAACTTGAGTATGTTTGGAGTTTATCCGATTTAAACAGTATAACAGAGCAGGAACGGCTGTCGTTAACATGGCCCTGAAGAGGAAGTGCCCAAATACCCGGAACTTCCGGTAAGCGTGATAATCCCCTATTGTCCTGGTAAGATAAACTCACATGACCACATAAGGATGTTCACCAGGCAACACTTGGGGACTTAAAGGATAACGTTCTTTTTTTCAAACTGGACCTTATTTCTAGGAGTTTATACGTGCATTTACTCACTGGCAAAGTTTCTGCATCACTTTGAGTCCTTTGGAAAGTATAACTTTGATTCTCCCTTCGGTGTACATCTAGTATCATGGCAAAGACGAAGCAGCCACTATAGAAGACACTTTCTGCAGAAAAACTCCTTGATTTTCATCAATACTTTAAGTAGAATGAACGAACAAACGAGTACTATTGTCCTGTGAGTTCAGATTTAGCTTTCCGTTAGTTATCAGGGTGTTCTACACACTTTTCGGGCCGCGCTTTTCATGATGCGCGCTTCCATAGTACAGCTGAGAAGAACGGCTTGTTACCCAGACAACAGAAACACAATTTCTGAAACTCTGAACTCACAGGACAATAGTACTCATTCGTTTGTTTATTCTACTTAAAGGAATAGTTCACCCACAGAATGATGTAACATTATTTTCCACTTCCCCTCATGGTGAGCAAGACTCTGCAGCACTTTTAATATCTCAATGCAGCCGGCGATCAGGAAGGCTTCTCGTTTTCCCCCAACTTTCATATAATGGAGTTCGCTGGGGCCCGAGCCAAAAAGGTCCATAAAAGTCCACAAAAACTTGTCAATCTTCCTCCATACTGCTCGTCCCATGTAATCCAAGTGTCCTGAGTGGGTAGCGTCCAGAATTTACATGAAACGACATCATTTAGTATATTTTTAGAGCCTAAACAGTACTACATCTCACTTCCTTGAGGCGCACATATGCGCGTTCATTAAACTACGGAAGCCTCGGCGTTCAGACCCTACTCTACCGATAATACATGCATAGAGGAAGAAATTCGCTGTTTACATTGTGCTAAGAGCGACAGAGCTGCAGACAAACCGGGACAAACGCAGGAGGGGTTGGATATTGACTTAAAACAAAGAAAGAAAGAAAAAGAGAACGGGCGATCTCGTCTGCCGCGCCTTCCGTAGTTTCATGAACACGCATCAGTGTGCTTGCAGGAGATGCGATGTACAAGTGTTTAGCCTATAAAAAAATACTAAATGACATCGTTTGGAGTAAATTCTGGACGCTACCAACTCAGGACACTTGGATTACATTGGACGAGCAGTATGGAGGAATATTGACAAGTTTTTGTGGACTTTTATGGATCTTTTTGGCTCGGACGCTGGCGAACTCCATTGGGGAGAAACGAGAAGTCGCCCAGATCTCCGGCTGCATTTGACATATTAAAAAAAAGTGGTCCAGAATTTTGCTCACAATGAGGGTAAGTGGAAAATAAAGTTAAATCATTCTGTGGTGAACTATTCCTTTAAAGTATTGGTGAAATGAAGGAGTTTTACTGCAGATAATGTCATAGATGGTGGCTGCCCCGTCTCTGCCGTTTTACTTGATGTACACCAAAGGGCGACTCAACGTAATATCTTACGAAGGACTCAAAGTGATGCAGAAACTTTTACCAGTGAGTGAATGCAAGTATAAACTCCTAGAATTAAGGTTCAGGTTGAAAAAAAAGAAACTTATCCTTTAAATGGGTTAAAATGAGGGAAAGAGTTGAAAAGGAAAATTTCCATAACATGTACAGGGGTGGTGACACAGTGGGTCCTTTTGGGTTAACTTCCCACGGAAAGTTTCTGGAAAGTTATCAGAAACTTTCCTCTCCTTTACACCTGTAGTCAGAGGTTATCTGGGAGTGTGTGTGTGTGTGTGTGTGTGTGTGTGTGTGTGTGTACCTGGACAGGTCTGTAGACGCTGAGCAGCTGCAGCAGAGGTTTCTGCATGTCAGACAGCAGCTTGGAGAAGAAGATCAGAACCTGCTGACTCATTCCTGGAGGATACTGAGGAGGACAGCAGACACGTCACTGGGGACGGACAGACGTCCTCGTCTCTCACTTCTGTCCCCGTCTCCTCACCTACACCCTCTTTTCACGTTTGTCCTCATCAGCTAAATTTGTCTCCCCATGTCTGTTCTTGTCCATTCTTATCTCAAAGTCTTGTTTCTTAAAATCTATCCACATCACTGGAGCTGAACAATTAACCGCATTTGCAATTAAACTGCAATTTTGTATTCGCGTCATCATGCAGTTTTCCCAATGATCACCAATACTTTAAGTAGAATGAACAAACGAATGAGTGCTCCTGTCCTGTGAGTTCAGGGTTAAAGCTAAAGTTGGCAATGTTGGAAAAACGGTTTCGAGCAAGCGACATTTAAAAAGAAAACACACCACCTGAAACCACACCTTCAGAGCGCAGGGACGTGCGCGCCAATGTTTTACAAGCAGGTTAACGATAACAGCCGAGTGGATAGCTCGTTAGCTTGATAGTAAACAGCTGACAAACCACGTTTCTAAAAACTTTAAAGGAATAGTTCACCCACAGAATGATGTAACTTTATTTTCCACTTCCCCTCATGCTGAGCAAGACTCTGGAGCACTTTTTTAATATCTCAAATGCAGCCGGAGATCAGGAAGGCTTCTCATTTCCACCCAACTTTCATATAATGGAGTTTGATTGAGCCCGAGCCAAAGAGGTCCATTAAAGTCCACAAAAACTTGTCAATATTCCTCCATACTGCTCGTCCAATGTAATCCAAGTGTCCCGAGTGGGTAGCGTCCAGAATTTACTCAAAACAACATCATTTAGTATATTTTTAGAGCCAAAACAGTAGTACTTCGCATCTCCTGCGAGCACGCCGATGCACGTTCATGAAACTACGGAAGCCACGGCAGACGAGATCACGCGTTCTCTTTTTCTTTCGTTCTTTTAAATCAATATCCAATCCCTCATGGACCCTCTTGTGTTTGTTCCAGTTTGTCTGCAGCTCCGGCACTCTTAACACAATGTAAACAGCAAATTTCTTCTTCTACACTTGTATTATCGGCAGAGTAGGCTCTGAACGCCGAGGCGTCCTTAGTTTCGTGAATGCACATATGCGTGCTTTGTGAAAGTAAGATATAGTACTGTTTAGGCTCTAAAAATATACTAAATGACATCGTTTCGAGTAAATTCTGGACACTACCCACTCAGGACACTTGGATTACATTGGACGAGCAGTATGGAGGAATATTGACAAGTTTTTGTGGACTTTTATGGATCTTTTTGGCTCGGGCCCCAGCGAAATCCATTATATGAAAGTTGGGGGAAACGAGAAGCCTTCCTGATCGCCGGCTGCATTTCAGATATTAAAAAGTGCTGCAGAGTCCTGCTCACCATGAGGGGAAGTGGAAAATAAAGTTACATCATTCTGTGGGTGAACTACTCCTTTAATCCACTCATCACCAACTCCTTCTGCGGTGTAAAAAGTCCACACTGCAGACGTCAGCGCCTCCAAGACTTAATCCTTATCTGTTGTTTTATTTTGTTTTTTTTGGTGCAGCAGCAGTTAGCAGTCCGTTAGCTATATCTGTTTACAGTGAGCGGCGCACAGGGGGGTCACGTGGGGGACGGTGAAAGGGGACGGACAGAGACGAGACACAAAGGCATCGATTCATTCTTTCTATCCGTTGCAAAGGACCAATTCCTGCCTTTCGGTGTGAGTGACAGGAATTGGTCAGAGTTTTTTTTAGAACTGTTTTCCTTCTATTATATGAATACATGATGTGATGATACTGTCAGGATGGAAGGACCAGTTCACCCAGTAGAACAAAAAGTGTGTTCCAATTTCCTGGGCATTGTTACAGATGTAAATATTGAAAAACATTTTTGAAAAATGCCTAGACTCATCTGCAGGACATGTGAAGGCTACTTGGTCTGTACAGTCCTTAAACAATACCAAAAGCCAAATATGGGATAAAATAGAAAAGTAACCACCTTTGAAAGGGTTTTTTAAACTTTGATAAGTAATCATGTGATGTGCGTGTTATTCCGGTGTGGTTGTTATTATAGCCAGTTTCCAGAGATGAATAATAGTTTAAATTAATGCTGCGATGTAAAAAAATAAATAAGTAAATGTCAGAATACTTTAGAGATCTCTGGATAACATACGTCTAGGTCATCATGACCTTAGACGACTGTCCAACGTTGTAAATCCAGATATTCATGCTGCTTTCCATGTTGGCAGATACAAGGTAATTGGGACTTGTTGCCCAGGCAACGGCAGCGCCGCAAGATGGCGCAACAAACAAAACGCTTGTCAGATTAGTCTGCACAAGTAGTTATGTCTTGTATTAGTTTGTCCTCCTACATTGCTAATGGATGTTCAAATTTATTCCAATTATATGTTAATATTAGAGCAAATATTCAAACGTCATTTTGGAGCAATTTTAACAGCCTTCGTATCCACACGCGCCCACATCTCCAAGTTTCGTCTCAAAATCCCTTTTTTGTCTCCTCATCTCTCCATGTTTGTCCTCATGTCCTTCCCCATCAAAGCTGTCCGCTCAGCAGGTGTGTCGCACCTGGCGTGAGGACTAAACTGGCTGTAGATACGACCCTGGTCTTCCAGCTGTGCCCCCTCCAGGTGAGCTTACCTGAGCCTTCCCCAGCGTGCACAGAGTCTCCAGCAGTTTGTGCTGCAGCAGATACTCCAGACAAGGCCCGGTGTCCTCCACAGCCTGATCAATACAGCCATCATCATCATCATCATCATCATCATCATCATCAATACGATCAATGCACAGCAACTATGATCAGGCCGTCACCTGATGTTTGTCCTCGTACAGCAGGATGTCCAACATCTGTTTCAGACGCCATGGGATGTCCGTCTGTTTGACAGGAAGATTCTCGTCTGCACACAAACAAACAAACAAACAAATAAACAAACTACATCAGGCAGCAGCGAGCATCTGCAGGTTTCTGCTCACCTGTCGTCTCTATGTAGTAATTAGTTATTGATTTCCAGTGATCGATGAAGGAGTCCAGCAGGTCCACTGTGGGTTCCCTCTGAGACAGACGGACAGATGACGTCAGTGAACGCGCTCCATCATGTTTGTTTACTTTTTTTGTTTGTTTACTTCGGGCGAAATGGGACTTTTTTTTGGACTTCAAAACACACCATAACCGTGTTTGTTTTTCTGGACCCAGAACTACTGACGTCATCACACCTGCAGCAGGTAAACTGCTAACAGATGACGTTAGCGGCAGTTAGCTTCACATTCCTGTGATTAACCGCAGTTAAGCGGGATTCTGGTTCCTCCCGGAGGTTCTGTAGAACCCGTCCCGGTTCTCCGGGTCTCGGAAAGACAGACAGGTGGACAAAGGGACAGCCTGCCCACTTGTATACATGCAAACCCAACTTTGTCCAACTTTTTAGAGCTAAACTAAGCTAACCAAGCTAACGTGCGCGAGCAGTTAGCTCACCGTCTCCAGCGCGTGCAGCAGCATGCTGGTTAGCTTGCTGAACGCCTCCATGTCCGTTACCACGGCAACCCCCGGTTCGACCCGGCTCCACCTGGGTTACTGCGTCATGATCCACATCAACAGCTACAGCTGACCCACCGGTCAGCTCCGGAGACGAGCTTCCGGCTTCTCCTTCCAAACTAAAAGCTTCCAATGAACAGACTGCTCCTTCACATCCGGGCATGACTGTCACAATAAAAGCTTCAGAGTATTTGGGGGATTTAAACGTTTTTAAACGGAAAAACTGATCATCATTAAATCAATTATTATAGAAACATTACAGCACCTTTCCCATGAACCAACATACCTGTTAACAGGTGTAGAGGTGTTTTAGAACATGACAGAAAACACCTGATTGCAGTGATTGCCTCAAAGTTTGGCTCAAACACATTTTAGCTTCCAATCATGCTTCTTTTCTTGTTTCATTATTTGTGTGTTTGTTTTTAATATTTCTTTCAAACCGCAATTAAAAACCAATGTCATGATTTTCATAGATTATTTATTATTACTTTTGTCATTTTCATAATTATCATCATATACATAAATACATGTGTGTTAAGGAACAAATATACAAAAAATAGCAAAAAAATGCAAATATCGGCCTGAAATATCGGCCGATGTATCATTCTATTCTTAATGATGATACAGTTTGAGACTTCTAACCAGCTCTGGTCTTGCAGGTTAAACTGGTCAGTCAGAAATGTGTGTGTGTGTGTGTGTGTGTGTGTTGTCCACCTCATTCAACAGGTCCACCAAAATGTTCATCATTGAACTGGTGGTTCTGCTGGTCAAACTGGTTCACTAGAAACATGTTTGTAGTTAAACTGGTGGCCATGCTGGTTAGACTGGTCCACCCCAAAAAGGGAATATGTTATCATGAAACAGATAGTCCTGCTCGTAAAACTGGTCCACAGAAAGCATGTCTTATCATGAAACTGAAAACCTGATGAACCAGTCTTTATATTTATCATTAGTTTATTCAAATTCCAGCATGTTTACAGTTTTTAAAGTTGTACGGGTCTCTGCTCTGATCACACTACTGGAGAGGACATGACTGAAGACAATCTTCTTCATTCCCCCGGAACCTGAACTTACAGACTTGTATCAGACATATAAAGACCTGAATCAGCTCCACTATTCTATTCCTTTAATGTAAAACCAAGTTCTCCTGTAGGAGAACGCGGGACTCATCTCTGACCAGGGTGACATGAACCAGCTCTGTTTCTGTTTTATATGAACCAAACCAGCTTCCTGAAAAAAACAAACTCTTAAAACAAGTAAAATTGTGTGTGTGTGTGTGTGTGTGTGTATATATATATATATATATATATATATATATATTTATTTTTTTTATTTATTTTTTTTGCTGGAAATAAGCAAAAAAAAAAAAAAAAAAAAAAGCCACTGGAACAAGTAAAATTTTCTCGATAAGATTTCATGAAATAAGATGCCTTAAAACTAGATCTTATATCTCACTCAAATTTTTCTCTTTAAGTAATTCTTTCTCATTTTGAGTGTGATGAGACATTTTGACTAGTAATTAGAAAAATATTCTTGGTGAGATTTGCATTTTTGCCATGTTTATGAGGATCTAAACCAGCTTCCTGATCCAACCATTTACAGTTTATCACACCCTCCAATTAAAGACAGAAAAAAATCAGTTGTCAGTGAAATAAGATGAAAATGACCAAAGTAATAATAGATAAAAATCTATAAAAATCATGGTATTGATTTTGAATTGTGGTTTGAAAGAAATATTAAAAACAAACAAACAAAAAATAAATCAAGTAAACAAGCATGATGGGGCTTGGAAGCTAAAATTTTGTCCAGCATCACTTTGAAGCGATCTCTGCAATCAGATGTTTTCTGTAATGTTAAAAAAGACGTCTGCACCTGTTGACATTGGTCCATGTTCATGGGAAAGCTGCTCTAACACAGTGATTCTTAACCATGGGGCTGCGGTCCAAGCTCAGGCATCCATCGCCACCTAGAGGGCCACAAAAAAACTTTCCTTTTCCACATGTGGGCCGCGAGGGCCGTATATTTACACTGTTATTTATGACTGGATGAGTTGCAATGTAGCCTCCCCCCACCTGGTGGCGCCAATTTGTCAGAGTTCAACAAACAAGCAGAAGAAGACACTCAGCTAGCTGCTGGCCTGTAGCTAACATTGTAAAGAAGAATTAAATAATGAAGACAAAGATGGTCCCAAAACTACCCTAAAGAGGCAAAAATCCACTCCAATTTATTAAATACGGATTAGTGAGTGGAGATAAAGCAGAGCTGAGAATTCTGGATGGAGCACCAGCTAATGCTAACGCTAATTAAAGCCCTGCTCCAATGTTTATGGGACAGTTTTGGTTTCTTTTTCTTTTTTTATTATTTTAAACCACAATTTAAAAGCAATTATTTAATTAATTAAAATATGATTTTGTGAATGTTTATTTATTATTAGTTTCTTTAATTTGTTTAATTTCTTTAATTAGAGGGTGTGAATATTGAAGACGACTGTATCTGAGCATCTATCACAGATGAAAATTCTCCAGCTGATCCAAAACGCTGCAGTGATAAGATAAGAGCTAGCAGCAGAGATCACATCTCTCCAGTCTTTTACTTCCTGTTAAATCCAGAACATCAGAAATTCTCCTTGAATCTAGGTTTCTTTTTGCTCTTGCAGCTTTGGTTTTTGTAACTTTCAGCTGAACCTAAAACGTTTTGTTTGCATGAAAGTTGTTGCAAACATCAGTAACGTTAGACGTCACAAACGTGTTGAAATCGGTTTAATTCCTGTTGTTTGCTGTTGTTGGCATGTGTGCATGGGTGTGAGCATTCAGGCATGTTTCAACCGGGTGTGACTGCTCAGCTGCGGAGTGGGGGAGGGGAGGGAGGGGCCACACAGGTAAGGTTACCTGCAGCCTCTTCCTCATCTGGAGCTCAGACTGGAGAGATCTGCCACAGAAGCTGAAGGTGAGTTTTTACCTGCTGCTCCTCTCCTTCTCTCCTTCTCCCTCCTCCCTCCTTCATTTCCAGTCTCACCTGCTGAGCATCAGGTCGTGTTCGAAGGTTCGTTCATGTCTGAGCGGTTTTTAGCTTCAGGACACAAAACCATTATCGGGACAGTGGAACAGCAGTTTGGTCCGAAACTCTGATGCTCAGATCTGTTTGAGTCTCTTCCTCATCATCACTGTCTGCTTTTAAAGGAGAAAACAGTTCATCTGAAGATGTTTTTTCTCCCCTTCCTTATTTGGCTGCAGCAGCTGTGTTGATTCTGATTGGTCGTGCGCCCTGACAGGTGTCTCTTGTTTTCTCTAGCCTCGCCCAGTACAGGTGACATCATGGTGCTCCATCCAGAGTTTGAGAGTGCAGGTAAGGAGGTGGGCCTTCAGGTGTGGCGTGTGGAGAACATGGAGCTGGTTCCTGTTCCTGAGACTCTGTATGGCCGGTTCTACACGGGAGACGCCTACCTGGTCCTGAGCAGCACCGGCAACCGGCGCGGAAAGCTGCAGTACGACCTGCACTACTGGCAAGGTGAGGTCCAGACGGGTCAGTGGTGCACCACGTAGCAGCAGGTGACCTAACGGTCGTCCTCATCCTGCAGGTTCTGAGTGCTCTCAGGATGAAAGGGGGGCAGCGGCCATTTTTGCTGTCCAGATGGACGACTTCCTGCAAGGGACGCCAGTCCAGTACCGTGAGGTCCAGGGCCACGAGTCTGGTGCCTTCACTGGATACTTCAAAAAGGGTCTCACTTACATGGTAACCACACAACCAGAACCATCAGGACCACTTATGTAAAACCGTACATCCACCAACTACGGATGGGCATAACGATACCGTAGAGTCGATACTTTGGTACCAGCCAGACAAAATATTGGAATCAATACTTTTTTGAGTATTACGATACCACTGTTTAGATATAAAACATGCAATTTGTTTCACTTCTGAGAGTTTTAGACAATGAAATGATGAAAGCAGCCAGATTCTAGCTTCTGCATCACATTATGATGGTAGCCTATCAGATTCTAGCTTCTGTATCGTATGATGGTGGAAGCCTATCAGATACTAGCTTCTGTATCACATGATGGTGGTAGCCTATCAGATTCTAGCTTCTGCGTCACATGATGATGGTAGCCTATCAGATTCCAGCTTCTGTATCACATGATGGTGGTAGCCTATCAGATTCTAGCTTCTGTATCACATGATGGTGGTAGCCTATCAGATTCTAGCTTCTGCATCACATGATGGTGGTATCCTATCAGATACTATCTTCTGTATCACATGATGGTGGTAGCCTATCAGATTCTAGCTTCTGTATCACATGATGGTGGTAGCCTATCAGATTCTAGCTTCTGTATCACATGATGGTGGTAGCCTATCAGATTCTAGCTTCTGCGTCACATGATGATGGTAGCCTATCAGACTCTAGCTGCTGTATCGCATGATGGTGGTAGCCTATCAGATTCTAGCTTCTGTATCACATGATGGTGGTAGCCTATCAGATTCTAGCTTCTGCGTCACATGATGGTGGTAGCCTATCAGATTCTAGCTTCTGTATCGCATGATGGTGGTAGCCTATCAGATTCTAGTTTCTGTATCACATGATGGTGGTAGCCTATCTGATTCTAGCTTCTTCGACACATGATGGTGGTAGCCTATCAGATTCTAGCTTCCGCATCGCATGATGGTGGTAGCCTATCAGATTCTAGTTTCCGTATCACATGATGGTGGTAGCCTATCTGATTCTAGCTTCTGTATCGCATGATGGTGGTAGCCTATCAGATTCTAGCTTCTGCATCACATGATGGTGGTAGCCTATCTGATTCAAGCTTCTTCGACACATGATGGTGGTAGCCTATCAGATTCTAGCTTCCGCATCGCATGATGGTGGTAGCCTATCAGAATCTAGCTTCTGTATCGCATGATGGTGGTAGCCTATCAGATTCTAGCTTCTGCATCACATGATGGTGGTAGCCTATCAGATTCTAGCTTCTGTGTCACATGATGGTGGTAGCCTATCTGATTCAAGCTTCTTCGACACATGATGGTGGTAGCCTATCAGATTCTAGCTTCCGCATCGCATGATGGTGGTAGCCTATCAGATTCTAGCTTCTGTGTCACATGATGGTGGTAGCCTATCAGATTCTAGCTTCCGCATCACATGATGGTGGTAGCCTATCAGATTCTAGCTTCTGTGTCACATGATGGTGGTAGCCTATCTGATTCTAGCTTCTGTATCGCATGATGGTGGTAGTCTATCAGATTCTAGCTTCTGTGTCACATGATGGTGGTAGCCTATCTGATTCTAGCTGCTGTATTGCATGATGGTGGTAGCCTATCAGATTCTAGCTTCTGTATCGCATGATGGTGGTAGTCTATCAGATTCTAGCTTCTGTGTCACATGATGGTGGTAGCCTATCAGATTCTAGCTTCTGTATCGCATGATGGTGGTAGTCTATCAGATTCTAGCTTCTGTGTCACATGATGGTGGTAGCCTATCAGATTCTAGCTTCTGTGTCACATGATGGTGGTAGCCTATCTGATTCTAGCTGCTGTATCACATGATGGTGGTAGTCTATCAGATTCTAGCTTCTGTGTCACATGATGGTGGTAGCCTATCTGATTCTAGCTGCTGTATTGCATGATGGTGGTAGCCTATCAGATTCTAGCTTCTGTATCGCATGATGGTGGTAGCCTATCAGATTCTAGCTTCTGTGTCACATGATGGTGGTAGCCTATCAGATTCTAGCTTCTGCGTCACATGATGGTGGTAGCCTATCTGATTCAAGCTTCTTCGACACATGATGGTGGTAGCCTATCAGATTCTAGCTTCCGCATCGCATGATGGTGGTAGCCTATCAGATTCTAGCTTCTGTATCGCATGATGGTGGTAGCCTATCAGACTCTAGCTGCTGTATCACATGATGGTGGTAGTCTATCAGATTCTAGCTTCTGGATCACATGATGGTGGTAGCCTATCAGATTCTAGTTTCTGTATCACATGATTGTGGTAGCCTATCTGATTCTAGCTTCTTCGACACATGATGGTGGTAGCCTAACAGATTCTAGCTTCCGCATCGCATGATGGTGGTAGCCTATCAGATTCTAGCTTCTGTATCGCATGATGGTGGTAGCCTATCAGATTCTAGCTTCTGCATCACATGATGGTGGTAGCCTATCAGATTCTAGCTTCTGCGTCACATGATGGTGGTAGCCTATCAGATTCTAGCTTCTTCGACACATGATGGTGGTAGCCTATCAGATTCTAGCTTCCGCATCGCATGATGGTGGTAGCCTATCAGATTCTAGCTTCTGTGTCACATGATGGTGGTAGCCTATCAGATTCTAGCTTCCGCATCGCATGATGGTGGTAGCCTATCAGATTCTAGCTTCTGTGTCACATGATGGTGGTAGCCTATCTGATTCTAGCTGCTGTATCGCATGATGGTGGTAGTCTATCAGATTCTAGCTTCTG
The DNA here is from genome assembly GCA_023101725.1 of Atherinomorus stipes. Classification (NCBI taxonomy): domain Eukaryota; kingdom Metazoa; phylum Chordata; class Actinopteri; order Atheriniformes; family Atherinidae; genus Atherinomorus; species Atherinomorus stipes. The sequence goes on from JALJCO010004875.1 coordinate 399,195, forward strand.
TGTCACATGATGGTGGTAGCCTATCTGATTCTAGCTGCTGTATTGCATGATGGTGGTAGCCTATCAGATTCTAGCTTCTGTATCGCATGATGGTGGTAGTCTATCAGATTCTAGCTTCTGTGTCACATGATGGTGGTAGCCTATCAGATTCTAGCTTCTGTATCGCATGATGGTGGTAGTCTATCAGATTCTAGCTTCTGTGTCACATGATGGTGGTAGCCTATCAGATTCTAGCTTCTGTGTCACATGATGGTGGTAGCCTATCTGATTCTAGCGGCTGTATCGCATGATGGTGGTAGTCTATCAGATTCTAGCTTCTGTGTCACATGATGGTGGTAGCCTATCTGATTCTAGCTGCTGTATTGCATGATGGTGGTAGCCTATCAGATTCTAGCTTCTGTATCGCATGATGGTGGTAGTCTATCAGATTCTAGCTTCTGTGTCACATGATGGTGGTAGCCTATCAGATTCTAGTTTCCGTATCACATGATGGTGGTAGCCTATAAAATGTCATGATGATGCTGCTATTGTTAGTGATGATGATGATGATATTTGGTATCTTTCAGTACTTTAATGCAGGTTATTACTCATTATGTTTCGGTAAATTTATAATATTACAATTACATTTTATATTGGAACATTTTCTAACTTGTACTTAAAGGGGAAACTCAGTAACTTTTATACCTCAATAAATGCTTTTCGGAATCCCCGTGGGGCTAAACAAAGTGTTTACGGAGCGATTTAATGTCCCCCCCCCCCCCTCCCGCCGGGGCCTCTGGCCTGCGAGCAGCTCTATACAACTTTGCCTGCGCCGACCCGAGCAGAACTTGCGACAACAGAAACCGCTGTACGGTACTCAGGTCCCCTATCTACCGAGCTGCTTCCAGCTCTGATTTTAACCAGATTACCAGCGCTAATTCAAAGAAAACATTTCTTTAGCTTCACACCACATAAACACGGCTCCTGGCTCTCATAACCAACTCTTTGCTGGACCAGAGTGATTCACGTAGCTGCGCTGCCTGGGCGCCGGGTGAAGCATCACTGCTTCAGGCTCAATAATCACTTGTCACGTCCGCAAAAAGTAAATAAAAGTTCGTATTCTAACCTGCTACTCGCCAACTCCAGTGAAAAATATAATCCACGGCATATTTACCCGCTTTAAGTTAGTTGATAATTGAAAGAAGCTTGTAATCTTATTTTCATTGAATTCACTGTTTTAAAAGCATTTCTTTCCATTATGTCCAATATTGGCCTCATATTTAAGATATTAATGCAAACTGTACAATTATGTAGTTTTCTTTAAAGTGAACAAAAGTATTGGTATCAATATCGGTTTAAAAGAAAAAGTACCAGAAGCTACTGGTTTCCTATCGACAAGGAAATTGTCAATATCGGCCATCCCTACCATCAATGCTTAGGAGGTACAGTCCTTATGATGTCACTTCTTGTCCATCTCTTCACAGAAAGGGGGCGTGGCCTCAGGGTTCAAACATGTGGTGACAGATGATGCAGACATCCAGAGGTTGCTGTGGGTTAAAGGTCGACGAGTTGTCAGGGCAACAGAGGTTCCTGTTAGCTGGGAGAGCTTCAACCAAGGAGACAGTTTCATACTGGATCTGGGACAGGTGAGACGGGTGGAGACACATGGAGGAGTGAGATGGGCGGAGATAGAGGGGTGAGACAGGTAGAAGCAGGAGACAAGCAGAGAGAAAATTATTCATACCCTCCAGTTAAAGAAAAGGCTAAATTCAAAATAGTCATTCAAATAAAAATAAACTAATAATAAATAAAAAATTTACAAAATTATCATTTAGTGAAATAAAATCTTGATTTTGAATTGTAGTTGGAAATAATAATTAAAACAAACAAACAAAACTGTCCCAGACACATTAGAGCATCTTTCCAATGAACGATGGGAGATGGAGTCCCATCATGCTTGTTTTATTTTTTGTATGTTTGTTTTTAATATTTCTTTAAAATCTCAATTAGAAATCGATGTCATGATTTTCATATAATTTTTATTT